>CM055188.1:26170996-26395996 GCA_029224185.1 Karalla daura
CGTTTGGACTGGGAAGCAGAGACTCTGCCAAGCAACAACAGGGGGCAGTGTTGGGTCACACGACACGCCGGCTCTCCGGCCATCTTTCTCTCTCTGTCTCCCTCTGTCTCCCTCTCTCTCTCCATCTCTCTGGCCACAGTCCAGTCTAACCACCTCTCAGGATTAATTACACTTTTTCAATTAATGTTCTAATGAGAGCTGCTGGTGCAGAAGTCTGATAAGGCAGTTAGGGACACACGCACACGCAGACGGACAGACACACAGACACACACACACACAGACACATGCACACGAACACACAAGCGCACACAGTACAGACGAGCTGAGAAGCACTAGTTACAATGATGGATGGGACACGACAGAAGCTGATGCAGGTGATGCGGTGCGGACAGTAGGGGAGATCTGCTTGATCAAAACTGGACGCAGATAAACATGCGCACTTACTCACTCACCACCAAAACACCAAAACGCCAAAGATGTAAACACACAGTTAGGATATAAAATTAAAATGGAATCAAACAGATAAATGCACAAGCAGCAAACTGTGATGAGGATATTCGCTTCAGTGACACAAACCCACACATCTGCAAACTGGGTTTCCATGGTAATGAGCTCAACTGGTGCAGAAGAAGGGGACCTGTCTCCCTCTCCCTCACACACACACATAACACACACACGCATGCACACATGCACACTCACACACACACACACACACACACATAACACACAACACACGAACTTTGCTGGCACGCACCAGGGGACCTGTCAAGTATAAATTAGTGCCGTTGATGTGTCACAAGATGCCCCCGAAGGTCATTAATTGGTCAGTGATTGGAGGTTGGCATGTCATTTATATGAACATAATTTGCATAAGGCTGCAGAGCACTTTCCCCTCAAAAGCATTTTACGGATTCCATATATTGAAGCGTACTCTTAGCAGAGCTTCATCTTCTTTTTCATCTCCTTCTTCTCAAAAGATGGAGTTTTCTTTTTCAATGCAGAGTGAACACCACATGACAGAGCATTGTAAGAGGTTCTGTTTTCCTTTTTTATCTGCAATTGAAAACATAATATTTTCATTAATTTTATCTGAATGTGATGCTTCAAGGCCTTCCACCCCTTAGCAATCCAGTATAATTAGTTATTGTTGAAAAAATATTTATCCAGGAGAAAACATCTGCAATTTTAGAGCCCTTGCAACTTTTCTTTTCATGTGAATGTGGACAAAATGACTTAAAATGTGCATGCATATCTTGCCGAGCATAATACACTTCCGTTATCATTTTGAAATAAGTCACATGAATACTACGTACATTTTGAATGGCTGAAAAAAATCAATAAAGATCTGATGAATCTTAAAGGTTGGTCATTGTTTAAAAAACCAGTACAGTGCAAGATTGAAGGTCAAGGGAAAAAAAAGAGGAAAATCCTTGTCTTTCTCGACAACATCCACTTGCAAGTGTGTAAGCTGTACTTAAAGGACAAAGAAGAAGCCAGTGTATGTGGTGTGTATTTCTCTCTCTCTGCGTATGTGTGTGTGTGTGTGTGTGTGTGTGTGAGTGAAGGGGTATAGAAATACAGTTTTAATTATAAAAAGTGCTGAACATGATTCTTCCTCTCACTAATCAGAGCAAATCATTACATTACATTTTACACTGTTAAAGATAATAAGAATTAATAGTGTCTTGGTGTATGCGTTATTCCATATATACATTAGTTAGGAGTTTGTTAAATTAGAATACCATTTTCTCTGATGTACTCACGTAGCCTCCACCAAAGGAGAGTATGAAAGTAAAAGTGAGATTTCTTCTCCACTGCTCTCTCTCTCTCTCTCTCTCTCTCTCTCTCTCTTTCTCTCTCTCTCTCTCATACACACACATACACTTTTCATTCACTCTCTTCCTCCTTCTGTTTCATTCTCTTTCTTTCACTCTCTCTCTCTCGCTCTCTCTCTCTCTCCGTCTCATTGCCCCATAACCACAGAGAGATGAGTTCAAGCCACCATTAAAGCGTTAAAAATTTAAATATAAAAAAAAAATCTTAACGCTCTTTTTAATTAAAAAGGATCCTAATAATCCACATCATATTATACGTCGCAGATTCATCGGTCAATTTAATAACAGTGAGGCTTTTGGATCTTAATATCTCTGCTACCAGGTTTCCTTCATAACTGAGAGCCCGTGTTAATTACAGCAGAGCCTAATGGTGGGGAATATTCAGGGCCTCTCCATGTTTTGATAAATGGCTTTCCACTAAGATTTATTCCTAATTATCTCATTTGTCTTTCTCCATTACTTTTTATAGCTTAAATTTATGAAGTCATTAAGACGTTAGTGGGCCTGATAATGATTAGGAGAAGGAATTGTATGAAAGTGAATTATATGAAAATGATTATGGCTAAAGGAGTGTTTAAAATGAGGGCTGCGGAAGCCTGGATGTGTGTGTACGTGTGTGTGTGTATGTGTGTCTGAGAGGTACATGGCTTTGTTTGAAGGTGGTGCATGCTACCCCCCTCCACCCCAACTCCCCTAACAACCCCCCCACCCCCCACCCCTCCACCTTCGTCCTGCCCAGCTGATGCTATGCAGCCTTACACGGGTAGAAATAAGCCTGATGAAACATCTTTGTCACTCTCCTCATTCCTCTGTGTCTGTCCTCCCTGCTGGCCCCCATCACCTCATATCTGCGCTCCATCTATCTGTCTGCTCTGACTCTGCTAACGCGGGGCAATGTTCCCTACGAGTAATGAGAGATGATCTCTCTCTTGTCTCTAACACACTTCCACATGTACACACACTGGCACAGAAAAGAAAAGAAAAGTTTTTTCTTCCACCGCATTTGCCTTTTGTTTAATTTGCATTTTGCTAGGGAAGATAATGAAACATATAAATACAGAGGTCCGCATGTGCATTTGGGGTTTTGGAGTTATGATGGGTTTTACAGTGCAGGAGCTCCCCAGCCCTGCGACTGCAGTCTAATCTGTTTGATGAAGGCTTTTGGCTCCAGCACAATGGTAAGTAGCAGCCCTCCACTGTTTGGTTTGAAGTGGATAAATGCACGTGTCTATGACAGATGCCAACCTGAGTTAAAAATACAGCTTTCTGGTGGACATGCTGAGCTTCCCTCTTGTCACTCTGGCCCTTGCTTGTCTCGCAGCAGTCTGCTTCCCACCCTCCGGCACCTCGTCTCCCCTCTTCTTTCCACCGTGGCAGGCTGTGTGCCAGAGATCATAAGAGGCAGTGCAAGCCCCTGCTTAATGAATTAATTATTTGATTATTTAATCACCCAGATGAAGAGCGTCTTTAACACCGATGTTAATTAGCCAACATCTGGGCCAGTCAGCGGGCCAGCCACACAGAAACACAGAGACGAATGGCAACGCACACTCAGTCTCTTCAGCCCTCTGAGGTGTCACATTAAGCATCTTTTTATTCACTATTCCTTTGTCAGCAATGTCTTCACTGAAAAATGTGCGAAAGCCAACCCGCTGTCTGTTGTTCTAAGAAGAATAACCACCAGTAAAAACAAAACAAAATCCCAAATTTCACCTCGAGTGTTTCCATTTGATTTAATTCTTTGCTGTCAATGTCTCTCCCATTCTCGTCTGCCAAAACGAAAGTTCACTAACCTTCAACTGAAACTCAACCTGCTCCCCTTGAGTCTCCACATTCATTTTCCTCTCACCCTCGCTTCCCTCACCTTCGTGCAGTGCTGCCTCTTGCCATTGGGAGGAGCAATGTCTTTTCCTTTGACCTCACGCCTTGATTTCACTTCTTAACTCAGTTGCCACAGAACCGCTCGCAGAAGCATTGCTGGTAGGCAAACTGTACACACAAGCACCTGTCTCATCACTATTATAACTTGTCAACAGAAATCCTGCTCCTTTTCAGAATCTTTACCGATTTCCATCATGGGAATTCACATGTACAGCAAAGCTGAAGGTCACTCATGTGTTCCTGACTTGCTGCTCTTTCTTCTTTTCAATCATCCGTGTGATCAGGAAGAAGGTGAAGGGAGGGAGATGAAAGACAGCAGATGGTGAGAGAGGGATGGCTGAAGAAAAAGATATTTGAAACTCTCAAGTCTGATTAAGACCACTCCAGTCTGGGCGGTGCTACTTCACACCAGCAGCAGTGGCCTTCAAGGAGGAGAAGAGGGAGGACTGGAGTGGAGAGGTGTGTGTGTGTGTGTGTGTGTGTGTTCTGGAGAGAGGGAGAGAGAGAGAGAGAAAGAGAGAGAGAGAGAGGTGGTGGTGGAGGGTGGAAGAAGGGATTCCCTTTAATTGCAATCATTCTGGCAGCACTGCAGGGATCTACATGCCATGCATACAATTAGAGAGAAGAGGAAAGGAGACAGCATGTTACTTTCTTTACAGTCAAGCTATGACCACCCAATCCAACCCGACCCAACCCAACACAACCTAAACTCTCTCTCACTCACATACACACACACAAACACACAGATTTACTTCTAATCATTCTTTCCATCTGTGACTTAATGCACAGTGTTTAGAGGACTGAACTCCAGTTTGACATCTGCATATGTTGTGTATCAGCACAGGAGTATCATCTTGATTTGTGTGTGTGTGTGTGTGTGCGTGCATGCATGTGTGTGTGTGTGTGTTTGTATGTGTGTCTGTGTGTATATGTGTGTGTATGTGTTTGTATATATGCTTTTCGTGTGCTGCCGAGGTTAATTGAGATACACAGCTCATCTCTGCCCTGATGAGGGTCAGAGCACAGAGGCAGATCTGCATCGCATTAATCTAACCCCAATTTATGCTGCCACACACTGTCAGTTGCAACCCTGCCCCCCAATCAAACACACACATACACACACACACACGCACACACACACTCACACTCACACATACCCATTAATTTAGCCCCAATTTGTGTTGTCTTCAGCTGCTGTGATGCATGGCACATACTCTCAGATTCAAAATTGCAAATGCACACAGCAACAGCTCATGCACCCTACACTGGAGCTTTCACTCTCTCTCACTCACACACACACACACACACACACACACACACACACACACACACACACACACACACACACGCACACATGGGTAATGCTGGCTCACTCAGAGCTGATGTTATTTATTTCTGATGTCAGCGATGTGCGATCTCCAAGGTAATGTGCGCAACCAGAGCAGCTGTTCCAGAGGGCTAAAATTTCCAAAGATTCACCTTTCTACCACACGCATTTCTTAGCAACACAGACAATATCTCACACTCATGTGGCCTCTATTATTCCTGCATAACTTTGTTGCAGAACGTCGGCCTGACAGAAGCTAAACCTTGCAGCACCCAGAGAAGGAAAGGCAAATTAAGCAGCTTCACTCCAACACTGAGGGACCATTAAAGTCGAAACGCCTGATCTCCCTGGCCGGCTTTTCCTCTCCATCCTCTCCCTCGTTCCTCTGTTTCCTCACACTCCAGCTGGAAAGGTTAACCGTGAGAGGCTCTCAGAGACACTCCAGCAGACACACAAGTGATCTTTCCTTTAATTGGCTTTTCCACTCCCCTTCTCCTCCTCTCTTTTCCCTAGCAGGTCAGCACCGTCCGCTGCAGGGCCCGACAGAGGGAATAACACACACTCACACACACACACACTCACACACACACACACACGGAACGACAAAGGGGCAGTCAGGCTGAACTGAAGACTTGATGCACTCTTCAAGGTGTGTGTGTGTGTGTGTTTCTCTGTACCCCTTTAAATATCTCCATCCGACCAGTCAATCTGTCGTTAGTAGTACAGGAGTAGTGCTGCTGTGTAATTGAGCTATCTAGCTCTCGGGCCTCCATGATGTCCTCATCCATGAAGCAGCTGACACCGCAGCTCTGCTCCTCACTGTCACACAGACAGGGCACACAGAAAATTCATAAGGAGAGCACTGACAGGTGTGCAGCCATTATCAGCCAAAGCACAGTCTATCTTTAAGAGAAAAGCAAAACAAAACAAAACAAAAAAACAGCCGTTAAACCTAAACCCTCTCTGCTACTTTCAGGGAAAGAATTTCACAGATTTTAAGTTTTTATTTTATTATTAGAATTTTTTTTTTTATTGAGGTTAGAAATCGAGGTATGCGGTTTTGAACAACTAGAGAGAGATGCACGCACTTTGGCATCGTGGATGCTATTGTTTCAGAGCTGGACACGAGGCCAAGCTGAAATCCTTCCACTGAAAACACAACAGAGTTATCCAGTCCTATAACTTCTCATCACATCTGGAAGAAATACTTAATTGTGTCCTTCTATACTCAGTCTGGCAGCTAGCAGATCTAGATAGGAGAAAGAGAATCACAGTGTGAAATGAGCTACACGCAACACTGGCTTACCCCGTTGTAGCTTAGAATCAGAGCAAGATGACTAGACAAGGCCGTCCAGACGATTGCACCCTGGACTCAGATACTCTGGCTATTCTTCTTCATCTCACCCGAGCCTTGCCACGGCCATTATAGGCTGCAGTGTGTAAGAGGACATCATTACCAGCTGTCTGCAGAGGTGCCTCCTGCCCCTATCTCTGCTGACACCCGCCTATCTAACAACCCAGTCCAAGGAGAACCAGGGCGAGGTTGGCTGAGAACAGCCTCATTCCCACCTGCCACAGAAACAGATATGACACCGAGATGGCTGCAGCACCAGGACATGGCTCTCCGGCCTTTGTTAGGGTGATAATGGAGTGAGGCTCGTGGCTCATTGAGTCACGGGTTCAAATGTGCAGTGCCCATCTCACTGTCACTGAAATGCTTTAATAACCTCAGTCGTTTGGTAGTTACCGCAGAACCACTGAGGCAACTTCATGAAGTCCGTGCTCCATTGATCTCAAGTAACTTTATTTGGTATTTGTTATATTTTGTTGTTATATATATATATATATATATATATATATATATATATAATGCTATGACTATCATTGTTATTATAATTGTTATTGTTTTATTATCTATAATAATTATTATACCTATGATTAACTTATAAATAATGATATTAAACTCAAAAATCCCACACTGCCACACCCTTTCTTTCTGCCTACATGTCAAAGCATTTATGAGTTATGTCCATTTCATCTTTTATCTTTTATTTCCAAAACGACAGCACCACTAGCACGATGACATGACACATGACACAATGATAGCCCTGATATGTATATCTTTATGTATGTATGTATGTATGTATATGTATGTTAATGATGTTTCGCAGCGAAATGTGATTAAATTAACATTTGCTGATTAAGTTCAGCTGTGGCTGGTGGGAATATCATTAGTTTTACAAATATGCGGTAATAAAAAAAAATAGCACATTTAAACATGGTGCTGGATTAATACCCAAGGGTCTACCATTCATTCTTAGGGCAGCATGAAAGTCTGTAGACATTAGGGACATTTTACTCAGACCCACAAATTATATCCTAATGATGGTGCTAGAGGATACAGTCAGGGGATCCCCAATGTTGTGGATTTTAGTTTTGGAGCTCATACATTTGAGGAGAAAGTAGACAGGAGTCCAAGATCTCTTTATTAGAAAAGGTTTATTAAGAGTTGGCCAAGGTGAATAACTAACGTTCTCTGTATTGATGCTTCTCCTAGTTACTATCTACAGGCATAGTCCCATCATACTTCATCATGCTTACAGTTCAGCACTTTTACACACACTTTTGCAGTTTTGTTTGTAGCGTTCATGCAAACACAATCTTTCTGACTGACCATTTTCTGTCACAAGGAAAGACCACATCGATGGGGATGGCATGACCTTGAGGCCTAGCCTCTCATATGCTAGTGTGAAGTTATTTCCTTTGCATACAGTCGTTAGAATGGCTCAGTAGAGAAGCAAGGAAACAAGACTGATAATTTCTGCAGATGGAATTGTGAAACAGATGAATATTTTGACCTGTGAGGTGTGCAAGAAAGAAATTCTATAAAGATTCATCCTCAAGTGGAATGCCTGAGCTGGTTCATATGGTGATCCATCCTGCAGATATTTCAGGTTGAATCACATAGGCAGACCTGCTGACTGACCATTCCCGGAGCCATACGAGCTAGAAGCACTAAAACACAGATAAAAATGTGTGTGAACTAAGTGAACTGACCCTTTAAGGTCCAGTGTTCTGTAAACAGCAGTGAACTGTAAGTTATGGAGGCCATTATATGAGCTGCATGTAGGAAACTGCCGTAATAAAATACACTGAGGGTTAGATTTCAATTTCCTTTACACATGTGAATGAAAACACATGAGAGGTTTGTGATCGTGCCCTGGAAAACAGTGATTGTGAAAGCTGTGTTTTTGATGCAGGCCTGTGATGTGCTGTAGAGTGACTGTGTTTGAAAGCTGTCGTTTCTCTGAGGTGTACATGTGACAGCAGGTGGGCAACAACACAAGAGCAACAGGCACTAAAAGGAAATGGGCTTTGAGGTTTGAGGCCATGGTAACGGGGGCGTTATGACCCAAACAGTCTCTGGGCTATTACCCCAACCCACGCCGCTGCCCGTCTCCTGACCCCCACCGCCACCACCTTCCTGCACACTCGCTCGGATACGGGTCCCGCGCTGAGGTCAACTGGACCTCGTTTTGAACTCCTGCCATCACACCCACCCACCGTGTTGTTACACTGTCCATCTTTCTCTGAGTCATACAGTACACAGCCAGACGCACACAGACAATGGTTCAAGGCGCTCGGCCTGACACAGGACAGGAAATCAGTGTTTATGTGGACGGGGCGCCCCTTCCTGTGCCTTCCCGGAGGGCCGCCAACACCGTGATCCAGGCTCTATGAGTGTTTCTGAATATCACCTTCCCTCGAAAACACCAACTCTGGATTTCACTTTGCCTGAAAGCTTTCTTTCTCTCCACTTCACGCTTCTGTCACACTTACTTTTTCACATTCATTT
Organism: Karalla daura; assembly: GCA_029224185.1. NCBI lineage: Eukaryota > Metazoa > Chordata > Actinopteri > Chaetodontiformes > Leiognathidae > Karalla > Karalla daura. The sequence goes on from CM055188.1 coordinate 26,179,896, forward strand.
TAATCCTCTCTGTGTCACTCCCGCCCCTCTCTCCCCACTTTTACTGGATGCAGAAACAATGGCATTTTGTAAGAGGACTTTGCCTTCACGAGTATTTTGACATTCACATGCATACATATATATCTATAATATATATATCTATACACACACACTATTTTTTACATTTTTTCCTCCAGATGACCTGATAAATGCGTTCATATTTGGTTTTTCAACTGGCAGCAAAGAGCCCCAACTCTGGAGTAGGTCAGTGCTGAAGTAGACAGAACTGTGTGTATCAAAGCCAAACACAGACATGGCAGAAACCAGAGAGGCTGTTTAGACCTGTGAGATGTTGACTGTTACCACTGCATTTTGTGTGTGTGTGTGTGTGTGTGTGTGTGTGTGTGTGTGTGTGTGTGTGTGTGTGTGTGCATGTTTAAGGACAAGGCTCTGGTCTGTGCTCCCTGTTTGCTTAAGGTGGCATGAGTCAGCTTGACTCAAAAACAGGAGCCTGTTTTTTGTGTGGCCTGCCAACTGCCTGTCTGACATTTAGCAATGTAGCTTTCTCTCTCTCTCTCTCTCTCACACACACACACACACACACACGCACACTTAGCCGCAAGTCAACATCACTCTGTGGCTCTGCGTTGACCCAGTGTTCACTTTTCAGCTCTGTCATTTTCTGAGCTCATGTTTCCACCAAGAGTAATAACAAGTAAACACGTCTGCGTATGGTCAAAGTGAGACTCGCTTAAGGTGTGGGATGCAAACATCAGTGGCTGGATGCTGGGAATGGGGATGGTGAAACTTGATTGTTTGAAAGCACACTTGGTACGTAAGTGAGGCAGGATGGGAAAGAGAAGAGTGCTGGGGCTGATACGGGGGTCTGGGGTTGGGGATGGGAGGATATGGATGCATGAGGAGGGGTGAGTCTCCTTGTCTCCTCCCCTGCGCCCCTCAGAGCCACGTAGCTGCGGTTATGAGCAGCCAGCGGGGTTTGGCTGGAGTCCAATAGTTGCATAATTGTGCCCTTAAACTAGCGGGGTGCCATGTCTCTCCTCCCCTCTCTGTCCCTCTCTTCTCTTTAGCTTTTATCACCTCAGCTTTTAATCTCTTCCTGTTGACGCATTCCCAGTGCCTACCATTCCCTTTTTATCTTCTCATTTTGTCTATGACAAACATATATATCCTGCTCATCCCTTTGTAAAATTTAGCATCCACGCACCTCCATCAATTATTATTCTGAGGGCTGACAGTTTCATTAAAGGTGATTTTTATCTCAGGATGATTCATTAATGCGTTGCGTGGCAACAACAACTGAACAAGACAGTTAGAGGAAAAGAAATCAGAACTTTGAAGTAGTGAAAGTTCAGTGAAAGTTTGATGTGTGTATACTAAATGACAAAATCTACATCAATAGGAAAATAATCATATTTCATACTTTATGTTGCCATTGGGCAAAAAAGACAAAAATCCCCAAACAACGGATCTTCCTTATGTTGCCACAGACTCAGACACAGACTCCCATTGTTGTCCAAAAACCACAATTAAAACCACATCCGGGCGATGCATTGCTGGACTGCGTGACATGCTCCTTAATTACAAAATTACTAGGGGCTCTGAAGTCTGTTTTTACTGGATCTTAAATAGACATTTTCCTGCCCTAAATACTGACCGTTGCTTCAAAACACTGATCATCAGCTTCATTTAGGCGGTCACATCTTTGAAAATGCAATGCCCAGCTATTGCTACTATTAATGAACCTCTTGAACTAATGAACTATATGTGTGTGAACACTTTTAGACACTGTATAAGTGAATGTGCCCGGTCTGAGAGCCACAGACAGTTCAGGAGAGCCAGACAGCTTTGAGAGACGGACTAACATGCCGGTCTCAGTATTTTCATGGGATTTATTGATAATCAGAAAAACATGGAATGACGGCAGCTATAAACTGGTGTCGAGAAATGGTGATCTTAATACGCTATAATGATTTATTTCCCTGAGACACAATTTCTCTTTGTTTCGCAAAATAAATGGCCTCACTGACATGGCTGACATTTAAAAGTGAAAAGTGGCTGCCTGACGTACACAAACTCTTGTGAGCTGTCCCGGCTGAGTCTAACCAGTTGGAGCCCTGGAAAAAAATCAAAAATGTTGCCCATGATCGCCTCTCTCCCTGATGGACGAGCACATTTCACTGTTAAAAATAGGCAACTCATTTTTGTCCAGCCTTCTTCATCTTCCTCTCCGGTTTGCATGGCATCGGTTTTCGCCACATCGGCCTCCCTGCAGGGGCATGTGACAAGCCATCAAGCAACTTCCTCTTGCTGCTTTTGGCCCGTGGGTGATCGCCAAGTGACTCGGTTGAACGTGAAAACAAGCTGAGCAAATTAGCGCTGATTAATTATCCATTATTAAGATAAATTATAATGTCAGTAGCATGAGTTTTACTGTTTTTACAAGGCCTTGGGTGAGTCATTGGGCCAAAAAAACAAGACTTGAAGCAGCAGCCAAACAGGAGAAATACTCCTGCTTTATTGCCACAGTGCCAGCGCTGGGTATCTGGCATCTCCCACCCACACAGATGAAAGCCAACTCTTAAGTGGCAGTGTCTGCTCTGCATGCACCACCCCTGTCTGACATGTAGGGGTTCTGCTGTAGGAGAAGCAGAGCAGTGCCAACACTGTGATGAAGCTGGTTGTGTGCATGTATGTGTATGCATGTGTGTGTGTGTGTGTGTGTGTGTGTTTGCTAACATGGCATTCATTATGTATTCAGTTAGGAGTTATATCTCCCCCATTTTCAATTTCTCCCTTTTTATTGTTTGCCTTTCTCTCCCTTTATGCTGAATTCACAAGCAGCTGGGATGGATAAAGCATTTTAATGATCCCTAACTGATTTCTGCATTTGCTTTAAACTTGCCTTCAAGTTGAGGTAAGGGTAAAGTGTGGTTGAAATTTGCACGAGCGGTTGTGGCCAGTGGAGTGGGAATAAGTTATTACCCTGAAGCCTCCTCCAAAGTTCAGTTATGTACATTGTCTCTGCCATGCATGCTGGAGACTTTTTCAGTCAAATCATCCAGATTTTCCAAAACTCTGAAGCGCCAATATTTTTGAAACTAGTGGATATAAATACCAGTAACTCACTTTGGTTAACAGTGTCTCCCTTTATGCTTTTTTCATATTGTTTGAAACACCGATCCAACGGGAAATAAACCGCAGATCAATCATGGCCTAAACCTCAGGGAAATGACAAGCTGACCTCAGCACCTCGGACCAAGTAATGTCTGCTGCACCACAGGTATACAAAACCATTAAACCAAATTACTTTACTCTGTCTTTCAGAGATCTTTCAGGTGATTCATCAGTGATTCATTATCTAGCGGATGCTGTCGCAGCAGAGGGATCTAGATCACTAGATTAATCTAACTGTCATCGTCGTAAAAGGAAGATGTATGGTCATTGTTCAGCAGAGCAGAAATGAAGTAACGGGCCGGCTTTGGAACGGCGCTGGACACAGCCTGTAATGAGAACATCAGTCCACCATCATATTGGGAGTCGGGGGGCTGTTGTGCTCCTGTCCTCTACGGAGACATTGAGCACAAATCCTCCCTGTTAAAAGCTGCTCCACTAAAGCGGAGCTCTAGCTCGCCGTAAAAGCTTTTCCTTGTCTCGTCTCTCACACTAACTGACGTCAAAATGCATATCAGATGGTCCAGGATACTTTTTCAGGCTCACACATGCAAATGGTCATCTATCCTCCACCCAAGCACTGTTACGCCCACTCTCGCTGCTTGGGCCCAGTGCTCTGCTGCTTCTGCTGCTTCCGTGAGACCGAAGCAGAAACAAATGTCTGAGCCCTGCCAGCTCGGTGTGTGTGTATGTGTCTGTGTGAGTGTGCATGCGTGTGAGTGTGTATTCGATGGAAGCCCACTGGGCTGTGGTTCCCTCAGTAGTCCTGCAGCGGCAGTAACTCGATACAGTACACACACATTTTTGTTGCTGATCCAAGCTTGTCTGTGTGCCATGATTTTGGTTCAGTTCAACTTGTTGTAAAACACTGCTGTGCACTGTTAAAGAGGAGAACATGCAATCAGCATCTAATGAACACACCGTGCCATATTATGGAGGATGGTTAATGAAGTCGATTTGGGGCTGTGGGCGTTGGCTTTATTAATTCGATGGCTCGAAATGTTTTTAAGACGATTTTCTTTTTCTCAGTATTTCATAAAAGAACTGCAAATATTATCCCGACACCAGGAAATCTCAGCAAGTCCATTCCAAAAGTACTAGGAAATATTGTAGTACATGGTGATGTCAATTACACTCTGTCTCTCTTTGTCTCGTCCCCCCCACCCACCTTCTTCGCCTATGACTCTGATGTAGGAAGAAAAGATGTTTCTTTGTAGGGACTTGCTGGCAATAGCTCCACTGACTCACACAGCTGCCCCAACAGAGCTCTCCCCCCTCTGATTTACAGCCAATGGTGCTATTATAGATTTCTATTTGTTTTCCAGAGTTATTTACTGGCACTTTCAATCCATCTCTCCCTCTCTATGTGTGTTTATGCAGTTTGGGCAGAAATGTTTGAGACCGTTTTAATTTTGACATTCAGGGAGAAACATGATAGACCGGTTCATCGGGATGTGATTTATATGGAAGAATAGAGTCAGGACTGTGAAAGAGTTAAGCTGAGTACACGTCAATGATGTTTGACTTGCTCTGAAGCTTCCTGCTTTAGTGTGGATATTCAATACCTAGTAGGAGTTCTGGACCATGGTTCAGACTTGTTTTGTATTTTTTTAATGGGAATTTAAGTTACGACCCAATTTCTAACCAAGGTCTTATTAAAATGTCTGTGGTGGAGTCTGTGCACATAAGCCTGTTAGGCTAAATGCTGATGGTGAAGGTGGAGCCATCATATTAATACCTGTTATTACTGTATACCAGCGGGAAAGTGTCATGTCTCTACACCAGTGTAAGTGACTGAGGATGTGGATCCAGGTCGTGTTGAGTGCTGCAGTTTTTTCTTTTTTTCCCAATCTGCTGATGTATGGTGCGATCCTAAATCGATTCTATTTTAAAGAACTACACGAGGGTTCATAGGATGGTTCAGTGAATAAGTGTGTAACGACAGGCACATGAAACAGAGTAGCAGGAAATAGCCACCCTGAGAGAAAAGACTTTACCCTGTGATTTAGTTGAGATTGAAAACAAAATCCATTTTATGCTTCATTGCTCCCTATGAAGATTTAAGAACTGCTCACTTTAGAAAAATGTCCTCCTGCTCGACTGATTTCTTCTGGTTGGTTGATTCTAAAAGATTTAAGCTGCATCTTAGAGAGAAGGAACTTCTTTTGTGACAGGACTTAGCTTGAGAGGAGACACCATCTTAATAATTAATCATTTTTTGTGACGTGAAACTTTTGAATTGCTTCACCCTCACGCTTTGGCACGTTGAGAAGCCATGTGGGCAAATTACTTTTATGTTCATGACAATAAACTAATAAATAAGTCAGATTGCTTTAATGAGTTTCATACTTCGGCACAAATGAATCGATCTGAAGGCTGTTGTCTTTGCAGCCGCTGGGTGAAAGGACAGAATCATAATCAAGTTTGCTTTATAATGTAATGTTTTTCCCTTGTGTCTGTCAACACCGATCTCTCACTCACCATCAGACACTGAACAATGCATCTGTGCCTCAGTTGTCGCTCGCAGTCATCACTAAGTATGTCGCCAAAGCGTTTATGAAAGGGACAGATTGAATGGATAACAAAGGATGCAAAACAGTAGACACAGTAATAGAGGTCCCATAGGAACACTTTAACAATAACCCCTATAAATGTAGCCACACACAAGGTTACGCAGTTGTCGCTTCATACAATGGTAACATCAGAAAAGTATCAGGCACATTGCTTGTCTGCATGTGTTGTGGCATTCCTTTGACCCAAAATTAATAATAAATTGTGAATTTTCTTCTCTAGGTGTCTTTTTGACTTCAGCAGAGAAGGGGGTGGCTGTGGAGGGCGACTGGCTTGTCATGTCAGGGGTATTAATTTATGATTTCCATCCCAGCTTCTGACCTCATCACCTCCATTAGAATGCAGCCTTTGTAATTTCATGGTTAATATTCAATAGCCACTTGTCCCCTGCGCCCGTTTTGTGCATGTGAAATTTCTTGAGGGGGTTGTGTATCATTTTTGATTTGTCGGAGTTTGTGTGTATGTGTTTGCGCGTGTGCGCGTACGTGGAGGAGGAAATGGGGGTCGAATGCAGCATGGCTTCCTGCAAAACGGTTGCAGATGTCCAGCGATGTCCTCTGTGTCTCTGCTCCCACTGAGCAGCTTGAATTGCGTCTCTGTCTGACCTGCGTCATTTGAATTGCCTCCTTCATGCATACATTGCCTCTCTCTCTCTCTCTCTCTCTCTCTCTCTCTCTCTCTCAGACACACACACACACACACACTCAGAACTGTAGACACACACATGTAAATGTACAGTAGCTGCCCTATTGCCACAGGGCTGAATTCTGACCCAGCTATCACTGAACTCTGTACTTAGTCTACAAGAAACAGAGGCGGTCCAACATTTCCCACCTGGTGGCAAGCACACACACACATACACACACACACAAATGCAGGAACTGTGCCCAAGAGACACATCTGCTGGTCACTTTCAAACTGCCACATAGAGAGAGAATAAAAAAGGCAGGAAAGATTAAAGCAATAGAAGAAGAAAATCTCAAACAGTAAAAGTCCCCTGCATTTCTGCACACATTGATGTATTGGCCTGAACACACATTCCTACTGAACGACTTTGGCAAGCCTTTAAAAAAACACATTAAAGGGCTCTGTTCTGCATGAGCCCAGTTGTTGCTGTGTTTTCTCTCCGCTCCTCTCAGCAAAGAGACAGCTAATCTGCTGGAGTTATGGGAAAATCTGCAGATGCTAAAAGATGATTGTGACAATATATTAATGGAGGAATAATAAAATGCAGCGGGGGAAAAAAAGAGCAACAACACAGTTAAAATCACCCCAATAAAAACCTGCTTCGACCACATGGTAACTTAACTTAACACTGCACATGTTGGACAAACATATCAATGACTGGTCCTGCAGCATTTTATTCAGATAATATGTTGACTTTTTTCATGGTTTTGGACTGAAAGTACTGACATTTTGTTTTGTCATCTGCCCCTCAAAGTGACCACCAGTGCCCCCCCCCATCCCTCCACACTGCAGCACAGTTTGGTCCAGAGTGCCCCTCCCATCCAGTGCACACTCCCTACGGCCCCTTTAAATATCCATACTGTACTATTTTTATTAACTTGCTGATTATCATCAGCATTAATTTAATTAATCGCCATTCATCACTGTCGCCGTGTCATGACATGACACACAACCTCCTACTGCACCTTCTTGCTAAACCATCCAGCTCGGGAGACGAGGAGAACAGAGAGTGTGGTGCCAGCCTGGGATGAGAGATCTGATCGGTCAGGTTTCAAATTTTTTATTTTGATAGGCCTAGCACTGTTGTTTATCACTATTAAACCAAATAAAACATGGCATTTTAGCTGAACCTAGAACTTTTTCATAAATGCTCTCAGTCTTAAATTAGTTTATTTGCCTTTAAACTTTTTCCTCAGTTCTCTGGTAAATGTTTGAACCCGTATTACCTTTTGCTACTTATCGTATGTCAAATACTAATGCATTGCTTTAACCACTTACCGTAGACATCACTGTTATTACCATGACTAATTATCATGGACCCTTGAAGCATCTCATAAAGGCCTGTTCATCAACTAGCTGTTTTTTCCAGCAACATCTAATCAAGTTACTTAAGATCCTAATAGATGATTTGCTGATCAGTTTCTCAGCAATAGGTCTCACCTCTCCCCGGTTGAGCATTTTATACAATTAGATAAGCCAGCAAATACTGAGTGACTATGTTAAGCAGGTACTATGCACTATGTCATTTCCTCCATGATTAATAAAGCATTTCTGATTGTTGCTTACATTCTTCTGACTGTTGCTGAAAAGTCAAGATAGACTTGTGTTGTAGAAGGTCAAACATTTAAGCACTTTAGGCTGTATATTGAATTTTTGTGATTTGGGTTTCCAGGTTATGAATAAACAATTCTTTGTTATTAGATTTGTCTATTTCTACACACTCTACAAGGACACTTTTAGTGGGTTCGACTACAGTACAGAAATGAGTATTAATGTAACATAATGTAATAAGGTCTTAATGTAATAAGCTTGGAGCCTATGCGAAGATGAAGAAGGAATGATTCATGAAGCCTGGAGTTCACATTGTTTATTCAGTATTAAACAAACAGATTTTAATGTGACATCCAGGCCAGCAATTCAAACTGACATTAAATGGGGGTAATGTAAACAAAATGACATTATAGTGGACTACAGTCTAGTAACAATTCAGCTGGGCTACGATAACTTTCAGAGTACTAGCAGAGGTGGCCAGCCCTTTAAATCAATATCCAAATTCCATCTCATAACAAGATAATAAATCCTTGAACATCAACGGCTAGACATTTCTGTGGTCAAGGTAATTCTAACAAAAATACCGATAATACTGAGTACGTAAAACATTGAAAATAAACTTGTGTTTTCTTCCAGTATTGCTGAAATAGCTTGACTCAATTCAACAGAAATATTTGGAAATGAGATGATGACCCACATAACATCAAGTCTCAAATAACTCAAAATCAGCTCTAAAATCCAGACAATGATTTCAATGAAAGACTGGTGTTCATCTGGGGACCCTCCTAGTCCAGACCAAGCAATCAGAGTTTTCTATCTCTTTAGACTCCTTCCATTCCCCACGAATTGTGAAGCACTTCTCGGTATAGATATAAAGTAGTCTTTAATGGCTGCGTCATAAAAAATTATTCCAACATCATTAAATTAAACTTAAATGATGTGTTCACTGTTTTTCAACCCAGACCTTATTAAAATGTTGTTTCACATGATTTATGCTGCATAGCAAACCCCAGCTGTAGCACTGACTGACTCACCACTTTGCGCTTTTCCCTCCTCACAGACCCAGGTGAAGCTGCTTTTGGAAGCCAGGCATGTTTATATGATCTACTGCTAAAAAGAGAGTTGCAAAGCTGTGCTGTCTCTCACAGATAGGTTTTTGTTGACTTTAATTCTCCAGTTACGTACGTGCTGGATGAAGGAATTTGAGAAAAACAAAAATCTACTCAACATAACAGACAGCGAGTTCTGAGATGACAGATAAGCCTGTGAGCTTCACATTTATGAAAAATGGATTTATTCTGGTTTTGCAGGACTAGAAGACTGCTTTGTCAGGCTGTGTTTGAGCCCAGTGCTGCCGAGTGGTAAGAATCCTGAAACCTGAGCCGGAGTGAGTGACGTTGCAGTTATGCATACGCTCATAAATGATAGGAAACAACATGTCAATTGGGTTGGGTTGAAAAACAGTGAACCTATTGTTTTAGCAGTTAAATAAGCCAGTAGGAAACATATGATAATACATATTCATATGCCTGCTTGCCTTAAGCAAGGTGAACTGTTTATTGTTTATGCATTGTGGTAACACAGGCGGAGTTGACATCTCCTTGATGCTAAGTTTAGGTTGATGACTGCAGATGACCGATATTTCTAGGTTCACTGTGTACAATCTGTATTCCAGTGGTAATAAGCTGTTATTATCATTTGTAATAATTGACCTCTTGTTTACCCGTGTCTATAAGGAGGGAGATTTTACTCTGGTTACAAAACGTGGCTCAGCCATGGTCATCCTCCAGATGTTTAGCACAAAGCTCGGAGGGGACAGAGAGCATGTCCCTAGATGAAGCACCGCTGTCACAATCTGCTGTTGGATGATCTTGTCACTGCAAAGAAATGGTTATCGCTTCTATACATAATATTCTATAATCCAGTTCTCCCTTCATAAATCTCTCTGCAGTCTTTTCCAGGGCTCTCCAGGATTTTGTCTTAATTGAGTGTCTACGTGACTCAAAATTTGAAACACATCTGATTTGATCTTGAGACACACACACACACAGAGAGACACAGAGAGAGATACATTAACATATCCTCAAGATGATTTCCAAAAACTTGCATTTTCCACTTCTGTGTTATCAGGCTGATTTACAGTCTTAATGTTTATTCTTAATCCACAATGTTATATTCAGCCCTTAAAATAGGGTTTAAATCAACCACAGCCACATTAGCATAGCAAAACCCTTCAATGTACAAGTAATTATAGGTCTAGAAACTACGGTCCAGTAAGAGGAAAACCCTTTGGTATTTCCACGAAAAAGAGGATTGCACAAACAGTATTTGATCAGAGAAGAGAAAGATTTGTATCAAGTCATTTTGAAATGCACAACAGATCTAGGAGACATCCCGAGAGGTATTGGAGAAGGTATGAATCTGAGCATATGAGTGTGCGGGCCTGTTATCAAAAGCGTACCATTCATATGACGAGCATATGGATATAACTTAGCATAATGTCTCAAGATTTTCATTCAAGGAATTAAATTAGATGTTGAGCAATGTCTGCTTTACAGAGAGCCCAGCAAAACCCGATAACACAGAAATGTGATTTTCACATTGGAGGAGAAATGAAAATATCTTAACTAAAATCTACAAAATAAGGATTAATAGAGATTTGGTAAAGGCGAGGGACCTATTTGAAAATTCAGGCCCTGAGCTAAGCCAAGGCCATTTGTTCACATAGCAAGAATGATAAAGAGAAATGAAATTTATTTTTTTTCTAAAAAATAAAAAAAGAAGAGAGATGATACCTTCCAATCCTCTACCAGTCCTGTGCCAGTTCTGACCATTTAGATGAGAAAAGCAGCCTGAACACAGCTTCAGCCCCTCAAAATAAAAAAAAAATGAAAAAAGTTGGGAAATAAAAAGTAAAATAAAGGTTGTGAAACATTAAACGAGGAGAGACATTTGATAGAGAACTCTCTCCCTTCACATGTTAAAGCAGAGAGAATGTGTCCATGACAGAGGCCATTGAGCGTTCGCCCTGTGATGTCCATCACTTACAGTACTCGTTAAAAGGGACCCATCTTCTGAATGATTCCTGACGCTCTCATGGCTCCTCTACCAATAAATCCGTTAAGTGAGATTCATATTAACAAAAGATTTTTTTTTTGTCTGTAATATTGCCACAAGCCACCATTAATGTTTTCTATATCTTGCACAATGCAACAAGGACAAAGACAGCAGTGGATTCAACATCTTCCACTTACGGTGTGTGTATGTGTGTGTGTTTGTGTGTGTGTGTGTGTGTGTGTGTGTGTGTGCGTGCATGCGCGCTTGTGTGTGTGTGTGTGTTGCAAAGGCCACTTTCTGCAATCAAACTGTAAGACTTTAACCTTGCCAAGGACAGGAGGACAGACTACATTTCTACTGAGATCTGAGCGTCCATTTTCCCATTATGCTGCTGCTCTTATCTATAGAAACACTAAAATCCGGTTAAAAGGAGCCATTTTCTCATTTGCCTTTGGAGGTCATTTTTCATGCTTGGAGAACTCCAGTCATTCAGACGGCACAAGGGGCTCCATTGTAATAATAGCTTGTTCGGTGAGGGTCCAGAGGCCTGGTCCGCACAGGCCTGCAGACACTCATGGACCACAGCTGGAACTCACTCTGCACCACACACCCAGCTGTGATGAGACGGACCAACAGCAAAGACAAGCGAGGCTACTGTCCCACGGTCTGATCGATAGAGGAGTGAAGAATTCACCAGTGACTGCTCTCGGCATTCGGTCACATCTTCTGCTTGGCAAACCCTGTAAGAAACATTAGGACATATAGTGGAGCCAACTAGGCCAGCCAGTATGGTGTAAACCACAGAGCCCAGGCAGCAAAGCTCTGATAAGCTCTGGTACGACACTGGCGGAGGTTGTTCTCGGGCTTGCGGTGAGACATGTGTGGCAGACTATGCCCCTGATCCACCCCCTCTCCCCCCCCACCCCCGGTCTCCCTGTGGTGCTGGTGGCTGGGGGGGGCGGACTCAGGAGGAGAAGCAAAGGCTGCAGCACTCCATGCAGATCTCCAGGCAGTCTGCAGACTCACAGCAGGCGTCGATGATGCCACAGTCCATGTCACAGGGCAGGTCACAGTCGCCACACTCCTCCGACGCACAGCAGCAGCAGAAACACGAGTCGTCCCCCGCACAGGAGCCGCAGGTGGCACAGTCCAGCACGATGTTGCACAGAGTTAGGAACTCACAAAAGAGACAGGCCAGAATACAGTGAACACAGCAGTCTGCAGAGACACACAGAAACAACTCAGAGTTAGTTAAAACATTTGGAGCAAATTAGCAAATTATAATCTAATTTTTCTGTTCTTTCACTGTAGTCTTTAGCAACACACTTGTGTTCACATACCCAAGGAGATGAATCAAAACTCATCTCAAATCTCAACAAAATGATTGAGTAATTAGTTCACATTTTTTCTTCTTCTTTTTGAAGTTGGCTCTTCAATAGGAGCAGAGAAAAAGGTTCTTAGTGATTAACTTGTTCGCCTCACCATTGAACTCTTTTGGTCTTTGTTTCAATACTCAGTATCAGTGGCATTATCATCAGGTGCAAGATGGCGAAGAATCTCTCTGTTTGTACGTGTCGGTGAAAAAAAAAGAAAAACTCTCTTTCACCATGTTGCCTTGACTTGCCACTTAGCCATGAAGAGTTAGCAGATGTAACCTACATTTCAAAGCGGGCGACGGAGGACTGCTTATGAGGAGCGCCGGTTGAAGGAATGCCAAGGTTATTGTACTGCGCTATTTTCCAGCTTGACAAATTTCTCCCTTGCTTTTCGATTAATCAATTTTCTTTTGGCATTTCTGGAAATGACCAAAGATTTAGTAAAGAAATCTGCACAACACATTGTGAGCGGGTGTAAAATAAACTCTCAACTAAACTGAAAGGTATTTACATTCAATTATGCCACATATCGTACACCATCAAAAACAAAAACAAAACAATTTTAAATGGAAAAAATACGAGTCCCCCCAGCCCCTCTGCTCTGCATCTCACCATCCTGTGCCTCTGTGGGGATCTGGGAGCTGTTGCTCTTGGAGCTGCTCTTGCTCCTCTTGCTGCTCTGGGAGGTGATGGAGGGGTTGGACTGCAACTTCTTGGTGTGTTTGGGTCCGGCTGAGGAGGACGAGGAGGTGGAGGAGCCGCCTCTCGGGAGTGAGCCGAGCTTGGGGTGCGGAGCTCCGTTCCTGACCCCGTTGGATGGGAGGACGTGTGTGTGAGGTGTGTGTGTGTGATGCGTACAGTGTGCGTGAGGGGAGTGAGTGTGTGCATGCTGCTTGGCTCCATTGCGCAGTTGGCTGCTGGGCTGAGCCCGACAGGGCTGACTGTGGTGGACGGGCGTGGCTCTGGCTACCGGTTGAGCTGGGGAGGAACAAAAGCACATACTTACTTTAAGAGGGTTTTATTCTTTTCCAACAGAAAAACAAACAATAAACAATGTTATTAAATAGAGTGGATGAAAGTCCAAATAAACTCTGCTAATTTGCTTTAATGCATTGAGTCCACCTCTCGAGGATAGATAAGTGCCCAACCTGCATTCTATTTATTTGCATTATTTAATATTGGTTTGTTTGGATATTAATGTGATAAACAAACATAAACCTGACAATACACATCCAATCACATCACATCAGCAGCTCTGACAATTAGCCCACTGAAATGCAGCTAAGCTAGAAACATCTTTTAAAGATCAGTTCCTATGCTGTCTCTTTCTTCCCTTCCCATTTAGTTTCTGACTGCTTCACAATGAAATGCTGCACTCACAGTCTTTTGCTCAAACCCCATGCCATTGTTAGTTAAGCTGCCTTCTTAGGTTTATTCATCCTTTTATTAATATCTGTGTTGCACTGCAGAATAGTGTGTGTCACATATGTACCATGCGACTATTTCCTTTTGTGACGCTGCCAACATTCAGAGTGCTTCGTGCATACAAGAGAGCATCCTAAATCAACATGTTTATCAAAGTATCTTGTTAATCCCTATCTATCATCCCTATCCACACATGCACATTTGCACACATGCATGACACTTACATTTGTATATTTTACATATTATGTCCGAATCTTAAGAACTATTGTTTTCTGATGCAAATCCATGTCGTCCTACCTGCCTGTTATCTGCACCAATCACCAAAGCTAATTCTTCATAGCTGTAGAACTAATTGTATAACTACCTGGCAATAAATCTGATTGTGATTGTGACTTCTTATGTTCAATTCATTTTCAAAATGTCTTGATAACATCTGATAATAATTTTCAGTGCTTCTGCTGCACTAAAGCTCATCTTAACCACACGTACATTACAGGTATAAGATGAGTCTACGATTTCTCATTTAACTGAGTTGTTTCGTCAAGTTGAGTGAGTAGATCTGCACTCTATGCTGGCTTAAAGAGAAGCCATTTTGGCTGAGGTTAAAATAGGTTTCATCAGTCATAGCTGGATAAATCAAACAGATGTGTACTAATTTAGGCACATTGCTGCCAGTACTGACAGGACCAACAATTACGGTGGTTATGTAAACCTACTCTTATGGAATTTATGTAAAACACATTAATGGGATTGAACTACATGTATACACATATACTGTACTGGGGAGTGAGCCCAGGCTCTCCAACATGTAGCTGATGATTGAGGCCCCTCTCAGCATGCCTGTGTGTGTGTCTGTGTGTGCGTAGACTTGTGCTGAGGCAGCGTCATGGAGAGAGGTGGTCTGGGAAACTGAGTCCAATTACAAAGCCCACCCCAAAGGCAATAGCTCATGGGAAGAGCGATGCATTTGCCGAGCTGACCTCTGATCCTTCTCGTCTAGACTCTTACACAACAGCAGAGGGGGAAAAAGACAAGATAAATGAAAAGAGTGTGAGAGAGGAAGAGGGGAGTATACAGCTCTGGAAAAAGAAACCATCCTTTTGTGACCGAGCTTCTAGAAGAAGCTCAGGAAGAACCTCAGGTCTCCGATGCAACTGAGTGCATACACATTTGTTAATTCTGGCTCAGCACAACACTTGGTGTATTTTACCTCCAAGTGCTACCAAGTAACTAACTACTCGGCCTGAGAGATGGAGGCAGAAATGCACACCTCTTCTGCCAAGACAAACACACACCCAGAAAAGAAGAATAAAATGGAAGCCTGGTTTTTATATATTATGGTAGTATTTAATACCATCCTTTTGAGGCCCTAAATATTTTCATGACCTGAAAGCATATGCCGTCGAGAGGTGTGGTATGAATTAACAGGGCAGGGTGAAGTACAACAGACCCACAGAGAATCAAAGCAGAAACTCTGTCTCTCGCATACACGCACACGCTCAATTGCAATGAGAGACAAACAGAGTGTGGTCCTGGGCTCTCGCTATGAAACACGACTGGTAATAAAAGCGTCTGTTCGATAACCGCTCTGAGACAGATAACCCAAGCGGGCCTGTTTTGATTGGCTGATGGCCGTGGTCACACAACCAATCCAGTGTTATTAAAGATTCTTTCATTCAGCGTTTTCTAACTTTGCTCCAGATGTTTGGCAGGCTGCAGGGCCAATGTGTGTGTGCGTGTCCGTGTGTGTCAGGGTGTATGTGTGTGCGTGTAGGCGTGCATGCATGTGCAGGGCTAGTGAGAAAGAGCCATACTTCTCCTCCTAAAGTATGTCAAAAGTCAATACCTGCTGCTCCCCTGTGTTATGTCTCCTTCTCTTCCTCTTTTCCTCCCTCACTTCATCCCCTCCCTTTCCATGACCTCCCTTTGTGTCTCTTTCGTTTTGCTCCCTTTTAGCCTTTCGCACAATGCCGCATGTTAACGCTCTGAGACGGCCAGGATGTAGGTCGGTAAGAGAAGAAGAGGATTAGACAGACGAGAGGGAGGGTGTGCACAATTTTTCAAAATTCCCTCAAGGTCCTTATTGTCCAGGGGATTGTGAGCTGTTGAGAAATCTGTCCTCCTTGCGAGTTTGTGGTGTGTGTACGTGTGTGTGTGTGTATGTGTGTGTATGTGCACATAGGCGGATCTGGCGGGCAGACAGACAGACAGAGTGAGAGAGAGAGACGGGGAGTCAGGACCGTCTCCAAACAGAGCTTGAGGTTAGGCCCACTCAGACACACAAATATATGCATGTGAGAACACGTGCAGACACACACAGTGAGAGACACACACAAAAAGAAAACACAAGGTCCCTTTGTCTGAGATTCAGAAAGTAATGGAGAAAGATCGAGTGAGAAAGTACAGAGAGCAAACGTTTAGCAACTCGACTGCTGCTTGTGCAGATTCGGACCAGGAGGATGCATGTGTGTGACTCATAAGCACAATGATTCAGCAGTGGGAGCTACTTAAAAATAACAGCAAATAAAGAACCAAATGACTGTAAGATTAACACAACAAGATCGGAAAACCGCAGAGTGTACGTGTGTGGTGCCAACAAAGCAATGTTGGACTGTGAGAGGTGGGGGGTGATGATCCTGCCATCTCAGCTTT
Organism: Karalla daura; assembly: GCA_029224185.1. Lineage (NCBI taxonomy): Eukaryota > Metazoa > Chordata > Actinopteri > Chaetodontiformes > Leiognathidae > Karalla > Karalla daura. The sequence goes on from CM055188.1 coordinate 26,196,386, forward strand.
GACATGAGAGTGTATGGATATGTAGTGTAAGACTATACACACAAGTTGGCCCATTAAGTGAGCACCAGTGAGTCACCCGCACCCCCCCTCTCTTTCACACACCCTCCTCCACCTCTCCTGCCGTCTCTCAGCCACCCTGTACTTACACACCTCCCATCCAGAGCAGAGAAGCCTTCATCTCTCTGTCTCTCTCTGTCTCTCTCTGTCTCTCTCTCTCTCTCCACTTATCCTCTGCTGGAATGAGTTACAAGAGTGACGGTGAAGTCTGTCTCTGTTCCAGCTGCTTTATCCTCCCGTCTCCTCTAGTGCAGTTTGTCTGTCTATGTAGGTTAAAGTGTTGAAAGTGATGAACTATATAGACAGGAGATTTAACTCATACAAATTCAGATTTCTCTTTCCATCAAACCAAATTTGCATTCTCGAAACTTAAAGAAACCAGCATGGGAAAATTGAATGGATGGATAGATGATACCTGCAACCAGAGAACTGCTTCTTCGTGAACTGAAAACAAAAATATACAAGAACACTTTTTTTTGCCTTCTCGAGCACAGCAGAGCTTTGGGAAAGTTTCTGTTTGTTCAAACAATGAAATACGCTGAAAACAATCTGGAAACGATGGTTCCTTGCGGTCTAAATGTCTAAATGTCAAAGGTCTCAGTCATTAATTTTGAAATCAAAGATGATGCAGAGCTGGTCTGACCGACACAAAGAAAAGTTCACATTTGCGCAACATTTCAAAATCTACCCAGACACATCTCACCCACTGACTTCCCTCTGGTTTTTCTTTCATAGTTGTGTTGTTTTTCACTGCGGGTGTCAACTTCTAAAACAGTGAGAATGAGAAACTAAGTTGGTGCAGTATCGAGCTGTTCTCGTTGAGATGTCAGCACTGGTCTTCTGGTCCCTGTGTAGCACTCCAACCAAAACGCAGTTAATGAGGCTTGTTTAGCTGCACCCCGCTCAGCGCAATGACAAAAAGTCATGAGAAAGCAGATTTCAGTAAGACACACACACAGGATGCTGCTTCAGATTTAGGCCTGCGTAGAGGTCTCCTGACATTCAGCCTGCACACAGACCCTAATGCTATCTAATCCCGACATCAAACCGTAAAGGCTGAAATATTACTGTGAAAAACTTTGCAGGCTTTTCTAGCGGGCAGTTCAGAAAAGTGCAGAAAATACAATGGTACTTTCCGAAAGAGATTCATGTGGAGGGACTATTTAAAGGCACAGTGTAATTGTGTTTAAAGGACATGTTTCACTAGTTTTTTAGGCTACGTTGGAACATGCTCTGGCCCCTCAGGGTGCACTTGAGAGGTGCTCTCCTAGCAGCGCAGTGACAAAATCTCTTCCTCGAGTATTTGAGGAAATCTTGGACTCAGGTCAAGGAAACTGAGAATCACCTGAGCTAACCTGGTAGCAGGGGCCATACTGACCAGATGGTGTTATTCTTCAAGGAAATAGCAGCTGTCAAGACTAACACAGTGCTTTAACATCAACAATGAAGAGAAAGGAGCTATTGTTTCATATCGATACTTTGTGAGAGGCTGTAAAACTGACAGACTTGCCACAAATTGTTAGATCGACTGAAAATGATAACAGACAAAATTTTATTTTAACCACTTTCTTTGGTGTCTTTTTACTTCAGTCTCAAAGCTACCAAATGTTTTTTTTATAATCAGATTATCAGATCAGTTAATGGTAATTATTAAAATATCTCACTCACCTGTGATGTATTTAAACTCATAAATCTAAGTACAATCTGTCAAAACTATCAGCACTCAAAGCGCAGACTGATAGCAAAATGATTGATGTGTTGTGCCTGAACGTGTTTGAGAGCTTTGTCTATACCGGGAAAAACACAGCTGTTCCACGGTATTTGTCTTGTATCTTAGTTCTGTATTTTGCCAAGTACACGTCTTTGTTCTCGTGTTGAAATTTTACAGGAACTCATCCAAAGAACAAGGACAACAACTTCCCTGAAACCCAATTTTCTGGAAAAGTGCTCTGTGTGTGTGCGTGTTTGACTCAAGTCCACCGTATTTACAATATTCTCTTAACCCAGCTGTTGGGAAAAACACTTAACTCCACAAAGCTTTTTTTTTCTCGCAACATGTGACTCATTTGTGTGAATTTCACCTGACAAGTTAATGGAAACAGTGTGAAAATGTTTCAAGGGGAGGGTCAGAGCAGAGGAAAAGTCAGCAAAGCTGCAATATCACACCACAATATTCTTCCTGGACCTAAAAGGTCAACTAATCGCCTCCCTCAGTCATGACCCCCGATGAGACCCCTCCGACGTCACTCCCTGCACAGCTGGATTGTGCAACACTCAGCTCTGCGTCACCACCATCTGACGGGAAGTGTGAAGGAGACAGTAAATTTAGGGGAGGGAAAAACAAAGTGGTAGAGAAAAGGCAAGAGGAGGATCGGGGCACAGGGATCGAAAACAGCCTCGGCACAGCGACTTGCCTCTAATTAAAGGCAATGTCGCAGTCCTGTTAGATTTCCCACCAACAACACACTGCACACTGCTCCTCTTTGATGACAGCATAATAACAAGCAGACGCACTCAGCATTTTCCTTACACACACTCCCTGCCCTCATTCGCACAAGCATGAAACCAGCTGCCTTCTGTCTCCTTCACATCCATCTCACTGGGTGAAAATAGCTCAAACTGATAAAAAGCAAAGTGCCCTCAGAGCTACTGTAGCGCTGCCAGTGATCGGCTGCATGTGTCATTGTTTCCTCCTCAGTTCAAGCAGTTAAACATCTGCAAACATGTGAATCCTGCTGCGACCGTGACGTCAAAGGCAGCAGTGTGTCCATGACATCACTGACGAGGCCGTGTGTCTCGTCGCGCCCACAAACACACACTCACATGTGCTAATGGCTGGATCTGCACATTGTTCTCAGACAGCTTGTCGTAGGCACAGGGCCAGACGCATACTGCAGCTCTGATGTCATCGCTGCAAGATGGAAGAATTGTCTGTTTCTGCTTCTGTTTTCTCACCTCCTCGTTCACAAACACACATACACACACAGATGTCACACAGCCATGACCTCACCACAAACCTGGCTCGCAGTTATTTTGTTATGTCTTCGCACTCGCTATGGAGCTGGGTGAGAGACATGAATGATTGACTGCAGATGAAGCAGACCATATTTAAGCTGCAATTGGGCTGATAGCGGCGTGTGAGTAAGGCAGGCGGTACACAGAGACACAAACACATCATTATGCAAACGTGCAGGCGTGAGATGTCTGCCTTCACCTGAGAAAGGGGATGAAGTTTAGAACTGTTTAGTTTGTGGTTAAAGGCCCGTGGACACATGTGCGATTGTATAAGTTTCAGAAGGCGAAAGTCATGGATGAAGGGAGGAGGCGCATGGAGGCAAAGGGAGAACCAGTGAGGACTGGTGTGCATGGCGGTACATTTTGTCCAGTCCTACTGTAGTTGCATAACCCTCACTGCACAACATATGGAGCTGGTGGGTTTCATAGGTTTTATTGGGATGTAAAATAAAGGAGAGCGAGAGGGAGAGGGAGAGAGAGAAAAAAAATCGAGCCCAAACGTCTCAGCTCTCCAGCCTGGGCCTGAAATAGACGCACGTAGCAGACAGACGGGACAGGTAGAGGCCTAAACACAGACAGAGAAAGCAGACATTCGCACGCCCACTCAACTCAAAACACACTGCATTCACCTACTTATCCATTTCCTGACTGCACTGACTGCTGGTTATTCAGTCACCACAAACTAGCTATTACGCTGCTGCAGGTTTGTGTGTTTGTGCATGTCACCCGCGGCCGGCCCTGGATTCCAGGAAAAACGCTCATAGCTCTCTAGCACATGCTCACATGTCGGCTCGCCCGAGTGTCTTCTCACCCTGCAGTCCTTTCATTTAGCTCCCATTCACTAACACCCTTGGCGCTTTTTCTCTGAATGACAGGAAGCACGTATTTAGACCACTGCAGGGCATTTACACATTTTACAGTGCTTTCAGGTTTTTGTGGACAAAGCGTAGATACAACCGAGCTTAGAGGTTTTGGGCGTTATTATTGCAAGGCTCAGTCTTCTGAGTGAATAAAGGGCACAGTAGGACTAGTTGGCGAATTAGGTTGAGATTCTACTTATTTCAGACTGGAGTGAATGCAAGAAAAATATATGCGGTGGAGTAATGACATAGCATACTTGCGTAACCTTTGGCTTTGACACAGAGCATTGCAAGCGACTGCACATCAAGGGGAGTGAAGTAGAGACTCGCTCTGGGTGAGACATAACCGTTTGACTTGTAATATGAGGAAGGGAATTGGGTGGTGGCGGTTAGTGATATGAGAAAGAGAATTTCCAGGTGTTGTGACACTCCTCAACAGTCAATTAAGATGTAGAGGTAATGATGCACCCAGTGGGGAGTGTGATATTAGACACCTGGAGATTCAGGAACGTAGTTTAGACTCTGAGTACTGAGCGTAAGTAAATCTGAGACATATTAACCTGTTCTGGGGTTTTCTGCAGTCAGAGCTCTTTCCTGCTAGAGGAATACACTCCCTATAACAAAACTGTGCTCTATGATTTAGTCCAAGTGTCTAGACAGAGAGGATGACTATTCAAAAAATATCCTGTAATCTTGTGCAACATTAAAGCCCTGTTAATGCCCCACTCATACAGGTGTGTGCCCTTTCTGCATGACAAGCAGAAGAACAATTTTTCTAATGCCTTGAAAATGACGTTTTTGTAGGGAGTGTATCTAGTGCGGTCATAATATAACGTTACTAAGTTTAAACCAAGTAAAGTAAACCAATAAACCAAGGTCCAAAACTAGTCGGAATACATCCATTGGGGCCTCAACGGGAGTCAAATTTGAGAATAATACCTGCTCATACAATTGTTAAAATCTCATCTGAAATGTTTGAAAGGTGACAGTTATACTGTATGAATGTTGGTAGGTATGGACGGAGGAGAAATGTGCTTCAAACAGCTCTGAAAGTCCAACAAAAAAGAATGTGCTTAAGACAGTGTATGGTATCCATGTATGGATTAACCTATGTAGATCCTGAACACTAATTTGACTGTTTGAAAAAGATATAATACACTGTATGAGCATGCTCATTGAGAGGAGCCACTTAGTCTGTAAGTGATAGCACCTCAACTGTGAATCTACCAAATGTGATTCTTCGAATCGACAATGCCAAAATGTCTAACGCAATACCCTGAAAGATAAACAAGAACAGAGGAAGGAAGCAAATTCCACAGTGGTAGTCACACCACCCTCACTTTGTAGTGATAACCTAACAGTCCCAGATAGACAGAGGAACAGACAGCGCATGTACAAAATCAGGAAATGTGCCTCATTTCAGATCTTGATGCCGATTGGCTTGCATTCAGTCATTAGAAACGTAACCTACTTAGCTGACAATGTAGATATTTCTGTCTGTGTGTATGATGACCTGACCTATTTCTTCAGGGTGTGTAAAATGTATTTGTTAAAGGTCAGGACAATGTGACTCATCAGACCAGTGATCGGTAATGGAAATAAAACTCTCACCAGGGCTCTCCAAGTGAGTCTCTATGTGTGAACGTGTGTGCGTGTGTCTGTGTGTGTGTCTGTGTGTGTGTGTGTGTGTTATTTACTCACATGTGATACTCTTGCTGGCTGTCGTGAGTTCTGTGTGTGTGAGGCTGCTGTTCCACTTGTCTTCTTCACTGCCGTGCAACCTTTCTGGGGTGCCGTTTACCCTCAATATGAGGGGCTCGGTATAGGTGTGGGCCACATCTACACAAGACACAAAAGAAGACATGTGCAATTAAAAAAACACATTTACACTGCATGACCACAAAGTTTTATATTAATGGTAAGTTCTTTTTGAAGGTTTTGAGGTTTTTCATCCCGAATAACTTTCCACTTCCCATGTGGATATTATCAGGCATCAGAAACAAGCTCTTTATCCACTTGTAGTAAACTTGTATACTCCCATGTCATTTCCCATCCACTAGCACTTAATTAATTTAAACAGAGTAGTTCTGCTGACTTCAACAAAGCGGAAGATTTTTGTCTGTATTGTGTTGCTGTGTGCGCTGTCCTGAACTGGCATCTGGAAGCAGTTAAATCCAAACCCCTTGGGACTGTTTAGGGGTCTATGTGCAGGCTTGTGAAACCTGAAATCTGTGTGGGTTGATGTGTGTGCAGAGGTGCATGTGTGTCGAAAGTGTACATATCAGAGGATGCACACACAATATGCATGGAGCAAATACAAGTCTAGATGTTTTATATGTTTCACCGGTACCATGCAGTGCTCTAATGAAGCTGTTATTTTGTGTACACACTCATACATGCACACACACTACAGAGGCCTTCAAAGCAGGCCAGGCTTGGGCCTCTGAGAGGTGCAGACTCATTCCTGGGCAAATGGGAGCCAGCTGGGTTTGATAAACACACACACACACACATACACACACACACACACACACACACATGCACACACAAAACCAAACCACGTCCTGTGCGTGGACTCAACACTTCCCGGCTATGTTTATTTACTCGATCCACACTCGCTCACTTCTCTATCTGTCCTCTCTTTCCTGTACCCTGCTTCTCACACATTTCATCTCCTGTTCATATCCACTCTCCTCTATCATGACTAAATCCCTACACATCTTTAGGATAACACACTGGATTAATTCCCACTGTTACAGCTTCAGATATATAAAAGCTATGCAAAGGTATCTCACTGTGATTTCATCGCAGGGATCGAAAGGAATATTTAATCACAGATGACAGCTATAAATTTTGTTCATTTGCTGTAACAGTGATTATACTACCAGTAAATCAGGTCTCATAAAGGAAACACAGAGGATGCTGATATAGTGGAGGCCAGACACATATTCTTAGAGAATTTCATTAAACAGTACGTATCTGTCTTTGCCTTTGTCTTACGTGTAGAACGAGCTGTGGCACACAGAGACATAGTACCAAAAATTCAAGCAAATCTTGTTGATGACCACTTGATTGGTAACAGATCGTCAGAAATTTGTCCAAAGCGATTGATTGATACAAACAAAATATTCACAAATAAGCAAACATTAAAATCTCTTTGTTTCTCAGTGACAGTGATGGTTTTTATGATGTTTGCAATGACATGTGGCGAATAATAGAATCCAGAAGCAGCTTTTCAAGTGAGTTTCAAGCCCTTTTTTTAATTAAAAAAAAACAAAGTATATCAAAGCTCAAGGTCTGAATCACTTGATTATGCACCATGCTCTAATCTTGATGAAGAGGAGCAGTATTTTTAGCATCGGAGGATTTATGTTTGCCTTGAGTGTGTGTATATGTGTCTGTGCGTGTGTGTGTATGTGCGTGTGAAGTAGTATTTATGTGCGTGTTTAGTTGAAGGAGACGTAAACAGGACCAAAAGGAGCGGGAAGTGCTTCCTGCTCTTCCACTCTATTAGACAGTGTCACACAAAAAGCACACACATACCTGTACACACACACACACACACACAAAATCACACAAACACTCACACACACATAAAACACATACTCACATTGAAATGTTCCTCTATCTAGTACCACCTCTCTTCTCACACACCCATTTGTCTCCTACATGTGGAAGCCATTTCTAAGGAGCATGTTGTATCCATTAGTTTCAATCAACCGACTTCAGATATGAAAGCCACTAGTGAGAACTGTTGCCCTCCACACAGCCAAAGGTCTAGTTTAGGTATATATATATATGTGTGTGTGTGTGTGTATGTACGTATGTATTATACGCCATGTATGTCATTGTCAAGCAACGTACACTCATGTCTTCCTATCACTGCATCTGTTCACTCATCCCTTATTTCACTTTCTTGTGATTACTTTGGACAACATACAGTGTTAAGACAAGACAACATATGTTACTCCAGTCATACATGTGTGCATTGGCATCACTTGCCATGTTTCATGTCATGCTCAACCATCCATCAGTCCATCAAAATCAATCAGTTAACTACAATTGCCCATTGTGCTATGCAGCTGGAATTCATTTTGCCAAGATATTGAGGATGTATCATACAAAATGTAATTTTTCTCCATGTGCTGGCAGGAATAACAGACTTTATTGACTATGGGCAGCTGGTAGGCTTTTGGAAAATGTCAAGATCAGTAACATATTTCAGATAGAAGCTGCTTAAGGTGGTATGTACTCATCATCTACCTCCCTACTCTCTTCTGGTTCTTTTGAAGCAGCTTTTGGGGGCAGTTACATCATTACCATAGCCAAGTCTGGTGGAGAGGGAAAACATAGCTATCTTCAGTGGAAGGTTTGTGACTACACAACAGTCAGTTCAGTAAGAATCCATTATAATTTCAGCTGAGGAATACAGGTTTAAAGTAAGAGTAACTAAGTAAGTAAGAGTAAAATAAACATCATGGCATTGAAGGAAAAGAGGCATTTGTTAGTCTTTCTTAGAAAAATAAATGTAAAATTCCATAAATACACCCAACAAGTATCTGAATATATGTATCTGCATAAAACCTGCTCACTCCTACTACTACCACTACTACTACTAAACTACTCCGTGTTTAGTCGTTAGGTCTGCTCTGCGCTCTCAGTCAGACCCCGGTGGAGAATTAGGGGTTAAAAGTGTGTAGGTCTTGTGACTCAGTCAAAGCTATCCCTCCGTAAATGTTCAAAACCACGATTGTTGGAGCTAAACACATCCCCACCAAAGCCCTAGTGCCATCCAAGCAGGCCTTCAACCAATTGTGTGTTGGCATGAGCATCAAACCGCCAAACCGCGCGACCTCGGAGCCATTTCTAAGATCTGAGAAAGATGAGCCTCTAATTCAAATCAGACCAGAGCAATCAAGAGCCGCTGAGCAGATCTGGCTTCGTGTTTACACTTGTGGGTGAGTATGCGTGTTTGTTTGTGCATGCTGTGCATGAGTGCGCGTGCTCATGTATGTGCGTGTTCATGCGTGTTTGTGATTTGGTGTGTGTACACGTGTCAGTGGCCCTGAATGTCTGACTATCCGGAGGAATTTCAGTTCCCCAGAAAACAAACAGTTAATCATGAAAATAAAAACATATGGATGGCATAGGGGAACAGCTAGCATAAACACAACACACACACACACACACACACACACACACACACACACACACACGCACACACACAGACAGACTGGCTTTGTGAGTTGGCAAATGATGTGACATATCCTGAACTACCTGAAGGTGAGCACAAACGGCTGTTCCTGTGGGTATGATCTCTGAAGGGAGGGAGGGGGAGCTGGCTCACAGAAAACAGAGAGCTAAGTTAAGTTCACGTCTTAATCCACCTCAGCTCTTTCTACTGTTTCACTGATGTGTTCTTAGAAGTATACACTTCTAATGTGCATACGAGGGGGGTCTCCCAGGTGCGTGCATCCCTCTGGCAAAGGCAGACAGTGCATATGCCTCCCACCAGCCAGACAGGAGCTACCTTACATCCAAAACAAATGAGATGAGCTAATAAAGTTCAACTTATTTTGTTCAGCAACACAAAGAGGGAAAAAAGAAGAGAAAACACGAAGAATTTAATTAATAAAGTAGAATGGAAATAGCAGTTTAATATATACATTATTGCATGATACAGTGGCTTATACTGTACGTCTGGCTGTGAAAATGTGTGCAAAAGAAATCCTGTAGTCAACCAGAAACCATGATATCGAATTGACACAAAAAAGCGGATTCATTGATAATATTAATGATAGGTCCTGCTTCAAAGTGTGCAATTCTGCTCCAAATGGGTGCACACTTTCACACCCTGCAGACTCAACTCAGAAAATGTAATAATAGAGATAAGAGTTGAGGGAAATTGAAAAGCAGACACAATGAGATGAGGTGAGGAGCAACTGAGCAGAATATTGTTCAGCGGAGTGGAGTTAGTGGAGACGACGCAGTAGCCGCTCTCTGGCCAGCACTAATGACTGGAACTGATTGGAACCACACACAATCACTGAAGTTCTGACCAGAATGAAGGAAAATACAAAGAACACAACTACAGAGATGGCATTTCTTATTTTTTCTGTGAATCTTTTTAACACATGCATACACCCATACTGTACATGCACATACACACAGAGAGATGAAGAGAGGAGCCAACTATTTGACTGCAATCCAGCCGAAATGTTGAGCGCACACAAACAGAAAGACACTGTATCCACACATAGATACACGCACACACACACACACACACACACACACACACACACACATGCACACACACAGACACACACACAGACACACACACACAGACGCATTACACATTACAAAGAGGGGCTGTGAAAGTGCAGCACTGGAATATGTCCAAAATCAGAGATTATAGCTGCTGAGAGAATGAAGCAGTGTAAGCTCATTAAAGACAAAAACTGTCTGCTGTTGAGCAGGCTTAAGGGGAATTTAATTGTGTTACTTTGTCTCTGAGATTCCTCTGGTTCCTGGGAAAATGCTGCACAGCTGCTCTGCTGAATGAGTGCTCTAATGCTGCATCTAATGTATGAAGAGCCTGAATCAGAGACGCCACCAGGTGCACAAGCACATCCTGTACTGTACAACACGTGAAAACTATGGACAAACACTAGCATAAACAGTCATAAACACACGCAGGAAGAGAAACACAGAATTTACTGAGACGAAAATAAACAACATACAGCGCAGCCTGCGTGAATGCACACACACATGAGCGGCCCAGTAAATAGATATATTGGTATTAATATGCATGTCGGCAAACATACAAAGTAAACACCGCAGCTGTAAATATTTTACCAAAATAAACTGTCAGTTGCTTTTACAATGAATTAATTAGCTGTTATCATACACAAATAGTTTGGTAGAAAAATAACTTCACCCAGTCTTGTGTTCATCACAATATTTTCTCTAAGTGTTTATGTATATTCAGTATAAATGAGCACTGATGAATTCTGACAGAGTCTGATTGCTTATAAACTGAAAATAGACAATGACCACACTCCTGTAGCATACAACAACAGGCCCCTGGCTTAAGGGTCTCAGTCAAAAAGACAGTCTGCTTAGATTGTACTGTCACATAATGTTGACACTATCTGTCCACAGCATATGGAGGCGAGAGAGAGGGAGGGAGAGGGAGAGGGAGAGAGAGAGAGGGAGAGAGACCAGAGAAGCAACAGTAACTTTCTCAAATGTTTGTGAGGTGGCAGAGGGGAAAAAAAGCATGCACATTTTCGTAGTTCAAATATGCTGTAAAAATGCCTCAAATTGCTTCAAGTTTATTTCAGCCTCTGTGAGAAACCAAATTAGACACGAGCCTCAACAAACCCAAGGGACTAAAAAGGGACAAGCAGGCAAATCGGCACAGTGAAGCGATGACAGGCAGAGATACAATACACATAGTCTAGACTGTCATGCATCTAAACCTGTCACTAAAAATGAAAGCTGTGACAACAGACTAATATATTGGCAGTGGGGCTGAAAAAAAAGTTTAACATATCCAACAGTGTTGGATTATAAGCGTATTCATGAGAGTAAGTAAAATGAAAATGTACTTCCACTGTCTTACTTTACTTGCTATGATACCAATAATTACAAACCTAATATTGCAGGTAAAAAAAAACAAACAAAAAAAACATAATCTTATACATAGCAGTCAAACAGGTTTTGATTTGAGTTCTTTTAACTCTTAAGTTCAGTGCTTTTTAAATTAGAAGCTTATTAGACCGTCTACCAGCTGTCAGTCATTAATACAGTCAGGTAAGATAATGATAAGCTGTTTATTAAAAAAAAAGAGACTGTTGTCAAACCTTTTAAAAGCTACAAGACACAGCTGTATATTGCTTGACAAAAAAATTGTTTTATCTGAGCATAAAGAGCACAGTTCACATCAGGCAGACAACAGCCACTGTCTTCACTTTTCTGCCTGAATTAGCATTTAGCATTAATTAGCATTGATTAGCTACAACTGGTTAAATTTGTTGGTATCCGTTCTCTCATAGCTGTCGACATCATCAGGCTCCAGCTGAAGCTTTTAGCTCCAATAATGATACAAGTCATAGTTCTTTTACAGTCCTAGTGATTGAGAAATCTCTTTTTCCAATTTGTAATTTCGAAATAAAAGCAAATTTGAGCTGAGAGTGGAAAAGGAGCGTGACGGGAAGACAGATACAGGCAGACAAAAGCAGGGAGGTGGGCAAAAAAGAGAAGAAAAAACAGAGCAAGAGAGATGCCAGTGGTGAAAGAAAATGTGGGAATCTAGCATTTGGTGGTAACAGGCTCCTATATAAACACACGGTCTCATTGCACCTTCATGCCTGAGTGAGAGCGACACTCACAACACCGAGATGTACACATCTGTCCACAGGCAAACATACATACACACACACAGACACACACACACACACACTCCATATTCAGTGGCAAATGACTGGGCAGAGCTTTATTCACTAACAGCAGCAAACACTGCCTGTCAAGTATGAGTTGACAAGAGGGCTCAACCTCTCATCTAGAGCATAGCGTTGATTGGTCGGCTCTCATGCTGATGCTGCCAGGTCATTGCCATAATTAAACTGTGGCCTCAAAAACTAACCATAGACATGAATCACAACACCTCTGTGCCAAACTGAGCAGAAACAATCACAGAACTATTATTGATTGCAGGGCCAATGTATGACATTGTATTTGACTTTGCTGATGGTCATGTCAGGCAAGCACATACAGTACATGCAATTTATTGCAGCAAAAGCATCAATTAGGAGAGTGACTAAGTGACCATAAGTCAGTAAGGCTCACGTGAAGCCCTGGTAAGAGACACATGAAACTTTTGATTTGACATCTTGAGGTAAATACAGTTCTTTTCTAAAATGTGCAAAAGCCACAATGGAGGCATTCATATGAAGACATTTGGAGCTGATGCTTGTCCAAGATCATACTTATTCACACAGATCTTGTTTCAGAAATCAGAAGGAGCTGGCCAAGTTAGTGTGTGGGCAGAATTATAAAAGGCCATGTCATCTACCTACATGGACAAATGCCAACAGGCAGCAGGTGTGGATGACTTTCACTTACATATAGTGTAGGTGTAAATAAGAATATTAAGGGTAGCTGCTGCCAGCAAATTCCTACACTTTGATTGGATGAGAACCATCTTGAAACCTTATATTCATTTTTTTTTTACTAGTGCATCCAAGCACCAAGCCTCACACAGATCTCTATATGTGGTTGTTGTGTTTTCCCAGTGGTTCTGCACTCTGCAGGCGCAGGGATTGGACTGGGGTGGAGGGAGTGAAGCAGAGTGCTGAAAGCAAGGCCTTGTTGCCTGACCAATCTTCTCCTCCCCGCTCTGGCTCACCTACTTACCCACCCTCGGCCTAGACACACACTCAAACGCTCTCTCTCACACACACACACACACAGTCTAACTTTAGTGGGAGAAGAGACAGTTATACTTTGTGTTGGCTTCCTGAGGAGCATGTACAGGTAAAGTCAACACAGCCACAAGAACATGTTCGGGCACAAGCTCACTGTTTAATAACTCTAAACTCCCAGCAGAGGTATTATCATTAAATGTGATGCTGTACTTTACATTCATCAAGGCAAACCACAGTGAAACCCAGAACAGAGATGTGCGTGTGTGCATACTATATTTTTGCAGATCTGATGCAGTAATAATAACAGACTAGGTTGAGACTTGCCTTTAAAAAACAAAACAAAAAAAACTACATCAATCATTGAAGTGGCAAGTTCCCATGGCGACAAGCCACTTAAATCCCAGCACACTTCCCTAAATGTTTACCACACCTACCCCAATTATGCCAAGGGACCTTTCCCCTGCTCTGCTGTGCACAATGCTGCTGTTTTTCTCACTGAAGCTTCAAGAAACTCAAGTTATTTGGACTGATCCTGGATGAGTCATTCAGGCCCAATTCAGCCCTGAGTTGGTCTGTACCCCCCCACCCCCCGTGTTCCCGCCCCAGCGTCAGTCAACCTTTACCATGACCAATCACACAAGGGGAAAGGGTCATGAGTTCATTTCCAAAATCCCAGGAGTCCCATTGTGAGCTATAAGCGTTCCACAGCGCTGAATTGGCCCTGACCCCTCAGATCATCCAAGGCGGTAAGTCCCCCCGCCGCCCCCCACACACACACACATCTCAAATCACCTCAGTACACAACTGTTTTTTCTGTCAGTGAGAAGGCCTCTGACCTTATGAATCACTGAGAAACCAACCAAAAACATACAATGATTTTTCTGGGCCTAGAACACAGCCAGAGAGAACCATTCGTGATTGCTAATTACCAGCCCTCTACATTTTAAACACAGTGACTCAAGACTATTCCACTGTGGAAAAATAACATCAAGCTATACATGCAAGGTGAATAAATCCGTCTATTGTGCTGGGCTAAGAAAGTCACCCATAATGGGAAAATCCATTGAAAACGGCTCAGTCTATAGTGATGCTCACATAAAGGAAAGACTGTGGAGAGGTCTTTGCTCTCTATTTTAATCTATCAGGTCCCTTTTCTCATAATAAATGGCTTAATCTCTTTATAGCTTTCTGTCTCACTCTCTTGCAACACACTGGCATCCACCCAAACACACACACACACTCTCTCTCATGCACATCAAAGAACAACAAAAGAGGGTTAATTGAACTAAGTGGTAGTGATTATAAACATCACCAAACTCAATGTACCTCAAGAACCATGACAAATGGTTCTTTTTTCATGGCATATACACGGAGAAACAACACACAATCCAGAGTGAGGACAAGTGTTTGTCTTGTTCTTTCCTTACCTGAGTCAGTACAGGGCTTTGGGTTCGGGCAGCCGTTTGCTCTCTCTGTGGTGGAGGTTGCATGTGATTCGGGCTGCAGAGCTGGTTGACCGGGGTCCCCATCATCAGGGGGCTCTGGGGAGATGGTGGGTGCATTCCTCTCCTCATCCATGGGCATAGGCCTGGCTCTTATGGGAGGAGGTGGAGGAGCCGAGGAGTTAGCCTGAGGAGCAAAGCGGAGATAGCCAGAAACGCTATTACAGAAATCATAAAAAAGATCTGTCAAAGACTTTGATATTGAGCAATACGCCAACAGGCTACGTTTAGTCAGGCACAACTTGAACCAGCATGAATCCCTCTCAGCTATAAAAATAAAAAAAGGAAGGGGCCGACTTCTGTAATGAAACAGCAGCAAAACAACAGAAATGTCTCCCACTGGCTCTTTTTATTTAACAGTTTTCAGACCCTTTAAGCCTCTGTTGTGCAAATAATAGGAACAACAGTTTTATTTATTTACAGAATTCACCTATGTAATTTCTCACGCTTACTTACTCTGGGGCTTATTATTTCAAGTATTCAAGTATTATCTTGAATTATCTTGTAAGTGTAAATCATTTACTATAAATCCTTCAAGAAGTAGATAAAGAACATCTACAAACCTTATGTGGTTGTAGTGTCGAAATAGTTTAAATCAATTTTGAAGCTTTTTAGAATCGATGGAGGGATCTGAGGTCAAATAAATGTATTGATAGAAAGTTTAAAGCAAAAAAAATTGTATAACAATCAAATTTTCACGTGAGGTTACAGCCCATAATTACCATTGATGGTTGCTATGCGACATTAAAATCTTGCACCTTGTTCGATGAACTGTGATCAGGTCTCAGGTGAATCTTATCCAGTATTTGACAGAATTCCAGCAGCCAATCACAGCCAGGCTTAGTGTATATGTCACGTGCCAACGTGTTTGGCGCGCGCCCCCCGGACAGCTGTTTGCGCGTCCCCGCGAGCTCGCTCAGCACTCGCGGACCCCCGAAAAGTTTTGACAAGTTATTACTTTAGTTTTGGCTTAAAAACGCTTGGTGAAAGCAAGTTTATTAAATCTGTACATTTTCTTTCTACATTTGCTGAAATCCCTGGGCTCAGTGTTATTTTTTTGCGGCAGGGAAAAAGTTTAAAGAACTTTCTGGAAAAAAACAACCAAAAAAGAAAAAAGACGCAACTCAACTCACAATATGGAACATTGTAAGACTTACTTAATGAGAGCTAGAACTATTTTCAAACAGTAAAGTGAGATTTTCTACATGATGAATGTAGTTTGATTTTCAGTGTTTGCTGATAACGGGCGTACACTGTTTACCTTTATTGCACGTCTGCGCCCTGCTTCCCAAAAACGAGTCTCTGCATGCTCGGTTGAGCTCAGCTGCACCGTGAGGATCCTTTTTGTAGCACTGCGTGATAACTGCCTCTCATCTAACACAACAGCCCAGAAAAAAAACAACTTCTCACCTTCTCTGTGGCTGAGACGTGGTGCAGCCAAACTCTCTGGCTAATTCATTCTCTGACCGCTCCGGGTGGACTTGTCGCCCTTCGAGACCTTTTCCCCGTCCTCTTTCCCTCCACTCTTGTCACTTCACTCGACCACCAAGTCGGTGCTTCGGGTGCTCATGTGGGTGCCCCCAAAACTCCCGATTCAATGCATTTTTCTTCAGGCTCGTTTTCTCTCCGCCTCCAAAGTTTCTCTCTTCGGCTCGCCCCGTCCTCCAGCTCACCAGATGTTGGGAAGTTTGTGTGTGTGTGTGTGTGTGTGTGAGTGTGTGCGTGTGAGAGTGTGTCTGTGTGCAGGCAGCTTGTTGAATCCTCTTTGTCTGCGGTGCAGGTCTCCTCACCTTCTACTTGTGCAAAGTCCCGGCAAAGCACCGAAACCAAACTCGTCTAAACTCCTGTGCGTCCTGTACGCGCCTTCTCTCCTCTCTTTACTCCCACTACGCTTGTCTCAGACTCCTGTGCTAAAGCTATTGGACAGGAAACTACAGTCAGCAGTGATTGTGCTTCCTCCAGGCTAGAAACTGGTTGGGCTGAACTATACTGTCATATAATTACCCCTTAACCCGAACCAGACACGGCACTAACACAGGGTAGCTTTCATCAGAATTTATGAGCCCAGGGACCATATGTTTTGTCATTAATAACAGAGCAACAGAGTGTGGAGGTAAGTTTTGTATGCATGAGAACAATAATGAAGAGTAACGGGTAATACCCACTGTTTTTTATTTTTATTTTTTGGTAGAAGGATGAATCGTTTCATTTCAATTCTGCTTTATTTATGTTTTGATGTCATTGCAAAGTTATCTCAAGACACGTACAATGGAGTTTTTCTTCATCAAATGCTTTATTAAACATTAATAAACAAACAAGTCACACATAGCAAGATTAAAAACAAAGTAAACATGAAAAAAAACTAAAAAGATCAATCAAACCAGGTGTAAAAACAGTTTCAAATAAATTCTTGAATTCTTTAAACTTCATCATAAAATAATAATACATTGGGATGTTTTGTTATCTGGTATGAGTCATCTTTAGGTCTTTGAGGCTCTGGGTCCAGGTCAGTGTTTTTTACTTTGCATGCTGTGGTGATTCACTGTGGGAATTTTCTTCATTCATCTTGGTTTGCACGAGGCCTTTGAGATGTCCCAGTACAAGACCAAACTGGGTTATTTTGGCAGGGATGACTCACGAGCCTGTCTCATCATAGTAACTGTGTAATTGCGAGAAACCTCTAGAAGCACATCCACTCATCTGTACTCCACATCACATCATATCAGCTGGCTCCTTTCGGAAGTTCACAGGATGATTATTTTAGTGTCAAAAGCAGAATTGCTGAAGTCAAACTTGGCCTGCAGATCACCAATAACAGCATGAAAGGGCCTCCTGTGGCATCTGTAGCGCATAATCCCCATCAGGAACAAACCAATTACGGTTGACTAAATACAAATTAACTAGGGAGGCTGCGCAAAAACATGAGCTATTAATGTATATTTACATTTCTGTTCATACAGTTATGGTTATACAGGAGGAATGTTGTTGTGAGCTTCATACTGGGAGCCTTCTTCCTCTATGGAACTCTAAACAGCTGTGTTTATAGCACAGCATACAAAGTAAATACACTGACCTTTGATAGTCATGATCCACTAATATCGCCCACTGGTTTGACCTCTTTCCAAAAGTTTTTCATGAAACCCTGGCGTTAAATAAAAAGAATAATTATCTCTGGTGGAGATGCTTTCTTTCTTTATATAAGGCATCGCTGTGTTGAGGTATACAGTTACTATATC
Source organism: Karalla daura (assembly GCA_029224185.1). Taxonomy (NCBI): domain Eukaryota; kingdom Metazoa; phylum Chordata; class Actinopteri; order Chaetodontiformes; family Leiognathidae; genus Karalla; species Karalla daura. The sequence goes on from CM055188.1 coordinate 26,214,484, forward strand.
CAAGAGTTCAGAGAGCCTTTATGTTACTAAAGTATTCACATTATTGTGAATTTGTGAGAGGAGGTGATAAAAACATCATCTTTTTAACTGTAAAAACCTTTAAAGTGGTTAACTGCAAATGTGCATAGCTGATTTTGAGTATCCTCAGTTCATTTTCACTTTCATCAAGAATTCAGTTTTCAAGGCAGGTGAATTGTAAAAAAAAAAACCTGTCGTATAAACCTGTTCGCCTCTATTTATTGAACATAAAAAGCTTCTTAAGGTGGCATTAATGAGTAGTCAAACAAGCTGTGCTACTTACCATGTTATGAAGTGAATTTTACCTTGAATGAATATACATTTGTACAAGCGGATTCCAACAGTTTTGATTCTCAAGGTTCATCTGTCCAGAAATTGTGGATTTTTCTTCGTTTTCTTCACAGATATAAACTCGCGACTCATCTCCAACTTTGTTGAGGAGATCATTAAAGTTAGTTGTGACTCTTCAGCCTCAAATGATACAGAAAAACACACATGCAGCACATGACAGAAAGGCCTTGTCTGCGAGTGCCATGTTCACACCCGGGGGCTGATGAGAGCTTCTCCGTGATTGATTGTTTGAAGGTGCTGCTCAGGAGTGAGGTCAATTCACAGCAGCAAATCTTATCCATTTGACAGGCCTCAGTTTTACTAACAACTTGATAACCTCCTATTCACTTTGTGTGAACAGTCACTCATCTGCAACAGTCAGGTTTTGACACTGAAGTATTTGTGGGATTTGTGACTCTGCGGGGGCTCAGCGTCTGTCTGGGCACAAGAGGCAGAGCTTGTGTGGGCAACGGTAGCGTTACAGAGATTTAGTTCCAGTAGGATCTTTTTTTTTTTGGTCTGTTTGTTTTTTGGTTTTAGGAAGAAATCCAGACATACTGTATTTTACTTTGGACAGCTGAGTTCTTACAGTTCAGCAGACGTGACCCACTTTATGATCCAAATATTTTTTACAACACGTAATTCTTACAGAGATAAAATTTAAAGTGGCAAGATTTTAGCAGAGCCTACCACTGAGGGGAGGTACACTAACAACCAGCAGCAGCATTTCAAAGTCTCTTTGAGGTAACTCATATCAACACATTTCAGATAGTTGCCCTCCCTACTGCTTCACATGCATAACTTACCAGTTTGTCATCTACTGCAGGGGATTTTTTTACAGGGCGGGACAGGAAAACTCCCAAATCAAATCAATTAAAATGCACCCTTGTTCCATTTAATTGACATGACACAAATGTGTTAAATGTGGAAATTCACACATCGCTTACCTGGTATCATCACATCACCTAAAGAAAAAAAAATCAATATGATTAGTGAGTAACAAAAAAGAAAAAAAAATAAACCCAATACATGGTTCAAAAGACCTTGCAGACGGTTCACATTGCAGTCACATTAGAGTCCTGTTTGTTTGTACAAGGTTCACTCTCCCCACCTATTTTAATGCCACACAAAGAAAGTGGAGAAATATTTGTGTCATCGGCTTCCTGAAAAGCTCTCCATCCTTTTACTTCCTTTCATGACTCACACCTCACTTCACCGTTCACCGCACCCACAAACCTCAGTGCAGTACAGTCTGATTGCTCTCATTTCTATTTACATAATTACACAAATGATTCACAGGTGCTCAATAATTTACTGAGGTAATTTAATCAAACCGTATTTAATGGTCATTTAATTATTCTAAACACATTTGTCACAGAGTGTGTGGTGGGTGCTACGCACCTTGTGGATTTGCTGCTTCCCTTTGTTCTGGCTTTAAGTGGCAGCTTCCTGCGGAGGTGAACGGGGACTCTTTGGACATGCCAGGGTCTAGTGCAGTAAGCAGATGAATATGGCAGCGTCCTTCCACATTCCTCACCTCCGACAGTGCTATCAAGTCATCCTCCTATTATGCTGTTGATCCAGACACATACAAACGCATAGAAGCACTTTATTACAAGAGGGAGGACAAACATAAGCTCCAATAATAACCTTACACTATATTTTGTCCCTGGTCCACAGCAGCACATGTTTCTTAATGATGGAGTGGATCAGTCCTGAGAAAACTTGATTAAAGAGGAGTTAGAAAACTTGAAAACAATAATTTCACTTAGCAGTGAAACAACTGAGAACATCAATACCTGTCATGCCTTGTTAGTCATTTTTGAGGGTTTTCTGTTTATTGTACTCATCTCAGTCTACCTCTCAATCCACACCTGCATCTGCATCAGCTGCACTAACCATGCCCTGGTCCCACTCCATCAGCTCCATCCCTTTTCGTACTTGAGCTCTTTCTACAGCTACAACAGCTCTGTCAAAAGTGCATAAAAAATACATCTGCAATCACTGCCAGTCATCTGCAAGAATAGTGTCTGTTTGACTCCATTCACAGTCTTAACATTGAGCTACACTGATGAGCTTCTGGCTCCAGGCCAGCAAGAGATCATGGTTTGTACACTGAGACACTGAGCTAACTGGTGGAGTGTGTGTCTATGTAAATGAACACTGATGCTCAGTTATTTTTGTCGTCATCAGGAAGGATGTGTCCAACATTGATATTAAACTTATGGCCATCTCCTTTGCCCTATTTGTATCTTCCTTGAGAGTTCCCACAACTCTCTCTGGTTCCAGTTCATGCTAGGAGACTTAAACCACTGCTCGGCACACAAATAAAAAAAAACGATCATCTTCAACATGAAACATTTTCAGGAAGATGTGTACCATACGCCTGGTTGGCAACACTTGATTCCCGATAAACATATCGGTTGTTCTTACCTCGCTCTGCTGGCATCAGTGTACACCTACCTGCTCACAAGGACAGAGAAGCATGTTTCAGATCTGCAGACTGGGACGACCTCCTCACTCCCTTCTGAAACATGAGTGAGTAAATCATCCTGGTCCAGTCATCACTGGATAACGAAAGAGTTCAAGGATACTTTCAAGAAAAAGATAAGATTTTCTTCACTGGCACTCAATCAGAAACAAAGGTGGTCAACAGAGAGGGCAAAAATGCCATAAGAGATGCCAGGCAGAGGTAGAGGAGCAAATTGGAGGAAAAGCTCTCTGTGTAACGTGGTAGGGAATCAATACTGTGGCTGCTATTTCTACCAAACAGTGTATTTTTCATGTTTCTGATGGACAACACATACAGTACCACCAAGAATAAATGATCTCCTCTCTCATACTTGCAGTGAAAGAATTCACCATCAACATGAAAAAAGTGATAAGAGCCCTCAGTAGGGAAGAGGAAAACACAGCAGCAGGCCCACACAACATCCGAGGCCACATCCTGCAGCTGAGGAGTGTGTTTCAGTATTGTTCCAAAGAGCTGTGGACAGTAGCACAGTTCCTCAGCTATGAAAGCACTCCACAATGGTCCTATTTCCCAAGCAAATATTTGCAAAGGCTCCAAATGACCTCAGGTGATTGAGGCCATGGAGCCAGACTTTAAGAAACATCTTCAAGGGTTCTGACCCACTGGTCATTTCATCAGGTTGCCTTCAGCCAGACAAAGGTGCTGATGATTCCAAAACTCTCATCATGCACACTATGCACAAACACATGAAACTTCCCAACAGCACAGCCAAATTCCTGTTTGGAGACTTCTTATCTGCATTCAGCATCCTGCGGCCACAGGTCCTGGCAGAGAAACTCTCTTCCTGCTTCCACCTGGACAACTAGCTGATCCTGTCGAACTTAGACTTCTGGACTAACAGACAACAGAGTGTGCTGCTTCCAATGTTCTCCAATCTGACTTTTATCTCAACTCAATCCTGCAGGGCTACATCCTCTAACCTTTACTTTTCATCCTCAGTATTGATACGTAAGCTCTCTGGATCCAAATCAAAATGTCCATCACATCACAGGAGCTAAATGCTCCACAAGCTTGATGACTGGTGAGATGACTCCTTCATTAGACTAGATGTGGTGAAGACAAAAGAAACGATGGTGACCTTTTCCAGCCAGGAGAAGGACAATCCACAGAAAGACTGTGAAGATGGTTGCACAAGTTTAGATTCTTTGCCCACAGCATTGAGGAGATTCCAAGGACAATAACTCCTGCAGAAACTGAATTCCCTTCCAGTCAAGAAGATCACCCTGAGGACTTTCTTTTACTTTTTCACTGAGTCTGTCAAGACATCCTCGGACACCTGTTGGTTCTGCTCTGTCAGCCTGCAAAACAGAACCTGCAGAGTCAGGTCAAAGTCTGCTCTAAAACCAATGGACTCCCGGCCAGAGCGTTTTCCACCTTGTGTGAGCAGCAAACACAGAGGGCAGTGCACAGGATCCTAAAGCAGCCTTCACATGATCTATCCCCAGTGCTTCAGTGGCTCCTCTCAGGACGCCAGCTGCCTTGGCTGCACAGTGACCTTTGTTCCCAGGGAGGCTCAGTCCTCCAACTCCCAGCCATCTCCAACCCCAGCTTCCATGCACTGGTCTCCCCTGCTCAGACTGTCCATGAATCTTGTATCTGAAACCCTTGTGTTTCTTAATTGGTGTGATATCCATGTGAAATGTTCAAAAATGTTATGAGAGTGTTAAACTATGCTTCTGCCTCCCAGTATTTTACTGCTCAACTGGAAGTTTTGCAGTTTTTGAGTCACTATTGCACTCTTTTTCAGTGCAACTTAAGTATCAATGTGTTCAGGTGAGTCACAGAAGCTCTGCTACACACAGCACCAAGGGCAAGTTGTCCTCACAAAGGCAATCACGCCATGCTTCACTATCCTGAAAGCAATTCTACCTTTCTCACAGCATGTTGACCTGTTCTTTGTTTGGTTTAGGCCTCAGAGGCTTTAGAGGCTTTCCAGTCCACTGAGATCCAGCTAAGATTGAGCAGGGTGCGTTCTCTCACTCTCTTCCGCTGCATGACTGAGGTGAGAGCTGCTCCACTGCTTCAAGATGTGCGACGAGAGTGCACAAGATGTCCCATGCTGACCTTTGCCCGGCATCAGATCAGCAGGCAGGCAGGTTGGGAGTGGCAATCTGAGGAAATGTAGAGCCTGAGAGACAGAGAGAGAGAGAGGGAGAGAGAGGATGTGAGCACAGAGTGTGTAGGTGTGTCTTCACAGAGAGGTGAAACTGGAGCCACATGCGCACACACATACGCACACGTAGAGTATCTTCTGGGACCATCTCTGAGTGTTATTCTAAACTTTTGATGCTGATTGTTGCAGTGGTTTCGACTGGTGACTGGGAGGCAGAGTGAGAGAGAGACAGAGAGAGAGAGAGAGAGCAAAAGAGAGAGAAAGAGGAGGGTAAAAATGTGGTTCCAATCACTCACAAAGATGCTTTTGTTCTGCAGCAGGGGCCCTCTCTCTCTCTCTCTCTCTCTCTCTCTCTCACTCTCTCTCACTCTCTCTCTCTCTCTCTCTCTCTCTCTTGCTCTCCCTCATCAGACTCTTGACTTGGGAGGGAAAGGCGTACCTGTGCTGGTATGACAATCGGAGGCTGGTTGTTCAAAAACCAGGTCAATGACCCGGCCTCTGTGCACAGAGTATATTTCCTTTCTTGTTTGGGAAAATTCCCAAAACTGTCCTCACTGTGTTTATCCCTTATGTTTGTTTGCGAAATACTACAACAGACTTGACGACTACTTAGTGGTAATTCTAGGATTTTTTTCTAAATGACTTTAGCTTGATGTCCGTTCAAAACATTTCATTTTGATTATTGTTGAAGACTGAATGAGTCCAGTTATTTATTTTTACAAATCAAAGCAGATGAAATGCAGCTATTTACACTCAGTGTAACGATGCATTTAGTGTTAAAACAATTAGCCAATTATTGCAAATGTGAACCATATGATTGACATTTTCTTGGCATTTTTGAGACCAAATAAGTAATCCTAATGCACTCTTTGGTGTGCAGCTGTTGTGAGACCTTCTTTAAAAAGCTCAGCAAACATTTGCAACTTCCTTATTTTAGAATAGTAAGTCTATTAGACCCCAGAGGTCAAACATATGACCCCAAACATCTGTAATACAGCAATAGTGTATACTGGAGCTAGTGGCCCATAATACACTGGGTCTTGTAATTATTTGGCACAAAAAAAGAAATAACATTTAATTTAATCAATGATTAGAAAAAATATTCAAAGCAAAAAACTATTAATTGCATGTATTTTGGTCTAAGCCCTTAGATTATGTAAAGTGCATCTAATGTGCATTAGCTAAATAGACATAGTCTCAGCTCATTAGTCTGAATAAGCAGATCCATGTGGACGCTTGCAGCCACAGATCCACAGTATGTTGTGTTGTTTTGAGAGAGTCAATATACTGTTTGGAGGACGGCCCACTGCTTCAGCCACAGACGTGAAGAGGAAGAAGGGCGAGGAGGAAGATGTCAGAGTGAAGGAACTGAGGGAAGACGGAGAGAGATGTTAGTTTGGCTCTCAGTAAATTTATTTTGTGACTCACAGGGTCTGCCTGGACCTCACTGCTCTCCATGCTGCTGGGACTAGCAGCCCTCCACACCCACCCAGTCACACACACACACACACCCACACACACACACACACACACACACACACACACACCCACACACACACGCTGGTTTTGCAACGCAAGTCCACGCACATGCACAGGCAAGCAGATGCATAAACATTTGTTCAAATCCTCCAGATGCACAAACAGGTTTGCTAATGCACAACACACGCAAACTCATGTGCACACACCTACTGCTCACTCTGTCCAGATGAGCATTAAGAAATACATTCAGACTCAGATTTATGCCAAACACCACCGAACGACGCCAAGAATAACCTCTTTGTGTGTTGCTCTGCACCCTGGCTCACCTTGTACAAGTATATAGAACTAAGTTTCTGCTTAGTATTCATGATGGGTGTATGCCAGTGAGTGTTTCTCTCTCTTGCTCGCTCTCACTCTGTGTATGTGTGAGTGTGTATGTGTGTGCATGTGTGTGTGAAATAGGCTTAAGATGGGGTCTCTCCCAAAACCAAATGTCACAGGGATTTAGGCGTCAAGAGTGACTTTCCTCTCAGCTGACTAACACAGAAGTTCACTAAAAGCAGCAAAAGATTAAACAAAGTTTCAACTTTCCAGAAACATCCAGCCAGTTTCCATATTTTCTCCCTATGGCAACACATCAACGATGCAACGCAGGAGTTTAAAGATAAGCTGTAGGGCATGTGCCAAACCTGCGAGGAAGAAGAGACTCAGGTAAGAGAGAAGTAGGAAAACTCGAGATCGAGAATGAGCAAAAAAGCACAAAGAGGTCACAAAATCCACCTTCTACCATAAACAGCATCAATCCTCTCTAATCCCTCGTGTGATTGGGCCCGTCACACGCGCTACACGAAGCTCACCCCACGCTCCTGTCTGTTCTGCACTCTCTGGCCCACCCTGTTGGTCGTACCCTGCCAGTGGAGCACACTGATGTTTGTTGCAGGGGTTTGTGTTTGTGAGATGCAGCTTGTGTTGTCCGGTTTGTTTACTCCTCCTGGTGGCCACTCTCTGTATCACAACACATGCTGACCCCTGCGGAGGCCCGACACTGGCTTCAAACTGCAACTCAAAGTGTTACCAGCCCAGCAGCCTTGGAGGTCTTACAATGTTTCTGGTGTATAACTGTAGCAATGGCTCGATGTAGGCTACAAAGACATCTGAAAACTGAACTAAAATAAGTATTTTTCACACTTAAAGGGCTTCATACATTTGCTGTAAGGACAGCAAATTATGAGATTGCACCGGTTACACATCCTGAATGAAAATCACTGAAATATAGAGATCTTTCAGGATAATAGGATTTAACAATGCAATATAAATGGAATGAGGAACAAAATGCTATTTTCTTGCTCATGCCCCGTTTAAATACTAGACTGCATATCAAATATGTTTCAAGTAAGTCTGGTATTAACATAAAATCTGTTGTCGTGCCAATAATGTATTTAATGTAACTAAACTCTTTCATTATAGAAAGAGGGAACTGGCTCAAATATTGTGCCTTCCCTCCATGATAGATTTTCCTTAATTGTAGTTTTCAAGAAAAATGTGGATGAGTAGAATACTTATATGACAAATAGGCTGACTGAGATTGCAGAAAAGAAATATAGTAGCTATAACATTTCTAATATTTTTCATCTTTTCAAGGCGCTGAGAGCTGAAACAGAAGCTTGAAATGCGTGTTGCAAAGTATTCCAGTATTCACTTGCTCAATAGTCCACAACTGTTTTGCCCAACCGATGAACTGTACACATTTAACCGTTAGCTTTACCCATATATCACAACGTAATTAAATAGCAAAGTCAGAAAAAATAGCCTTCAAGATGCATCACATGAAAAAGTTCAAGATCCAATTCCACACAAACAAACGAGATGATGACAGCGCAGCAGCGTAGGCACTAGTACATACGAGTACAAGAGTTTAAACACTAGTTAAGAGGAAATAACAGCAGGAGAAAGAAAGGGAGCGGGGAGAATAAGAACTGTTAACGTTAACCACAAATCCAAGAGAAAACAAACAAAGCAACACTGCAAAAACAATAAGCATCATCAGAAGCGTATTTTCCTCTGGAAAATAAATGACAAGGATGCAAAGTGTGACAGTGTAATAAGTATTTTATTGCATTTTATAATGCCATTGTCAATAATTAGTACAGATTACATGCAACTAGAACTACTGTACAGTTTTTTTTTATTGTCTGCATGGACAGACACAAGAAGATTCAGGTTACAAATACACAGATATATGTGTGTGTTTTTATACAGCATGAAGGAAAGGGCAGTGACTGGCATTACATGGCTACCCGGGGTGGAGGGTAAGAGGGCTGGGCTCCACTGTCTGTCTAAAGCCACCACCCAGTCCCTGTCCCCGCCTCTTCCTCGGGTCACACTTTCAAATAACAAGAATCAGAACAAAAACCAAAGGATAAAGAGAGGTAAACAGGTAAACTGAAACTAAGAAACAATTCAGAGAGTCACTGCTGAAAATGTACACACATTCCTAAGGTTTAACCAGAGGAGCGCTGAAGTGGTAGTTCCATCGGATTCTGGCTGTCTACGCAATAATACCGTCAGGCAAAGCTCCACTTTGAGAATCCCTTCCCCCCTCACATGACGCCTCAGAACTGTCCAATCACACGTCAGGATTTGGGCCTCCTGTCTCCTTTGAGTCAGCCAATAAGATCCAGGCCGGTTCTTATCACACTGTTACGTGGACGTACAAGAGAGATAACAGCTATTAATAAAGGTGATCAGTGAAGTCAATGAAGAGATTTGGAAGTAGCTTGGTTTTTGTTTGGTTAAGGTTGTGACATTGGTTTGGTTACAGTTTGGTTACACTTCAGGAGTTTGGCCAAAGCAAATGGTTGCTTGCGGTGCCTTTGGTAGTCAGAGGATGAGCTGCATCTCTGAAAGCCATTCCACAATTTGGTATTGAAGACTACGCAAGAGGAGCAGTATTAAAAAATGCAACAGTGTCATTCTTTGATCTGCCTCTGTGGGACTGGGAGATGAGGTCTGTTACTGGTCACCACCGGCCAGGTGTGTGGCTCAGCAACACCTCCATGGTTGCCTGCAGATGATTGACAGCTCTGCGGGTCGGAGTTCAGCACAGGAATGACAGGGGTCAGGGGTCAGAGGGAGGGGGTCAGAGGGAGCTGGGACACATATTGGCACCTGAGAGGACCAACAGCAATACCTTTCTGGAGCTCCGCATTTTTTTTTTTTAAAGCAAGAAAGGGGCTACATATTCTGACATTTTTTCCTCTATCTCGTTTTCTTTTCGGAGGTTTTGGTCCTGTCTTTGAGAAAAAAGTCCTTCTGAGGTATCAATACATAATGAAGAAACTTTTTAGTTTGTTTTCCATTTGTTTTTTCTTTCCTTAAAAATGCATAAATGCAGTACAGAGACAAAAAAGTATCAAAATAGACCTAGCTAAGATAAATATACAAACAGGTGTTACCTAAACCACTGATCTAACTTTTATTCTTTTAAATTTTTTAGAGATAATACACAAAAAATCAGCGTCCCAGACGTTTTATGAAGAACTGAAAAAGTGAAAACAAAAACAAAACTAATAAACCAAGATACCTGCAGCACTTAATATGATAAATACATTAACTTCAGCATTAGCAGTACAGTATAGGAATCAGAGCTGAAAGCTTTACAATAGCTAAACAGGTGCAGAAAAAAACGACAAAAAAAGGAAGAGAAAAATCAAAGGACAAAATGGGAAAGAATGCCCTGGAGAGATAAGTCAAGCATTAATATACAAGAATACATCATGTTATGCCAAGCTGGAGAAAGAACAGAAGTGTTACATGGTGACCTGTGAACAATCTACATCTTTATAAAACAGCTTTGTTTACAGGTGTACCTTAAAGCACAAGTCAGAGATCATCTATGTACTGGATGCAGCAGTTCCTCTTGGTTTGGATATTACTAGTAGTAGTGATGAGAGTTTCTTTAAGTGTGTGTTAGTCCTCTCATCGTCTCTGCAAGTGTTTTGGTGAAGTGGGTGTCGCTGTGTCGTAGGTCTTTGGATATCTGGATGGTCAGAGCCTCCGTTGCACTAACCCATAGCCCTGCCTCTATGCCTCTGGTATACCTCTGTCTGTCCGTCTGTCTGTCTGTCTGTCTATCTGTCAGTGTGTGTGTGTGTGTGTGTGAAATATATTCTTCCCATTGTTACGCCAGCAAGCTCCCTGCAGCACAACATAGCTGTTAAGGACCAGTCTCTCAGTGGCTGAGATCGTGCGTTTGCACGCATACAGTCAAAGCACACAGTTCAAATAGCTCAGAGCTGACCTGGTGCAGGGACATGATCAGTTTAACACAGCCGATAGAAAACATCTCACATGTAGTGAGCACTGCGCGACACGTGGCGAGACGAAGAGAGTGCTTCAGATGTGGTTTAAGGAGAGGTAGACATTTTTAATTCCATGGAAAGTGAAACATTTCTATGTTTTTGGGCTCAAGCAGATGTGTTAGGGAGTTTGGATTCGCCAAATAGCTTTTTTTTTCCATTTTTTTGTCAGTTATACAGTAAGTGTAACAATAAATTTGGCATTCGTTATTATCATCCAGGAATAATGGAGAAAAAAATATTGAAGAGAGTTCAGTCTCCCATTGGCTATGTGTTGAACCGTTTTGAAAAGGAGGTAGTGTTATTTTTGGTTTTTATCTCGTTTCAAGATGCCTGTCTGCCACTTTGTACTTTGTTAGAAATCAGTCTCTAATGTGACAGGAAACAGTCCTGTGTGAACTCAAAGTAATCAGAAAGGTTCTTTCATTAAATAAGAAAAATCATCTGAAGTGCAAGAGATAGTTGAGAAAAGGTATGAAAATATGAACCCAACTTTAAATTACATGTTGTCCCTTGGTTGTTTTCCTATTACATTGGTGTGTTTTTCATCCTTTTAAGTTGTTCCCTCTTTGTTGTAGTAGACATGTTTTTTTTTCTTTTTTGTTCTTTTTTTTTTTGGAATAACTGCTCCCTGTCCAAATATGTGCCTGTTGTAACCACATTAACTACATACAGAGCAAGAGGGTTTCTCTATGTCCTGGATTGAAATCAGTGTCAGAAAAAGCCAGGTTTTTGATTTGACAGAGCCAAACATTCTCGTCCCGTCTTTAACTCTCTTTTTGTTGTTGGCATCTCTGGCTGTAAAAGGTACATACATGTTGCCTTCAATTGCCTCACCGGTGCCTCCTTTTTAGGCCAGCTTGTAAATAGTCGGGCCAGTCTTAGGATCGTGTTTGGAACACAGTTAAGCCTGAGCGTTGGAGAGACAGGGTTTCACCTCTAAGTGCTTTTTTCTTAAATCGTGAATTTTGTTTTTCTGAAGAACTGTGCGTTTTTTGGCCTCAAACCTAATGTGAGTCACTTGTAGCCGCTTATCATGTAAAAGCTTTGATATCTCCAAATTTGAGCTTACTTTACACACTTTGGTTTTTTGGAATGGTCAGCACTGTAAATCATGTATAATTTCAACACAATAGTCATGTGAATACAATAAGAAGAATTAAAACTGAATTGTTGTCTTTTGGCCAATTCTTTAAGAAGGAAAAAAAAACAAAGAAACTCAAAAAGGTCAAAATAACCTACAGGGTTTTTGGTTTTCTACATATTTCTTTGGTTACCTGTAACAAAAATAAAATGGGAATAAGCAGATAATAGATTAAAATAAATGTTAAATTTGGTATGGCACTGTAGAGAAAAGTAATGCTTTTATGCTCACAGAAAACAAACAAACAAAAAGAAAAACTCGTGCTATTCCTTTAACACAAACTCACACAGTGAATTGCAGATAGCTTCTACACAGTAACTATTACAACCATAGAGCTTTGAATCGAAGCTGAGCAGAGTTGCCACATTTGGTGTCCCACAGGAAGAGTTCTCCCATATTTGTTTATCAATTTGGACACAGTTCCAGGCAGAACCTTTGTGGGATGAGGTATTCTCTGACTGCAGTAATAATATATATATTTTTAAAGCATTACTGATATTTCTCAACTAAATACACAACCAGAAACAAGTGAATGAGAGAGAAGTAAAAAAAAAAGCAAAAAAAAAAAACAACCTAAAGAGATTCAGCTGTTAAATAATTTGTCTGGATCATGGCAACTTTAAGTGCTATTTCCAATTTTCTTGCTTGCTACACTTGGGGCAGAAAGGGGGAGGGGCAAGAGTCGGGTTTGGGAATCACAAGTTGGGACAATACTGCGCTTTCAATCCTTTTTTTTTTTTCTTTTTTGCCAATACTCGTTTGGAATGGTGTGAACAGCCAGAGTAGATCAAACAAATAACAATCTATAAACAAAAACAGCATCCTTAGAAAAGGTACGTCGACAGAACAGAACGCCACCGTGGAAATATTGATCCTCCAAAATAAACAATGATAAGAACATCAAATAAAAAAAGGAAAATGACAAAAGCTACCACACATTTTTTTCTTGTTATATTTCATAATCATCGACAGTTTTCATTTTTAGTCACAATATTTCTGTAGACGCTTCCTCCCTCGTTTTTCTCTGCTTCCCCTCTTTTCTTCTTGTCAAAGTGTTCCAAGCTCATCCCTCCATCCAGCAGGCAGAGGAGAGGACAGCACCAAATGGTCCTTTTCCTGCAGTCTTTTTTGGGGAGGCGTAAAGATAAAGATAGTGGGATAGGAAGGGATCCAGGTAGGGAAGGAGAATGTCTTCTTTTTTTTTTTTTCTCGCTCAGAAGCAAAGAGTTTAAAAGGACGTCCGTCACTAAGTGTCTTGCTGGGGTGGCAGAAGTTTGGACAGAGACCAGGAGCGGGTCAGCCTCGCTATGGGCTCACAAAGCAGCCTGCTCGGCAGAGGTGTCAGAGCACTGTTGGAGGTAATCTTTGAAAGCGCTCTTTTCTTCCTCGCCATCTCAAAGCCCAACAGTTTCGTTCCAATCAAACCAAAGAAGCAGAAAAAGCAAGTGACTGACGCAAAGTCTGGGGAAAGAGGGAGATGTTCTGCACAACCCCAGGTGACTGCTCCAAATCTATATACACAAGATCCTCTGTGTGCATGTGTGTGTGTGTGTGTGTGTGCGTGTCTGTGGTCTCCTGCCTCTGACATACACACACCTGTGTGTCTTCTCAAATGACATGAAGATAACGACGGCCTGGCAGGCAGCGCAAGACAACAGTGAGTGTGTATGCAGAGTGGTGAGGCGAGGACGAGCGTGTGTCCAAACCTCTCAGGGTCTGAGAGATGGTTTGACAAGTGAACAGCTGAGTGTATGTGTGTGTGTGTGTGTGTGTGTGTGTGTCTTGAGTGGTGTCACACCTCTGAGCCAAGTGTTGGAAAAGAAACACATGGAGGTAAAGCAGTGCTCCACAGTCTTGTTTTTGCGTCTGAAAGTAACGGAGGTCATCTAACCCTGTTTTGGAGTTTTCTCAATGTCGTCCTTGGTTGCTTGCATTTTTTTTTTAAGAACAACAACAACGAAAAAAAAAAAAACATTCTCTTTATTTTTCTTTCTTTTCTTGTAAGTGTACTGTAGCTATCGTCTCCTCCTCACGCTGATGAGGGATTGATCTGGCCGTGTGTCATCCCTCTCGTCTCGGGCCGGCTCTACTCCAGCTCCTCGGTGGGGAGGTCCTCCTCCAGGTCGCGCTCGTCGCTTGGCATTGGCAGGCTGTGTGTGACGCCGGCCAGGAGGGACACGGGACGACTGTCCTCCTCCACCTCAGTGGGCTCCTCCTTCACATGCACCGGGTGGCTGGAGGAGAGGGGGCGAGCAGCGAGCAGGGCGAGTTAGCGCGGCCAACACGTCCGAACATACTTTAACTGTTATTTCTGGAGTTACATGTGTTTGCACCGTTGCAAATAAAGCAAAGGACAAAGGAGAACACTCAGTCTGTTGTGGTTTCGGTTATTTCTGGATGCACATTTACACATTACCGTTTGCCCAATGTTTTTAAAAAAAAAAACAGTGATGGAAAAATTTGAGATCTTCACATTGAAGTACCGGTTTCAAATTAGAAGACACACGACTGTGTTTCTGATCCGCATTATTTGCAGAGGGTGCTTCACTGTTTTTGTGACTGGGCTTACAAACAAGCACAACTTGTGTCGCGATGTGGCACTCGCATCACTTTCATCCTTGTATGTTTCACGCTAGATTTAACTTTTACTGAACTAAGTTTATCTGTGCTAACTTTACAAATGGAGTGACTCAAAACAGAGAAGAAAGATTATTATATTTTATGATAAATTAAATCAACAGCAACTAAAAGATGTTAGAGCTGAAACCTTCAGTGGTTTAGTAAAACTGTCACTTTCATATATAGATTAATGTAATGGTTCCAACTTCTCAAACGAGAGTTTTTACTTAAACTATTGAAAAAAAGAAAAACAATCTTACTCTTTCAACAGTAAAACCTTTACTTTAATGCAACAATTAGCATGATATAACTGCATAACAGTCACAGGGGACATTTTTCTGTAGTGAGTTTTTAATATTACATTTGTTCCTTCTTAAAGTGACAATATCACTGTGAGCAGTATTTTTTATATAATCACAGGCACAAAAAGGCCAGGATAATTCCCTCGTAGATAATGACAAAACTTAAACGTTTCACTCTATAATATTCTCCCACTGAACTGAAATAATTTCTCTTATCGGTCATCTCCTATAGAGATCATAATATTACTGTTAGTTCTGCCATTATAAATCCATTATGTAGATGGTAGTCTCAAGCCCATGCTCAGTGGAGTGGAATAATGTTCAATTAGTTTTATGTTGTCTGCAAGCACAGTGACGCCGAGCATGTCTGTGTCTGTACACAGACACGTTTTTGTGAGGAGATCCAGGTGTACCTGTACTGTTGAGGGCTGAGCGTCGGGCTGCAGCTCCCGTTGCTGTTGACCTGCTCCACGGTGGAGCTGACATCATCATGGCCCACGTGCAGCATGTTGAGGTTGGCTGCAGACGGAGGGGTCAGCAGGGAAGGGCTGTTCAGCAGGGACAGACTGCTCTCTGCCAGGGCCGCCTACACAAATACACATGCACATGTCACCGTAAACTTTTTTCTTAAAAAGATAAAATAGAATGCACACGACGGACAGAATCATCAAAGACGATTGCGAAGACAAGGAAATCATCCATGTACAACAGGCGGAATACGACACATGAGAAAGCGCAAACTGAGGGACAATAGATGCAAGGTTTTCACTTTCCACTGAGCAGAACTCTTCCATATGGAGCCCGGTACAATCCACAAACTCGCAAGTGAACTTGACAAACCACTAGGGGGCACTTATATACAGTGATATCCCTGTCACAGCCTCGTCTTTCATATCGAAGTGCCTGTAACGTGTTTGTGTGTTTGTCTTCGCAAGAGAGTCTCCGCAGGACTGTAAAAGTGAATCCCAAGCTTAACTCAAATGCTGTGAAAAACCACTGTCAGCACAAGTGAAAGGAAATTCATCGATGGGGGTGGGGGTGGGGGTGGAGGTGGAGGAGGGGGGTTTCTGGCACTGGTCCAAATTCTCACATCCAGCTGTCTGTGTATGACACAGGTGAGACACTGGTGGGTGAGAGACTCACCCTGCCCACTGTGTCACACACAGGAGGAAAAAAAAGACAAAAGGAGGGAATTCTCATTGGCCCAGAGATAGATTTTCTGGGACAGGCGATAATTTTATGCAGTAACCTTAATTGACAACTACTTGATGCTATAAATCATCTTGGTCACAAAATTGCATGTCTGTAGAAAGATGGGACTAGTACGTGCGTGTGTGTGTGTGTGTGGATGTGTGTGTGTGTGTGTATGTGTAGAGGTGGGGGTAGTGTGAGAAAGTGAGGTGGGAGGTGAGAGTGTGTGTTGCTGTGGGAGGAGGAAGAGGAGGAGAAGAAGGAGGAGGGAGGTGGTGTGAACGTCGTCAGGGAATCTGCTAATTATTAGAGGGAATTGATAGTAGTGCCCTTGATTGTGATTGGTTGCTGCGTGTGTGTGAGTGTGTCTGTGCGTGTGAGTGTGTGTCTGTGTGTGTGTGTGTGTGTGTGTGTGTGTGGGAGTGAGTGAAAGAGAGATAGAAATTGAGAAAACAGGGCATTCCTTACCTGGTAGCTGGTGTTTAGGGATCCAAAGCCCAGGCCTGAAATCATGTTTTTCACCAGAGTGGGACTTCTGCACACATGGAGGAAGAGGGGGGGAGAGAGAGAGAGAGAGGAAGAGGGAGAGTGGTGAAAATCACAGATTGAGAGCATATGTTGAAAAGATGACACCTCAGCCAAAGCGCTTAGGCAAATCTTACAAATATGTTTGTTACAAGTAGAAACACACACAGACTGTAAACAGATGCTAAAACACACACATATGACAGCCCCTAATATCTGGCGTGCAGGTGTGTGTGCGCCTGCATGTGTGTGTGTAATTATCCTTGGTTTAGCTGGCGGTTGGAGAGAACATCTGTTTACATACGCTAACAAGGTTTTTTCCTCTCTCCTGCATCTCACACAGCTGCTTACTAATGGTGTCGACAAACAGGGAAAAACACACACACATACAGCTCAGCGCATGCACAACACGCCGTCAGCCGCTTTCTTCTTTCTTTTTTTTTCTTTATCTGATTGCTGAGTTGGCCTCTTGGTTATAATAGAGTGTCCATTTAAGCAATCATAGGGCCAACACCCAAAAGCTCACACTCACATCAACTTGAACAGTGCAGCAAAGCAAAAGCAAAATTGTGCGTGATGCTGTGTGTGTGTGCGTCTATGTGTGTGTGTATGTGTGTGTGTGTATGTGCGCACTTACCCGGTCATCTTTGGTGGTCTCCTCTTTTGGTATTCAACTTCATCCACAGTCCACACAGCTCCCTTCACGTTCTCGACACGAACAAAACACTTGTGCAGACTCAGGTTGTGGCGCACAGCATTCTGGAAGAGCAAAGAAAAAAAAGAAAAGGAGGAAACGTTTAATGTCATTCAGCATTTGATGTATATAATAACAGCCTTTGCTTAACTGGCACATTTCTTTATATTGATTATCTATATAGAGACGCGAATAGGGGATATTTTTCTTTCTTTTCTTTTGTCGAGATCAAGGCCTATAATCGAATAAAACACCTGTCAAACAATTCTACATTGTACTCATTTATTTGTAAAAGTGACGAGTAAATAGTCCCTGATGTCTCCCGAGTAACACGCTTTAAATGTAATGATATTCCACGACTTCCTTAAGTGAAGCATGCCCTTAAAAGAGAAACTCCACACCAGCAGGAAATGTTATTGTTGCGTTTCTACCATCGCTGGAGGTAAGATCACCCACTCAGCGTGTCTTCAGTACAAACAATGCTCTCCATCTCAGTGTTAAGTTACCTTTTAAGTGGTTTGACCTAAGGATAGCAGCCCTGTTTTTACCCACATACTGTGGCCGTACGGCACTAAGACAAGGTACAGATTCTCGGCTTGTGTTATTTTATCTCAGAATTTTCTAATCAGTCATCATCAGCACGCACACACACACACACACACACATACATATCCACAGGCAGTGCGAGCAGGCAGGCACACCGCTATCTTCGTCTCACCCCCCCAGGGACAGGCCTCCCTTTTCATCTGCTATTTGTAGTTTGTTCATGCCCAATTTCATTACCAATTTTAATTCGTCTATAATTAAATCCTGCATATTCTCTCTGACACGCTGTTCTAAGCCGAGAGGGAGGGACAGGCCAGGCATGCATCACTCCTCACCATAATTACACACGCAGATATACATGCACGCACGCACACACACACACACACACACAAACACACACACGTAATTACACAAGCCATAATCAGCGAAGGAACCCTTTCTCCCCCGCATCCCCTCAACCCCCGAGCCGTGATGCTAAGTTTTGTAAATGAGTCTGACCCCAATCTGCGCCCGCCACCCTGACAGTGCAAACACACAGACACACAGACATACACACCAGACACACACACACCAGACACCAGTGCTATTGCAGTGCTATTTGCATTCGTCTCCGTGATGAAAGCCTAATTCTCCCAGTTAAAACATTAGCAGTCATTTACAGTGGGTCACAGCACATGTGCCACTCATCTCCACTCCCTCTGGCAGGGGGAGGGGGGAGGGGAGAGGACGGAGGGGAGGGGGGGGGGTACTGGAGGCAGAATTTTAGGAAAACAGACAGAATTATGTATAACAAAAAGAGAAAGGGAAACATCACAAGACTGAATTTATTTCAGGTTTACAGGTGATACTTGCAATGTGAACATCTTAACACTGTAAATATTTGAGCGCTGTGATCAGCTCGGTTTCTGCTGATGCCCCAAGCATGCTGCAGTCCCAAGCCGGAAAACATGATTATGTATGGATTATTAGCAAAATGTGTTTAAGGTACATAAAGCACTCATAATGCAGAAAAAACGCTCACGTGTGCACACTGTATTACTGCAGAATTATTACCGATGCATTCTGCATTGGAATCGAGGTTTTGTAGGTTTTTTCAGTATTTCATGGTATAGAGAAACCAAGAAAAAATGTATTGCTTAAAGATTTTAAACAACTAAAAGTCTAAAATGATTGAAGAGGAGTGAAAGCTACATTTTCCAGTGGAGTAGAAGACTGACGTGTGAAAGTTTCTCAATATGTTTCGCTTAGTGCAGCGCTCATATGGAGCTACATTTCACTATCAGAAGCCAAATAATAGATTTATAGACCCTCATTGCATTTAATTCACATTTTATGTTTTTTTTTCTTTTTACTTGTCGTTAAACGTGGTACAAGATTGAACACAAACACAGTTTAAATTAGATGCATTTGCATTGTGTCAGGTTATCAAATAAAACCCCTTGTTATGGACCCATTACGCGGCACCTTGAAACAACAATCATTTCTCCTCCTCCTTCAATCATCAATTCTCCTCTTCCCGTTGTCACTCCTGTCTCCTCCTCACTCTCCTTCCCTGCTCACCTATGATCAATGACTTCCAGTCCCTGACACCGCTGCTGTCCTCATGAAATATAACGGCTTATTAAAGGACATACATCTCTGCGGCCCTATTTGACTCACAGAGCTGCTATATAAATACATAAGGCCATGCTGG
The DNA here is from genome assembly GCA_029224185.1 of Karalla daura. Lineage (NCBI taxonomy): Eukaryota > Metazoa > Chordata > Actinopteri > Chaetodontiformes > Leiognathidae > Karalla > Karalla daura. The sequence continues at coordinate 26,234,029 of CM055188.1, forward strand.
GCTATATTTAAAGGTCTGCCAGGCCAACGGTGCAGGAAGCAGACACCAGCCATTAATAGTTAAAATTCATAAAAGTCAGATGAGGAGGTAAAGATATTCCTAGCTGCCCCATCTCTTAACCTCCTCTGCACCCCTCCCTCTATCCCTCCATCATACGACCTTCCCTCCCTTCCTTGGTTTAGGGCTATTAGAGAAAGACTGGGGTGTCTCCTCACCCCTCCTCCCATGCCTCTCTCACTCTTCTGCTCGTTCTCTCACTTTTCCTCTCTCTGGAGGAACTGACACTCAAATTAGTGTGAGGTTTTTGTAGAAATGGGTCAGCACCTACAATGGTGGGATCAGGCCAGGTGTGTGTGTGTGTGTATGTGTGTGTGTGTGAGAGAGAGAGAAAGAGCGAGAGAGGGGGAGACAGAGGGAGAAATTCAGTGTGTGTGATCATGAGCTGTATGCACGTCTCTGTAATGAGGCTGTAGAACGGCTGGCTGGCTAAGTGGGGCCGACTCTCCGTGCACCGTGATGGAGGTGAGAGAATTGTTTAGGGCTGAGAGGCAAAGAGAGAGTGGGAAAGATGGGAGAAAAGAGACAAGCAGGCGGGTGTCTCATAAAGGACGGAAACAGCCAATAACTGTCCAACCTGTCAAATCTTTAGGAGCTGAGCAAATTCATTGTCTGTCTTTCATTCAGTCTGGGTTAGGAACAATTAGGTGCTTAGGCCTTCAAAGTGAATCCAAATGTTTCAAATAATGCTCCCGAACCTGTTTCCCTCATTGTGGTTTAAAGCTTCTCAGCATGAATCTGCATGGGTTAGGGGCTTCCTCAGCGGGCACAGACCACAGTTATTTTGCTGTTACCAGGATCAGCTTGTATACAGTCAGAGCACTTTTCCACATTTTAGCTCCCCTCAAAATATTGACTGGCTGAATCAGCTCTAAACCAACTGAAACCGCAGTGGCTGCTTCCATGTAAATGGCCTCGGGCAGGTTCACTAAATGCCCTGGCCTCCATCTTCACTCCATCTTATAGGTATGTATAGGCATATATATAGCAATAAATCATCAGTATAAAACACCTCAAAATGATGGAAAGAAGGTCACCTCTTCTTTTGCATAGAGAATTTACATTAGTTCTATATAACCAATACAATGTCCACAAGGAGATGACGTAAGTTACACATTATGAGTACGTTTTATGATATTTACCTTCCATGTGGCTGTGTTTCTCCTGAAATAGGCAAACTTTCGTGTAAACCAGTTGTAGATCTCATTGAGAGTCAACTGTCTGTCTGGGGACTCCAGAATGGCCTGAAAATGAGGAGAAACACAGAAGCGTTCAGAGGGAGAATCAGGTGGGAAGGAGAGATGTCAGAGACGGCGGCACTGCAGATACTCACATGACGTATAAGAGAGGCGTAGGTAAAGGGAGGCCTGACATCAGCATTCTTGTAGAACTCACAGTTCTGAGCCAGCTCTGAAAAGCAAAAGGCGTGACAATTTTCAATTAGTTGATGTGACCATTAAATATGTGTGAAATTGGGGTAAAGAGATAAATTAAAGGCACATTTGAAATATTCACTTTTTTATATAAAGTTGGATACTTTAAATGGATATAACCATAGAGGGTACTAAATAAAACTTGATGTTGCCAAAAATATGTTATTGTATTGCCTCATAATGTTCATTCTGATGATATTTTTTTCTTTAAAGGCCAATCAGATGTTCCAAATCCAAATACTCTTTCCACAACGACCTGAATAAATGTGAATGACTTTCTAGGCCACACTCTTCTTTTGTAAGAAAGTCAAGGGATGGTTGTAATAGAAGTTTTACTTAAGCCTTGCATGAGGACAACTCTACCAGGTAAATCTACTCAGCAAATAGGACAAAATCGCAATAGAAGAGCAAAAAATAACTGTCAAAAAAGAAAAAAAAAATCCAGACGAGTCATCAACACTCAGATAAAACAGGATGTTGCGCAGTGATATTGCAGGTACTGCAGAGACTGTGAGTAAGCATGTACCTGAGGCAATGGGGGTGCAGTACTTGTCAGAGTTGCGCCTACGTATGGGCCCAACACCGTGCGTGTGGGAGTGGGAGTGAGTGTGCAGGCTGGAGGAGCTGATGACCGAGGGTCCCTGGCGCAGTGGGGTGATGGGACTGGCAGCTGAGGTGGGGGGATGAGGAAGACCCTCAGGGTAAGCATCGCTGTCCCGCTTTATCAGAGAGCCACTTGAAGCCAGGTTCAGCTGGAGACACAAACACACACACACACACATACGCAAAGGTTAAGATGACTGACTGAGCGCACAACTGTGATACGGTCGAAAGTTGAAAAACGTGCAGAAACGCTTAGCACCTTAGTACATTTGTGTAGAGTGTCTTTTATCCTACATATTTCTGGGCAAATGTATTCAAGGTAACACTGTATTTCACTGGCAACTGGAAATACGTTGTATAAAACTGCAGACATCAACATGACCTCACACGTATTTGAGTTGTATTTACTTTGCAAATAAAAGGATGGAAACTAACAATTTAACTATTTTCAGGATAAAAGTTAACAGTTTCCATGCTGGGGGAGGCACACGGGCCTTTTGTTGAGCTAATGCTTCGCTCATGTTTACTTTGAAGCTTCGCCATCTGCTGAGTGCTGCCGCTGTTTACAGAGAAGCATCATCTGTACATGATAGGATCAGAGCGAGGTGAGATCAATGCACCAGTGCTCTCGTGTCATAGGCGTGACAAATCTCTTCCAGGCAAATGTTTCTGAACACTTTTGTCTCCAAGTTGTGTCAAACTAAAGCCTCCCAACAGTACAATTTATCAAATGCAGCCCACAATGTTGTGCAAAACACACACACAGACACACACACACACACACACAGACACACACTTGCGCGCAGCGAACATGCACATGTATTTACCCAGACAACGGTGGCTGCAATTAACCCTGCGCTTACAAATACAAAACCACACGACAGCATGTTTGTAAGAAGGGAACACACACATGCACTCTGCGGTGGTGAAGTCTTCACGGACCAATACGGCCCAATTAGGCAGAGCCTTGCACACACATGCGCACACATACACACACAACCAGTATTCCCAGTCTCTCTGGGACGGTCATTGTTGGGCTGCTAGTTTAAGACTAATTAAAACCACAGATTGTGTGTGTGTGTGTGTGTGTGTGTGTGTGTGTGTGTGTGTGTGTGTGTGTGTGTGTGTGTGTGTTGCCTATATGTATGTAAAATGTGTGCATGGCATTTTTCATCACTCTGCCCCCACCCCTCTTTCCCTCCTCCCCAGCATTTAAACTGACTGGAGGGGGCGGGGCTGTTTAACAGGTACTTCATTAAGGCTGCAGCGGTGGCACATCACTACGGCAACAGTCGAACCCTGTTAATTGAGGCCAAGCTTTGTTTCCACTCCTGACGCTCCTCCCCTGCCCCTCCTCCTCCAATCCCTGACCCCAAGGCTCGTCTCCAGCGGTGACAGAACACGCCTCTTCCTGATTTCCCATTAGATGTTAATAGCAGCTGATCCCCTGCGATCAACACATCACCCACACACACACACACACACACACACACACACACACGCACACAAACTCACAAACACACACACACATGCAGACACACATGCATGCACAGACACACACACACACACACACACACATTGCCACTCGGTTGCACCCATTTATATCCCTTCAAATTAAGACACTCCACTTCTAATTGACAATTAATTTCAACATCTTCATATTTTAATAAGACTCCTCGTCAATCTGAATAATGAAATATTCATTAGATACCTAATAACAACCTCACCATCCAGTGTGGGCACACACACAGACGCATACATGCTCATCAGATCACATTCCTAGCCCTTTTGTTGGCACACATTGTAAATACGGTGAGGGTTGTTCTGTCAACTACATGCTGAAAAAAAATCGCAATTTTCAAATGCTTCAGCTTGACGCTGTGTGGATTTGTGATTAGCGAGAGTTTATCACTTTGTGGAATGACAACACTGAAGTGCGGTTGCCTGAAAAACACCCTGTTATGTGAGATGTTTACAAAAAGAGAGAGTGAAGGAAACTGAAAACAAAAGGAGCAGAGAGGAACATGGAAAAGACTAACAAAAAGTAGCCCCTATGACTTTGTATTCACACTATCCCTCACTGGTCAATAGGGGGCGTAGCTAGCAAGCTAGACAGTGAGAATAGAACATCTGGGGCAGGTTTCAAGGTAACCAAACTGTTCAGTTAAGAAGGGTGTGAAAGTGAATAAGAAGCAAGAGATCTGGTGTCGGAGAGTTGGACAAGAGCAAGGCTGATGTGAACTTTTGTTGGTGTGTACTCACAGGTTGGTTGAAAGGCTTTGGCTCTGAGGGGCGCATGTGCAGGTGGGCCATCATGGCCTGGAGTCGCTCGCTCTCTTTCGCCAGCTGTGAATCACACAAGGGTGGATATTGACATTAAAAAACAAAAACAAACAAACAAACAAAAAACACTTGGGTCTGGTTTCCTAACCCTTAGATTGATATTATGTAGTATTGACACAGAATTTCAATTATAATTACACCTCAGGCACAGGGGCAAATATGAGAGCGAGCCGCCTCAGCACCTGGAGCTCTCTCACACTCGTACACTCGCCTGCAGACACACTCATCCCTGTTTGACATTGTTAACTGCCGTTTAATGGCTGCGGCTACAGCCTGTGGAAACGGCGCATCCTGCATGTGTGTATTTGTGCATGAATATGGGTGTACAGAGGTTTAGCCTCCAGAAACAACCGCTCCTCAGCGAGACTGATAGGACTATGAAAACAACTATACACATATATGAGAGATTTAAAACGAGTGCATGTGTCGCAGTTGCTGTGTGTGTGCGTGTGTGCGTGTGTGTTGCCGAGTAGAGTGGTGGGCTGCTTCTGGACCGCTGAGGGATGAAGTGACATGTCAGGGAGAGAGAGAGACGGCTGTCCTGATGTGATGTGACACCAGCTGCCTCTCTGTCACTTTGTGTTCTCTGGTGGTGGCTTCAGGGTCTCAGCTAAATGCTGTTTACCACCTCCACCAAACACAACACTAACCCCAACCCCGGTCAGCACACACACACACAGACACAGACACAGACACACATACTCACACACAATGTGATGTGAGTGGGGTGTTCAAAAGTGCTTCTGGAAACTATGTCAAGATGTGTGTGAAGAGGCAGCCTTTGTGTTTTCACTTTTTTGGGGAACTTTCCCTCTGTAGTGCAGGAGAACAGCATTTCAAGTCTCGATCGGTATTGGTATTTCACTGAACTGCTGAGATGTTTCAAGAGCGCCACATGCGTGGACCACTTTAAGAACAAGAGAGGCAGCCTGGTCCTCTGCTTTCTAGCTTGCGTCTCTCTCTTTTCTCTTCTCTCCCTCCCTCCTTTCTCCCCGCCCAGCGCCCGCTCCCTTTCTTGCTGGTGACCAGAGCAGCTTTATAATTGGAGCAGCGATGGCAGCTTCCCTGCTGACTGCTCCTTTTAAATTACAAGCTCCACTGCTCTCCATAAACTCTGCCCTGCCTCAGACAAGTTACTGCCATTGACTGGCTGAAACAGTCATCACCACTTTGTTTGCGAGCAGATGAAAATTAAGTATGTGCATGCCCATGGCTTTGTGTGTGTAGGTGTGAGGGTGACTCACCTGTATCTCCAACTGCTGAACCACCTGCATCTGGACTCGGCACTGAGCAGTGCTGCGGTCATCTAGGGCATGCTCATTGTTCAAGTGCCTAGAGATGAGGAGAGGTGAAGAGGAGCATCGACATTCAATGATTGTTTTAGGGGAAAAAGTTAGTAAAAAGTATAAAAAACAATCAAAACACTGCTCATCCTAAACAATGAGTCACGAGTATTGCTCTTAAATCGATTCCCAGGTCCTGAGTGATAAAGTAACAAAACTCAGCTCTTTCACTTTATTTAAGCTGAGTTATGAGCTGTTTCAGTGCTAGGAAAATAAATCACAATCTTGGAAGTTTATTTTGTCTAGTGAAGGACGAAGCAGCTGTGTTTTGTGTGTGTATACTTCATTGGTGTTCAGTGAGCCATGATCCAAGACAACCACCTGGATATGAGCTCATGTGTTATCGTACAAAACCTTATCTAAAGACTTTCTGTTAGCTAAAGTCCATGTATTAACACTGTGTGTGTGTGTGTACGTGCATGTGCATGTGCATGGAGGTGTGTTTGTGTGTGTGTGTGTGTGTGTATGTGTGAATGGTGCCGCTGTTTGTTTCCTCCAGTGTGGGAGGACCCCAGACCTTCTGATCTTTCCCAGCCCAACCCTCCCTTGTCTCCCTTCCTCCATCCCGCTCTCTCTGCTCTGTCATCACCAAGGTTATTTGCAGGTTGCCTCCGCCTGCCTAGTGTTTGTGTGTGTATGTGTGTGTGTGTGTGCATATCTGTGCTCATGTGTGTCACTGCATGAGTGCGTGTGTGCTGGTATATCATAGTGAGTTTTTCGATTATCCTGTGGTGTTAAGTTCTAATCTGAGTAATCTTCATAAAGCCACTTTCCCGACTTGTTTATTGTGAAAATGTATGTTACACAGGGAGGTATGTGTGTGTGCATGTGTGCTCATGTGTGTGTGTGCATGTGTGTACGTTTGTGTGTGGTGTGAATGACTGTGTGTGTGTCTTTAAGAAGGCAGAAAGTTAGGCAATATCGAGCGAAGACTAGAAATGAAACAAAAACAATGATGTCATGGCATGGCTAATCCAGGCAGATAGACGGCTCAACACAAGTGCACGATAATAATAACAAAAACATGATCTCACCCCTCTCTCTCTCTCTTTCACTCTGGCTAAGCTCTCTCTCTCTCTCTTCCTCACCCGTACTTCTGTCCACTCTCCCCTTCCCACTCATCTTCCCCCACAACTCCCCAAATGCCTATGATTCACACTCATTCCAGCCAAATCTGCCCCCAAAAACCCTCCCTCCTCTCTATAGCTGGGCCATAAACAGTAGCAGGGCTTTTTTTTCGGTGTGTCCCGACAATGAGGCTCTGTTTACTCCTCTGAGTGCTGGCAGACAAGGCTTTAACCCACATTACACCCAGCTCCACCGACCACAGCCAGAGTATTATACCAGAGGACTAGAGAGGGAGGGAGGAAGGGAGAGGAGGGGAGGTGGGCACACAGAGGAGAAGAGAAGAAAGGTTTGAAATAGTGGAGTGTCTCCCTCCTCTGTTCTTCTGCTCTACCCCTTTCCCTCCTGGGGCGATGACTAAGGCTGGCTGGAAGGGAGCGTACTGTCGGACTGACGGCGTTATCTGTCACTGCCTCTATTTTTTCAACTCCCTCTCTCTTTCTCTTATGCACACACACAGACAGACATAGACACACACATAGACACACACACACATAGACACACACACACACACACACACACACACACACACACTCTTTCACTCTAGCTCTCTTTCTCCTTCCATCTGCCCTGCGGCTACGTGAAATGAGACACCAAACAACAGCTTTCCTCTCCAAACTTTCCCAGCCTGCCTGCATGCTTTGATCTGACTGTCCGATGCCATCACAATCACCATGCATACTCCTCTGATTATGTGTGTGTGTGTGTGTGTGTGTGTGTGTATGTGTGTGCGCGCATGAGTGCGTATTTCATCACCCTGGCTTATTAATATCCCCGTTGTTCAAATAGCTAAGAGTTCCACATAGATAATGAGAGTGTGAGTTTGTTTAGGGCTTCATTAGAAGATTGTGAAGCCTTCGTTAGCAGCCATAATGCCATGGGGAAGTCCACTGTACTCTGTATGAAAGTGTGTGTGAAGGTGGAGGAGATGGCAGAAGAATGTCAAGGCCAGCTAATGCATAAGTAAACCCCTGTGACTCCAAACTGGCAAATAACATGACAGATGCAGCATGGCAATGAGAGGTTGTTTGATGTCTCCGTGAGGAAGGAAAAAAAGATGTGCAAGTGGATGAACTGATGAGGACTCACTTTCTGTTCAAGCCAAGAAACACTCTATCACTAACTTCAGAGAAAAGACATACAAAATGCAAACATATGCCAACAAAAACTGAACAACTAAAACAAAATGACATTATACATGTTATTATGGTCGTAAGTGCACACACGCAGCAGAAGCTCAGAAAACAGCACTCAAAAAACAGAGAGTTTGCACAGATTTCGGGCGTATGCTCCTACCTCTATGTTTGTCAATGTGAGTGCATGCGTGCATGTGTCTTGGGGCTAATATGATGTAACAGATTGCAACATATGAATTAGTGAGGTAACGCGACAACACAACAATGATGTGTGTGAGTGACACTCTCGCATTAAGCTTCACTTTGCTTCATCTTTTGTTCCCACCGGTAATGTGAACTGCAGAAGGAGCCTTTTTAAGTAAACTGCAAGAATATTTTTAATGTAGTTCTGAACCTGGTTGCGGGTGGATGAAGCTTTGCGGGAGTTTGCACTTTACAGCTCAGAACTGAAAACAATGCCGATGGCACTGATCTTTAAAGAACTTCAGCTCAAGTTGATGAACATTGTAACTAAAACAGAAACAGAAAACTGACACTTCATAACACCTTCTGTCTTTGTCTAGCAGCAGCAGTGGTATATATGTGTGCATGTGTATATATATACACACACACACGCACACACACAGACACATAAATTCACACATAGTTTGAAGAAGCATGATTTGAAGCAGTTGTATGTGTCAAACGCTTACATATATAACTCCGGCCTTCACAGATCACATTTCTGAGTCATTATTTTTTCAATTCTGTTAACTCACTTGATGAACTGTCCCATGTCCTCACACAGTGCTTCACAGCCTGGCCACTTACACTCTCCATGGCCATAAAGAGGATGGGACCCAGCATGCTCCTCATGACTGCAGTGAGAGAGACATAAACAGGAGATAGTGGTGAGACACTAAAATTGAGTGTTTTATTGATCTATGTGGTGTTAAACGCATACAGCAAATAAAAGCATTTACTTTCGTCACCATCAGAGGCAAAGCTTTGATATGCCACTGTCTCATACACAAGCATGCGCAAAACTAACTGTAGCAGCAGAGGCATCACTACAGCCAGCTGAGTCTGGTTAGCAGTCATTAGTTTGTGCAGTTCATGAAGCCAAGTGCAGGGAGAGGAGGATAGAGCAGAGTGGGGTCAGTTACAGAAGCCAGGCAAATAAGGGAACTGCTCCAGCAACCTCAGAGGCACATTCTTAAAGTCCATGACCTGCCTTTCTGTCCTTGGCGTATGTGCGGCGCATGTGTGTGTTGGTGTTGGTGTGTGTTCTTACGTTTCAGGAGTTGACACAGAGTCGGCACAGGACCAACCAGCCATGACTGATTGGCGGCGGCTGCCGTCATGTGCTGGTTGTTCTTTTGTGGGTAGCTTGTGCACGTGTGTGTTTGTGTGTGTGTATTTGTGCATATTTATGAGCGTGTGTTTGTTGCATGTGTGTGCGGCGATGAAAGACTGGGCCAGGTTTGGTTTGGGCCCAGGGTAAAATAACTGTATCCATGCGTGTGTGTGTCTATGTGTGTGTGTGGCAGGTCCAGTAGCAGATGTGGTTCAGACCTGGACGTTCGCCGGCGACTGCTGTCTCCACATATATTTACATGACTGTGTATGTGTGTATTTGTATGTGTGTGCGTGTGTGCGCGTGTGTGCACTGGGATGGGGATTCTCCCAAATCAACATCAGAAGGTTGTCTAACAAAAACCATTTGTCTCGCAGATGGAAACATGTCTCTCTCCCTTCGCTTTTTCACCTCTTCCTGATCATATGTGCTGGCTGAGGTTGGAGCTTGTGCATGTGTGCCTCTGTGTGTTCGAGTGTGTGTGTGTGTCTGTGTGTGTGTGTGCTGGCTGTGGTTGAGTCAACTCAGAAGCAGCTCAGACAGCAGACATGACAAACTGCTGGCAACCACATTCTCCTCCACATCAGCCATGCATTTGCTTCAGCAGGCTAACGCACTAATGCCACCCCCTTCATACTTCTTCCAAAGCCAACTCTGAGGCAAACTGCAGCTGCAGCATGACAGTGTGTGACACACATGATAAGCACACAGAAGCCCCTTTAATTAATACTCGCACACCCACAATGACCCCCCTCCGATATGAGGCCAGAGGTCCAGGTCAACAATGCCCCTGGAGCCTGCAGTGAATCAGTGCTAAAAGACGCCGCAGACAACCCTCTAATCGTGTGTTCGTCTGTCTCCACCTTGTGTGTGTGTGTGTGTGTGTGTGTGTATGTTTGAGTGTGTGTGCTCTACTCACTGGCTGCTGGGGGGTTGGCTGCCTTTGGAGTAAAGGGGGACTTGGTCATCTCCGCTGTCTGGCTTGGTGAAGGACGAAATCCACTCAAACAGTCTGGCTCTTAAAGACGGAGACAAGCCCATGAGCAGCCGACACAGCCATGGGACAACACAGCCCTTGCACTCTGCACAACAAGGACTACCACTGCATGCGTCTCTGACGTGTCAACCGCCCGACAAGGAATATATCGTTTCGTGTAATTGAGGTCTACATTATACAGGACTCCAGCAAATAGTTTCCATTTTCTACCAGGTGGCCTACATCCACCCGTCTCTCCTTTCCTTTTCCTTTTCCTCTCTTCCCCTTTCCACCCTCTCCTCTCTTCTCTATACGATGCTGGCATGTGGTTGACAGCACACTGGCAGAACATACTGAGCCCAACACACCTCCTATCAAATGAGCTGAGAGACGCTTACACCCTGGTGATGTGTGATATGCTGCATGTGCATGTTTCCTTACAGTGTTTACGTGCGTAGGTCTAGAAGAACAGCTAAAAGTTAAAAGCCCGAAAATGACATAACAAGAGTGTGTGAGTTAGGGAGCCTACGGGTTGCACAGAGGACAAACACACTGTCATGAGGAAGAGATTTTAGGTATGCTGCGTAGTGTATATCATGGTACCTGTCTCTCTTTGGGGTGTGGTTCTGTCCGTTAGCCAGGCTGTGCAGTGGGATGTGGGCGCTGGCAGCTTTGGGGAAGGCTGAGGTAGAATTGGAGCTGTTGGTGCTCAAGTCCAGGCCCTCGGCCTGTTTCAGGGCCTCCTCGCTGCTCTGCACTCCAGACACCTCCTTCCACAGCTGCTGGAGGTCTGACGGACACATCGCTGCATGGAAGAAACACACCAGGATTAGCATCAAACCAAAATAGATCTGGGATATTTCAGCAACTCAGTTAATGAAAGCAAAGCTAGAAATAAACATGGTAATTGGGAAGTGAGATGAGATTACATCTGTAATACCACCCCCACTCTGTACATAAGGTGAGGTCTCAGACAGATGTGACTAACTATTCTTACATACTTAAAACATACATAAAACTATTTCAGGCCCCTGGGAGCATTTAAGAGGAGAAAAGATGACAAACTAAAACAGAAAAGAGGTCAAATCCTGTATATTTTTGTTTTTCCAGATATCTACAATAGCTCTACTATTTTCTAATCTCTCCTGGCAATTGCCACTGTCTACTAGCACCACTGCTCCTGTCACTACCACTATTTGTCTGACCAGGGTGGGTATGCACTTTGAGCCCTTTCTAGTTGCAGCTTTGTTATTTCTGCTCCAATTTCAGAGTGTGAGAGACGCCTAAAATGCCACAGCCTTCTCCGATGGATCTTAGCATTCACATGTGCACGCATGCAGCCACACACACACACATACATGTGCGCATAAGCACACACAGAGACCTCTCAGCAATCCAAATATTATGTCTGCTTTGTCTGCATTCTTCTGTGGTCCCGCCAAAACAAAAGTTCTCACTCTGGAGGAATGAGGTGGTATGAGCATAGATTTCTGAGCGTGTGTGTGTGTGTGTGTGTGTGTGTGTGTGTGTGTGCGTGTCTGTGTGAGTGCATGTGTGTGTGTGTGTGAATTATCCAAAAAGTTTGACCAATCTGTGGACACACCCAGTGAGAAAAAGTGTGAAGTGTTGTGAAAAGATTGTCTACATAGAGAGTTTCCTCTTTAGTCTTATCAAACCAACTCACAACATATTATAAATCTGCAACTTCAGGGAGAAAAACTGATTGTGCTGAAAGCCAGTTTACAGATGAGAATAGGGCAAGCAAACTAAAGCTGTAAGCAGCTGAAAGTAGAACATACTGTATATAAACAAAACATTCAGGTCTTGAGTGCTTTTGGATAAAAATGTGTTCTTGCAATATTAGCAAATACAGTATGTAAGTATTTGAGAGGACAAGAGTTCTCTAAATGGACACACCCTCATCGGGTTCCCTAGGTTCTGGGCCTATTTATTTTACTCTGATGCCTGACGACAAATGAGACGTTACTTCAGAAGGTTTTGCCAAACAGGATGAATTTTTTTTTTTTATGAGAAGGGGAAAAGAAAACATTATGTCTATATTTCTTTTTGTTATAAACTATATGTGCCTCCATCCTGCTTTAGTCAGAGAAATAAACAAATACCATAGCAGGACCCTCATGTCACCCCATCCCCCCCTACCAACTACCCACCGGACACAACGGCCCTTTGAGGCGGGGCAACAGTGTGTGCAGTTTGTGTGTGTAGGTGCGAGTGTTTATGCATGTGTATTTGTGTGTTTGTGTGGCATGGCTGGCCAGAGGAATGCTCCGGCTCACGCCTGGCTGAGCCGTCACAATGGACCGGCTCTTTCACACTGCAGGGAAATTCCACTCAGAGAGAAAAGAGAAAGAGTAGGAGATGCCAAAGCCAAATGTTTGCAACTGTCTGAAAAATTACACTCCCCTGTTCAAAACGGTTGCTCTGCTTTTTTATTCGTATTCAATTTGCAACTACATGATATTGTTTTTTCACTGTCTCTCTTTAAATTGGGATATGCACTTGCTCCCTCTCTCTCTCTCTTTCTCTCTCTCTCTCTCTCTCTCAAACATTCACATACACTCTGCCTCCAAGCGCAGACACATAAACACATACAAATCACACCAAAGTGTTTGTGTGAAGCGTTGTCCTTTGCTCACCTGAAATGAACTTCTTGGAAATTAAGTAAAGTTTTTTTTTTTATCAGATTAAGATAATGGACCAGAGTATGAATGTGACTCTGTGTGTGTGTGTGTGTGTGTGTGTGTGTGTGTGTGTGTGTGTGTGAGTGTGTGTGAGAGAGAGAGACTGTGACGGTGCACAAGAGAAAGAGAGAGATCAGGCAGACTGAGGGAAGGAAACTGGCCTCTTTGGTCAACTCAGTCAGCGCTTAAGCAATGTTACGGCCACTTTAGAGGCCCTAAAGCGTTCTCTGTGTGTATGCACGCGTGTGTTAGACATTACTGTGCCCTGACAAAAGTGGACAAGAGCACACACACACACACACACACACACACACACCCACTCACATACACACACACACAGTCAACAGTCAACTTTTATTGTTCTAAAACCATGCTGACAAAATGAAGGGGCTGTGGGAGAAGTTAAATATAGGAACAAAAAAGAAAATCCAGTGGGCACAGCAATAGCAAAACGATGATGCACTTGTGTCTGGCTATTCTCAAGTATACACACACAAACACACACCAGCACACGCACACACACCTCAGTGCAAGGGGCTTAGTGGCATATTTTACTTATTATCCAAATGAGTACCTTCCACAAACCCACCAATCAGGTTTCCTTTTATCTTTTATAGGCTGATTAACTTAACAGGCTTCACATGCGGCTCTGGGTGCAGGCCTCTGTGTGTGAGTTTAGTTTGGACCATGTGTGCATGCCTGTTTGTCCTGGTGTGTCTGTGTGGCACGAGTTGTGCATGTGAGTGTGAGTGTGACCATGTGTGTGTGTGTATCTGCATGCTCGCACCTTGCTGCAGAGACTGCATGGTGGCAGTGGGCTGCAGTGGGACCAGGCCTTGTCTCTGGAGGTTGAGGATGTGCTGCTGCTGGAGCTGCTGCATCTGGATCAACTGCTGCTGGAAAGCCAACTGCTTACTGCCTAACTGCTGTGAGGCAGAGCACAGGGAAACAAAGGGAAAGAAAAGTTAGAAGTGTAGCAGATGGACCTGGCACAAGTTAGGTTAAAAGATAAGTTGGGTTTCGTATGTGTGCGAGTGCTCCACTGGGTGGAAAATAAAGAATGATTGAAACAACCTGCCCCATGCAATTTGTGGTGCTGGCCACAAGCAGACTGGGTATGATTTCCAGTTTTTGGTATATCCACTTGTCTGCATTTTTATAATTCACATTAATATAATTTCATTTAATTTCTCCAACATCAGTTCTAAGGCATATTTTACAGTGCAAAGATTTAATGTAGAGGTGTGAAATTTTGATATTTTCCCCACTATATTATTCTTACTTTTTACTTTGTTCTTCAGTATATGAGGCAAACCCTTTATCTTTCATGTCATTATGATTTCAACAGGCTCAGTCTTGACAAGTACAAAGTTAGTTAAACACCATACCACATACTGTGTAACATAGGTTAGAAAAAGGCTGATCTGAAGGTTTACTGTCTGTTGCTGGTAAACAAAGCATGAAAGTGCAGGAGATTAGTGATGTATTAAATGGAACAAACACCCAGAGCCAAACCATGAGGACCCTGAGGAGAGAGTGCACAAGGGAAGGGAATGAGGGAGGTTGAAGGGAGAGTGGGAGAGACTACATGGCGCGTGGCGATAATGTTGGTGTGTGTTGCAGTGATAGATGTCCCCTTTTCCTGCTCTCCCAGTCTGGGGCAGACCCGGCCTATGCTGCACTGTTTGAAGTCCCCCCTGACCAGCCCTCAGGAGAGATGGACTTTATCTCTCACAGATAACTATAGGAGGGGAAAAATAAATAAATACAACTTGAGGAACTGCTCATTGTGTGTGCATGTGTGTGACAGAGAGAGAGTGGCTGCTGGAACTCTTTGAACAGAGAGGATCTCACAGGAAGGGCAGAAAGGTCACTTCCTTTCAGACTTGGTGCCTGGGGAGAAGAAGTGTGATGGCAGTGTGTTTGTGTGTCTGCATATGTGTATGTGTGTCTGTGTAACATGTATGTGTGTGTGTGTGTGTGTGTGTGTGTGTGTGTAGGGGGCGGGAGGTAGTGGAGAAATTACAATTCCCATTATTTAAAAAAAAAGAAGAAATGAGGTGGATGAAATGATTCAGTAGAATTTGGCTTCAGTTTTAAATGACTGTAACTGAAAGTGGTTTAATATTATCAACATTTACTGGAAATCCAACGCCTGTTTCACAAGCAATGTTACACATGCATGAGCATGTGTTGCAACGATAGAGATAGCTTTGTGCCAAAATGAAGGAAATGACATCATGTTGCAAATCACGACTTGCAAACTTTTTTCAGTTGTTGAAATAGTCTTTGTAAATAGACAAGGGACCAGGAACACATCTGCAATGGACAAAAAGTGGTCAAGACCATAAAACCCTATTTCATCGACAATTATCTTTGCCTAAGTCATTGCACAGTCCACTAAAAGACTGTAGATAGAATCTGCAGTCCTGTATGTGGGATAAGGTGACATATGTTTGCTACTCTGGAATTCAAGTATTATCAAAAAATACCCATCTCTCAGGCGTTGTCAGTGGTACTCTGAGTGTTCGCATAGCTGAGTTCAAGTGAAGTGGATTTCATTTCAGTTCTTCATCATGATCAAAATGAACAGAAGAGTTCCCTCTTTCTCTACCAGTGCTGCCCTCATGCCCCACCCTTCTCTACTTGTCTGTCCATTTTATTTCTGAAAGCCCCTCGTCTCTCATTCCCTCCTGAGATATGGCTATGGTTCTTTAAAACATTGTCTGTGTGTGTGCGCGTGTGTGCGTGTCTCTGTGTGTGTGTGTGTATGTGTGCCTGTGTTCTGTTTACATTAGCTGTGGCTGAGTGGCCAAAGCTAGCGCAGTAACAGGCTGTCAATGTGATTTATGAGCACATCACACACTGTCTGAGCCTGCCAGTCACGCAGACGCACACACACACACGCGCATAGAAGGACACTCGCAGACATATACACACACACATACACATTTCTTGTGATGGTCAGAGTCACTTCATTAAGCTGGCTCCTGACCAGTCCCAAATGCACTGGCGACACACACAAACCCTGAATCGAAATACACAAACACACACACTTTCTTTCAATGCATCACTTCCACACAGACTAGAAAGTGACGAGGAATTACAGAAAAGAGGGAAAAGGGCAAAAAGTCACAGCCACGCGGGCGCAGGCTCTTTCAGCCTCCCTCCTTCATCCACTGTCTCTTCCTCTTCTTTTGTTTTCTGGCAGATTTAAAGGCTGTCCGGAGTGAATTGTCGCTTAAAATACTCTCCCACACCAGCTGATTGCTGGTTATCTTGCACTGTAAGAGAGGCTTACAATCCCTCACATAAATGAAACACACCCCCAGCCTCAATGTCTGACAGCTACAGATGTTAGAATCAACTTAAAAAAGTACTTTTGGTGTTGACTGCTGGCTCACAAAGGCTGAAAAAGCCCTGACTGCTGGAAACAGCCTTAGTCATATCAACTACTGTATATGCAGGTCCGCGGGGATGCGTATTCCCCCGAGTGTGTGTGTTTGTGCAATGAACCGTCACGCATCAAGCCTCTCTCTCTCTGCATGTATGTGTCGCTTGTATGACCGGTGTTTGCACTTGTCTAGTTGTTACAGGACAACAAACCTGAAAACTGGGACAGCAGCGCAGAGAAGGGAGAGAGGGGAAAGCGATTCAGACACCCTCTCAACATGCGAGTCAACCACAACTGGTTTGCTTTGGTCACGGTCGAGTTGGCTGACCGCTGTCGGCGAGGAGTTTGGGCAGAGGGGAGGGAGGGGTGGGGGGTGCCGGGTGTGGTGGGGCGGGGTGGGGGTCTGCCCACTGGGAGACAGGGATCAGGGGGAGGAGGAGGGCAAGAAATCTAGGATGTGTCTTCTCATGCGTTTATCAGGAAAGTCTCATGAGGCCCTTTTCCCTTTTCTGTCTCCTGCTTGCTCCTCTGTGTGTTTGGTAATTTCGGTGAATGAGCATTCATGGAGCAAAAATGTCTCAATCATACACGTGCAGTGCACTTGCACACACACACACACACTGACACACGCACACCCTCTTGTACACACAGGTTATGACAGTAATCTTGTCTGATCGATTGAGATCCTCTTTGTTGTGCCACAATGTGATCCTAGTTGATCCTCTGTTATCCTACTGTACCACAGCTGTGGTTAAACCTGGTACAGTGTGTGTTTTCATGCATATTTGTGTGTGTGTGCCTGTGTCTGTGTGTGTACGTGTGAGATAGAGAGCTAGAGCGAGGGAGGCTCCTCGTGCTGGCGGGGTTAATTGACAATTAAAAGAGTGGCAGACCCCTCCTACAGAGAGATTTCACCTCAGGCTTAGAGCTGAAGGCATGCAAATGAATACTTTGGCAGGGGAGGGTATGGCTTAACACAGCATGCCTATGTCTAAGCAGCGCATGCACATGAAAAACCTGGAAAATCCATATTCACTAATCCTTGTTTTGATATACACTACAATAAACTGCTGCAATAAAGACTAGAGAATGAGCACTAACACACAAACATGTATACATACGAGTAAATATAAATATGTATATATATCAAATATCCTATACATTAGATCCTCAATGCGTTTTTTTTTTCCTTCTGCTCCCATGTCAACTGCTTTTACGGCGTTTAAGGGTACTTCAGAGGCTACTTGAGCGGAGTGTGTGCTTGGTGAAGTTCACCTCTTTTGCCGCTTGCTTCCCAGCCTGCTGCTGCTGTTGCTGCTGCTGCTGAGTCAGAAGCTGGAGATGCAACTGCTCCTGCTGCTTCTTGTAGTATTCCTGTAACTGAAGACAGACGCAGGAGGAGAAAGTGGCGGCAGGGTGAGGAGGAGAAGGAGGGGGAGAGGGAGGAAGAAATATGAGGCGAGTGAGTCACAACACACTTTGTATCAACCTCAACAATACCACAGTCTTCCAAGAGTGAAACGCCCCACCATAGACTGACACCAGAACTTGAATGAGAGTTTCAAGGAATGCAGCCGCTTTTTATTCCTCCGCTCTCAGTTGAAAGCGCTTTTTTTCTTGTTGTGGCGGTGTGTGGTTTATTGACAAACCACACACAACAAGCAAATACAGACCTGGGGAAGATTTCTGAGGAATATTACAGAGCTATTACGGTGTCTCAAGTGGCTGTGTGTGTCAAAGTAACACTGAGGCTGAGTGAATTATTCACATAGACTTCAAACCCAATACAGACAGAGGGACAACACACCTGAAAAAGACCCACACACAATACAGAAAGCATCAAACCATTATTAAAGAGATGCACACATTATCGAAAAAAAGACCTTCAGAGTGCACGCTCTTTAGACACACACACGTGCTCACAGCCTGCAAGACTGAACAGAAGCACTTTAGCCTACAGGGGAGAAAAGCACATGTATATTGTGTGAAATACTTTAAGTCAACCTTTTAAGTATTTACTGCACTGCTGTCATGAAACACCTGCAGGGGCTTTATGTGTGCGTTTGACTGTTTCTGTGTGTTGTGAGTCAGTAATTCATAAATGTGCTCTTTCTGTACCACATGTAGATAAGGTAGGTGGCCCCATGTTGGTTATGGATTTAGGTAGGTTGTTCACCCCTCACAATGGACTTTTCTCAACTTTTCTTCACTCCTGTGTTCTTCACCTTCACTTCCATTTTTTTTTTACCGCTGTAATTATGCAGATACGATCTGAACGAACTGGACTGCAATGCACAATGCAATCATCTTAAACTACTGGATTTAGCACTGCAATTTCTGGAAACACACACACATTAATTCATGATTCACATGCGCTCACACACACACATTGTCTCCTCTGACTGGCCACATCTTGTCTGTTTGTTTGAGTTACTAATCACTAATTTACTCAGGAAGCTCCATTAAGATTATAATCTTGCTGAGAGGAGAGCGAAGGAGACAGGAGAACTCACACTGACCACAGTATGTGCCGGTGTATGTGTCTGGATATGTGTGTGTGTGTGTATATGTGTGAGTGTGTGTGTGTGTGTGTGGGGTGTTATCCTCTTGAGAACAGCTTGTACATGTGTCCATCTGCAGTTTGTCTTTGTTTCATGGTGCGTCAAATGTTCAAAGAGGCTTTTCAGCGGCGAATGACTTCACAACGCAGCAGTTGTTTCGGTCTCTCATCCGTCTGACCCTGCAGCGAGCACACTACACACCACTGCCTCCTCACCACATGCCCTGGGTAATGTAATGGTCCGGCTCTTTTTGTGCAAAGCTCTTTTCCATTTCCACATTCAATCTTGTCCCAGTCATAACTTAAATTTTGCATAATTTACTGTTCTTTTGTACTAGGATGTTCCATCCTTATTCTTAATTTATTTTAAATGCGAGCCTTTTTCCTTCTTGCTTCTCTTTCTTTTCCATCTGTCTTTCCTCTCTTTTATCGCTCCTTAGGCGGAGTTAATCTCTCTTTTCCGCGTCACTAGCCCTGATCGCCTCCTCATCACACAGACAAATGCATATGCAAGTGCATACACGCACTCTCTCACACACACTTACACATGCACGTTAGGCTGGAGAGTGTTGAGTTGAGGGAATAATTAAGTGATAATTAAGGTCTTTTTAATGATTTGATTCAGTGGTTCTGTGCATTAAGAGTATGTGTAAGTGAGGCACTCACCTCTCCAGCCTATTACCATGACCTTGACTCTAGTGAACGCACCACAAAAGAAAGGCGGAGCAGCTGTAGCACAAGTAAAGGTTAGAGCAAACTTAAAGGTTAAAACACACACACACACACACACACATACACACACATGCAAATCCACGAATGGGTGCCTGTACAAACACACAACTGCTGTGCAGCAGTGGGCCATAAACCTTACTCACACACCCTTACACAATGCTGCATTGCCATGGGGATATGAAATTTAATGCTTCAGTGAGTGATATGTTGGTTGATTGTTCGGCGTGTGTGTGTGTTAGAGAGAGACAGAAGGAGAGAGAATATGTGTGTGTACGTGTGTGTGTGTGCAAAAGTGCCTGATTTGCAGATATACATTAAGAGCAAGTCCATACTGTGGTTAATTAAGTGGGGGAGCAATGTTAAACTCAGTGGTTTTAATAGTGGGAGTGTAATGTGTGTGTGAGAGAGTGCGTGATCAACGCCCCCCCACCCTCCTTCTGTCTCCTTTTTCCTCGTTAGAGAAAAAAAGAGCTGGTGAAGAGGTTCTTAACTGTCTGCACGTCTGTTCCCAGAAAGCCAGCACATTTCACATTTCCATTATGATACATGTTGTCAGATCTTCCCACTGCAATTTATACTCGCCTGAAGCTACCGCTCCTTATTAAATCTACGGTCTGCTTGGGCCTCGCCTGCCTACGTATGTATGTGTTTTCTATACACCACCTATGCTGCAATTACTCCACTGCATCTTCACTCTGTTAATAATCTTCCTTGCGGCCTTAACAAGTTTAGCTGGGAGTTTTGTATGTGTAGGTAGCAGGTCACAGCGAGCTGTGGCCTGAATATTTGACAGATCTGCTGCAGATCAAGATTGTTTATTGGTTTGCGTCAACATGGCAACCTCTTTATCACCTGCCGGGCATCGACACTCTCCTGATTCACCATGATTCATGGACTGATGTTAGAGAGCCTATAAGTGTGTGTGTGTGTGTTTGTGTGTGTGTGTGTGTATGTGTTTGTGTGTGTGTGTGTGCAGACAGAAGCAGGAGGTATCTGAAATGACGATGTGTGCATAAGTGGATATGTGGATGTGTATTTATCTTCAAAGATCTCAGAACACTGAATAAGATACAATCACGCCCAGTATGTGTCAGCGCCTACTAAAACAGACACATCCAAACATGCTGGCATCGGACTCCATCCAAGATAACGTGTATGTGTGTGTGTGTGTGGGTGTATGTGTGTTAGTTTTTTTTACCTGCTGTAGCATTAGAGCCTGCTGTTGCTGTAACAGGGCCTGGAGCTGAGGGGGAGACAGGATCTGTTGCATCTGCTGAGGAGTGATCATCTGTGGGCTCATCATGGCCATGGACACAGGCACCTGAAGATACACAAACACAAACACACAGACACTTAGATACTGGCTTGCAAAAGTAGGACAGCTCAATCAGTGGGTTAGGCTTTGTGTGAAAAGGCCCAGCCAGCTCGCTGTACATGACTGTGCCTGCAAGCTGAATGTGCAACTCAAAACAAACAATCTGAATGGAGGTTGTGCATTATGCTGGTATGGACAGGTTAACTTAAGAGAGGTGTGTTGTCTCTTAGTCTCTGTTGTCAGTCAGTGCTCAGAAGACCTGGCAACATCAGGCGAAGATAAATAGACAGACACATCAAGGCTGACAAATATTGTTGACACTTTGCTACACAAGGCCGGCATTGTTAAGAAAAAAAACTGGCAAATCCTGTGACAACAGGCAGATAAAAGGGCAGATATGCAATCTCGCTATAAGATATAGAATCTTATCTGTTTCCATAAACACATGATTAGGACTGCCTCCGATTCTCTTTCCACACAGTCAAGCCTGGCTAAGAAGAAAGGAACAACAGCATGGTTATCTGATAAGATGTCTATCATATCAGATAGAGCTGCAGGGGGAGAGAGCACCAGAGAGAG
The DNA here is from genome assembly GCA_029224185.1 of Karalla daura. NCBI lineage: Eukaryota > Metazoa > Chordata > Actinopteri > Chaetodontiformes > Leiognathidae > Karalla > Karalla daura. Next base: position 26,255,663 of record CM055188.1, read on the forward strand.
AGAGAAAGAGAGAGAGAGAGAAAGAGACCAAGAGAGATGGTTGCAGAATGTGTTGTGCTCGCACTTTTAATGCACATACCCTGTACACAGGAATGGGCTGAGACGCTAATCTGATTACAAACACTGAAAAACTGCAGACAAACTATCCACATAAAACAGAAACCAAGGCTTTCATGCACAATCACAGATGCAGGCTAAATATATATATAAAAAAAAGCACACAGATGATCGTGCTTATGAAGGCTTTTGTATTTATTAGCCAAATTAAGGTTTGAGAAAACAATGAGGAGGATAAAGAGATGGAGCTGTTCAGACAGAGATATTTAGGGGGAAAGATTAAGTTGAGACTGATCTCACTCCCTTCTTTCACTGCCTGCACATCAATAAACTATACTGTCTTCTCAATACAAATAATCCTGTCTGTTAAGAAGTGATGGCTGTTTTACGGAGAAATACAACAGGGAGTTATCACCTCTGAAATTGCCCATTTATCTGTATTCACTCCATGGTGAAATATCAATCTCTCCTGTGGTCGGTGTGTATCTGTGTGTAGGGGGGGCACACTCACGCGTGTGTGAGTATATGTGTGTGTGTGTGTGTGTGTATGTGTGTGGGCTTGCCGCCGTGCCGGTGTGTGCGGAGCTCTCATCAGAGCAGTCTATCTACTCACCACCTGAGGGGATGGCAGGTAGGGAGGGCGATTGGAGAGTGAATTGTGTGGTAGAGAGCATGAGGGCGGGGGGGTACGAGCTGTCACTGGTAAATTAAATCTGTAAAAAGCTGATTTGACTTTGTAAACAAGATTGGCCATAAATACTAACACCTTCTTTCCCCACCTGGCCCCTGTCTCCCTCCTGCCTGACTGCCTGCCTCCCACCCCGCTCCCATCCATCGCTGTCTCTTTTTCTCTCTGTGCATCTGACAGTGGCCCCGCACTCTCTGCCTTTATCAAACTGGGCTTCCCCTGATGACACACACACACACACACACACACACACACACACACACACACACACACACCCATTCCCAGCCGCTCGCAGAACAGGTTGCAGCGGGATGCAGCGCAAGAGTGTGTGGGTTTGAGATGCAGAGGCAGGAGGAGAAGAGACAAAGTCAGAGTGGGGTGAGGCAGGGTGAGGGTGGTGGGTGTTGTGGCAGTTGGTAAAGGAACAGGCAGAGGGGATGAGGTGGCGGCGGGAGGTGGGGGGGGTGGGGGGTGGGTGGGAGGGGTGCAGCGTGCAAGGTGGGGGCGGTGATGGGTGCCGCTTGGCGTCATGCCAGCTTGCCCCCGCTGCCGGGCCTTGTCAGTCTAAGCTGCCAAATGAAAAGCTGTAATTAATTGCTCTTGTGCATCCCATTCTTTCTCCCTGACAACTCATACATTCTATTTTATACACACCGCCATTGACATTTTCAAGTCACAGGCGTAATAATTACTGGAGTTATAGCACCTTTCTGTGTGTTGCCTGACGCTCTGATGCCAGAGCCAAAGGCGCGTCCATGTGTGCTGATACTATAGTGAATGTGTGTGCGTGTGCCTGTGCGTGCATGTGGGTGGACACATGTGTACACGTGTGCATGTGCTTCAGGCTGAATGTGTGTGTGGCAGTCTGAATGCTGAGTAGTTAAGGTTTGACGCCATTAATTGCCCCTATAATCTAATATCACAAAGCGTGGTGATTATGGGGCATGCGTTGCCATCGCCATACGACACCGTCAGCCTGAGAGCGCCGCCACAAAACAAAAGCCTCGCCATTAGCGATTTGACGGGCCGGGACAAAAGCGCCTCACAATGCGGAATTATATTTTCATTCGGCTTTGTCTCCCCCGGTGAATGATTTCTCCCCTTTCATTGGACTGTGAATAGGGAGAGTCTGAAAAGCCGGGCGATTTGAAGTCAGCCATTTATTAAATGCATTTAATTTTTTTTTCGCTGTCATCCAATTTTTTTCATGTTGCATGTTAATTTAAAAGGGAGAGATGCGTGGTAGATTAGCGGGAGAGAGGTGAAGCGGGAGGGAAGGAGGGAGGGTGGGTGGGAGGGAGGGAAGGAGGTAGGGGGGTGAGTGAAGGGGGAAAGAGAGTATCCACACACTGGTGGAGAGGAGAGAAGGAGGAGAGGAAGAAAACAAATTGTAGCAAGTGTTGAGGCATAGAGGGCTGCCTGAAGAAAGTCATAAGTCAGAAGATTTGGGGAGGGAGAGAGAATGGCCTCCAGCTTCTGGCCACAGTTACGTCAGCGAAGACAACTGTGCAAAGATCTACAGGACGTGTGAGAGAAATCTGAAAGTTGAACCCCTAACCGTGGTGAGATTTTGAAGATGTCACTCCCATCATTAACATGCAAGAATCAGTCACACGTGCACACGCGAGCACACCGCCGTGGGGTCGGCGGCTGACAGAGGTCAACCCCTGTCTTGGAGAGAAGGAGCTTGGGGGGAAGAAGCGGGGTAGGGAGGGAGGGAGGGAAGGGGGGAGAGAAGAGAAGAAGCGAGAGACAGGCTTGTCGTTTACAGAGTGGAGGAGTAATTAGAGGGGTTGTTTGAAGAGGGAGTTTAACTGATTAACAAAGGAAGAGAGGGAGCGAGGGAGCGCCCTAAAGATGGGAAGGAGAAGGAGGAGAAAGGCATGGAGTCCCAGAGGAGTGAGAGAAAGAGAGAGAGAGAGAGAGAGAGAGAGAGAGAGAGAGAGAGAGAGGGAGAAGGGGGATGCAACTTGCATTTCAATGAGACTGCATCCTTCTCCCTTTTCCTCCCTTGATGACTTTTCATTCTAACGAGGAGGAAAGCCCCACTTTCCATTTCAGATGAGACCTCGGGAGGAGAGGAAGGAGGGCGATCTGATATTAAAGCAGCAGGCAGCCGGCGGGGAATTGGCCTATAGTAGCTCGGGACTGTGTTTATATAGCGACAGGCCGCTTAAATGACTGTACCTCCTCTAATTTAGGAGCGAACCTTGGACTTCACACCTTCACCTATCTCTAATTGAGGTCTATGAGTACAAAAATACACCCAACATTAACAGCTATTTAATACAAGCTTAGGCACAGCAAAAAGTTCACATTTAACAGACACAGATGATTTTAGGGGACAGAAACATGTTTCACCAACACTCCCATGAGCTTCACAAGCAAATCCATTTACTGCTACAGTCATTCACCTCATGCAGTGTGTGTGTGTGTGTGTGTGTGTGTGTGTGTGTGTGTGTGATGGCAGTGAGAAGAAAGGAGGCTATAATCAGAATCTAAACAGGCTCTCAGTCTAAATGATGCGGGCCCTGCCTCCAGGTCTATGGGGACACGCAGGAGAGAAGGATAATTGAAAAAATGACAGAGGAGAAAGCAGGAGGAAGAGAGAGAGGCTGACGCAGACCTACTCCCCTCACTCCTCCTCCTCCTTCTCCCCCTCCTCATCCCCCCTCTCCTGGTAGGAGCAAACCCCAGCGCTGTTTATCCTTGTCACTGAGCATTACCACCTCACCCTGGAAGGGACGCCTGCCTTTCTGTCTGTCCTCCCGTCTACACACACACACACACACACACACATGCACGCACGCACGCATACACACACACACACACACACACACATACACACACCTAGATAGCCTCACACTTTAAATCTTTTGTTCACTGCATAATATACTGCTGTAATGTTTTTTCTGGCATCCTCCTTTTTTTAAACGAAAGATTTAAATCCCTCTCGGATGCCTGTATTGGATGCTACAAGCTTTTTTTTTTGTCCTGACTGGCTCAGTGGTAAAGGTTTAACACATTAGCAGCATTTAGAAGAAGGAGAAATCTGTTCTTATTCATGCACACAACAACTCAGTGACCCTGTGCTCTCACTGACCAGTAGCTTGCAGCCGGCTGCCGTGGTAAATGACAGCCTCATTTAAAAATACAGTCGGCCTTGTCTCGTTTCGTGGCGTATAAAGGCTTTAATGGTGCGTGGTGGAGGCCCTTCTTTTCTTCCTGGGTTTTGTTTATTCACGAGCTATCATCACTATCGCTCTTTCCCTCTTTCAGCCCCCCCACCCTCCCAGGTAAACAGCCTGTCTGTGCTCAGCATGCCATCATGGGGGTGGGGGTCAGGGGCAAGAAAGAGAGAAGCATAAGAGCGGAGGAGAAAAGCATCTGAGTGAAAAAGAGAAACAGAAGGAGTGCCCACTGTGCTGAGAGCGTTGTTTGGAGCCAGGGGCCAGGCCTCCACTAGAAGTAAAAGGGCTCCATTGTGTGCAGTGAGTACCCCACCTCCAGCTAATCTGCAGCGGGGCCAGGGGCCACGTTACTCTGGCGGGAGCTGATGAGCGAAGCCAGGTGGGGCAGAGGATGATGCAGGCATCTTACCGTGACAAACTTTTTGCTGAGTAATGTTTCTGTTGGAGTCCACGAACAAATGTCTGCATGTTTGGAAGTGGCCAAAAGAGATTCTCAATGGGCCAACATGTCCCAGTGTGAGAGGTTTGAGTTCTGTATGTTTCTGTTGGTTGGTTGTTACATGTAAAGTTGTATGTATGTATCTCACTCTAACTCAAAAACTTAACAGTTTTGTCAGTTTCTAAAAATGATTATACCATAGAAAGTATGTGATTTTCTATGAACAGAGCCCATGAATGAGTGTCCATCTTGCATTACCAAAATAAAAAAATAAAAAGTTCATATTAAATATGATACATCCAGGTTTATTTACCAAATATGGTAGATGGCTCCCTACGAAGGAATGATTGTGGATGGACATAATGCATGCTAGGGTGGATGAACAAATGAAATGGTGGAGAAATGTGGATAGATAGAAGCTTTGTTCTCTGCTCATACATACACTACGCACATAACACTCAGCTCTCCCTGACAGGGGCCAGACAAATGAAAAAAAAAAGAAAAAAAAACAGAAAAAACTTCAGAGAGGACAGAGAAAGACCAGTAAGTTCAAGTGGAAAATCCTCCTCTACCTCCCACCCCCTCTTCTTCTCGCCTCATCCACCCTCTCCCTCCATCTAACGCCCCAGTGCTTCAGAATAAAAATGACAACACATTTCGAGAAACACCACACACAGACACGCACACACTCTGGGCATTTCATTGGGAAGTGTGAGAGGCCGTTATCGACCATATTTCATTACTGATTTCACTCATGTTTCAAATCACAAAATAAGAGTTTCACACTCCAGTGGCTAGACCCAAACCTCTCCTCTCTATCCTGTCTGTCCACCCCTCTGCCCAGAGCCAAACCCATTCCACTGGCCGCTCAACCCTCTCCACACACCCTTCACAAACTGTCAGGACCCTGTGAAGCAGCCCCCCAACACACACACACATACACACACACACACAATCCCACACACACATGCGTGCACACACGGCCCCAATTCCCTCCACATCAAATGAGAGAAACTGCCAACTAAGCACTTTCATTGAGTGGACAAAAGAAGTGCTTTGGGAAAAACACTTTGAAAGGAAATAAAAGAGAGTGAGAGAAGGAACCTCTTCAGTACTGCAGACTCTGGGGGGCTAAACACTCATCTCTTCACATACTTTTGTTGATTAGTTAAAAGACTTTGAACCCAGCCTCGGAATCCTGATGTTCATTAGTTTTTCCACAAATCTGCACTGGTTCAAATGAGGAAGCTAGAAAAGGTCAGAAAACAATTTGGATACATGCGGAAAACTGTCAGCTTAGAGGTGCGATATTGATTAAAAATAATCAAGATGAAATCTAAGCTTCAACGTGGACATGACTCAGTCTCTTCCTCTCGTCTTTCCTGTCTCTCCTCCTACATCCCAGTGCGCTGGTGCCAGCCCTCTCCAGAGAGCAGAGAGGCAAGCTTATTAACATATCTCTAATGAGTCTTTTCATTTTTTTCCTAATTAAATGAGCTCCTCAATAATACATGAAAACAGGACACCACACTATTCAATTACATACGTATGGGCCAGAGCCAAGCACGTGCGTTAATCTGTATGTGTGCATGCCAAGTGGCAGTGTGTTAAGTGTGCCAGGCGTGTGTCTGCCAAGTGCCTGTATATGTGTCTGCCTGTGCCCACCCAGTGTATGAGCACGTGCCAAGTGCGTCCATTGTAGAGAATGTGTGGCGGGCCATGGAGGCATGCTACGTATCATGCTGTGTAATCCGCCAAATGCCACTCTGTCTGCCAACTGTGTGCCCACCAATTCATGCAGTCACGAGCATGCTGCGACCAATTAAGGTGACCATGGCCAATTATGTCCAATACCTATTGCAAACACACACACACAAACACACCTGGTGTGAAATGAGTCAAATGTCGTAAGGAACATTGAATAAAAGGCCTCTTTTTCATTACAATACAGTGCTATTCTGAGGTATTGAGAAAAGTGAGTTCTCATGCTGCTTTTCCAGTATGCCCACAGCCCATTCACACTTGACAGCTCCCAAATCTAGTTACAGGTTGGCACATGCTTTTCTTTCAGCCATGTCAGTGGTAATCACTTAATAGGGACACGGAGTCACTTCTGTTTACTGTCCAAACAACAGCAGAATTAAATCCTATGATCATCAAATTTGACATTATTTTGTCCCCCTAACATCTCTATCATCAGTCCCCAATTCATTTTGTGATTTCAGTGAATACAAATCTGATTCCAGTATTCGACATGATGTAATAGTGACAAAATCAACAAACATTGAATTTGTGTTAAGATATTTATTCAAAATGACAATTTTCTCCTTTTTCCAGACAGTCTTTGTAAGTGTTATCATTATCTACTAACATTATGTTGTGTGTGCAAAATTTGTTTCAAGCATCAAAACACCCCTTTGGTCTTCAATCATCAAACTCCTAAATATTCGCTCACGCTCATCCGATTATTGTTCTTTTCACCAAATGTAGCTGCAATTTTGTCACACACAATCAATTTCTTGTGCAATTGCCTGTCTAGAGACTTCAGCTATTGTTGAGTTTCTCCTGAATTTGACACTTGACAGTGACTCACACACATGCATGTACATGCACACACACATGCACACACACACACACACACACACACACACACACACACGGTGGATTGATACCATCTCACACAGCCAGCCAAACACAGAGACCATCTCTGAACAACCAATCAAAAAGCAGATATAATCTCTGAGTTTCTTTTGCTCTCAGCTCAGATCCTCCCCTCTATTATAAATAAAGAAAAGAAAAGAAATATGATGGGGAAAGGGTGGGGGTTTGTGTGTGTGTGTGTGTGGAGAGGGGCTTGTCAGCGCAGACCAAGGCTTCTCCAGAGAAGTCAAGACACGAATAGAAGTCTTCCAGCTCTCCCTGTCTGCCTCTGTCGTTCTCCCTCAGAGAGAAGGGAAAAATCTAATTATCGAGCTCCTAAAGATCTCATTATTGGCCGCGGCTCATTTGCATATGTGAGAGCAGCCCAGCAGGAGCCAACCTGAGGGACGGCCATTTTGTGCCTGATGTGAGCCACTGTGTCACTGTGCAGTTGCTTCCTGCCACCTTTCGAAGTGACCAGATTAAATGTCTGGCTTCGCTCACTCCGCAGCTCACTCACCCTCTCTGCGGCCTCCGGGTGATTGCTTCAATTACAGCAGCTGTGAGTGCAGTGGCTCCGATTTGAAAATGATCATAAAGCTGGAAATCATTGTAATCAAGACTTTTCTACTTGCCACCTTTGTAGTCATGACTGTTGTGAGGTCTGGTTAACGATGTAGCATCAGAAGCAGCACAGAGATACACAGGCTACACTTTGTGCTTTGTTTGTGCCTTTGGACCTGACTGAGGATCTGGATACACACCCGCACACAGACAAATGTAAATCCTGCTGTGTGTGTGTGTGTGTGTGTGTGTGTGTGTGTGTGTGTGTGTGTATCTGAGCTGCCAGGATATGTGGGGCCCTGCAAGCTGACAGCTCAGACAACAGAGATGTAGCGTGGATGCCCTGGAGAGTACAGAGGGGCGAGCCAGGCCAGGCACCAACAAACAAGACAAACAAGACAGAGATGGAGAGAGTAGAGAGGGGGGCGGGGGCAAGTCTGTGTGTGTGTGTGTGAGTGTATGTGTGTGTGTTGAAGAGAGAGTGAGAGGGAAGCCAGATTAAGGTAATGTTCCTCTCGTATGAGAAATGTGGCGGGTTAACTGAACACGTTTTCAACCGAGTTTGACCTTGTTCACACAAATGCTGTCGCAGCTCAATCTCTTGTCAGCACTCACGCACACACACGCACACACACATCCACAGACACACACACAAACACACAGACAGACAGACAGACACACACACACACACATTGATCAGTAGTTCCTTTAATGCATCAAAGTGGAGTGACAGATTTACATCACACCTTAACTCTCAGTTTCACTTCCTGATACATGTTTTCTCTTATGTTCACTCTCTTGAGGTCTTTTTCAAGAAGAAAAAAGAAAAACAAGAGCACATCAGTTCTCATGAAACAAAGACTCAAGCTAAATATCTCCAGTTCCAGTGACACACACTGACCCAGTTGGACAACCAATGTGGCTTTGAACCATGTGTACAAGAGAGACGGAGTTTGCTAATGTAAAGCTCAATAAAAATGTAATTAACATCCTACAGTCTTCCAATGCAAATACGATATAAAGAGTTTTCCTTAAAGGATACCATGTAATTCTTCCAACCACTAGTATCTATACAAAGTAAATAAAGTTATTCTGATTCCAATTCAGGTTTAGATAATGCATAATCCACATGATCCTCCTGTTTAAAGAATGTATTTATGTCATTGATTCTATGACATTTTTGCCCTTCCCAGCCACTTTTCAATTAAGCTGCATGGCCAACAATACACTCTTCTTTTTTAGTCAGAAACTCTGTTAGTACACACTTAGCTCTTCCTCAATTTATTTCAAACAAAACCTTTTTGCAGCTGCTCAGGATTAAAAGGTTGTTTCTTTGCACTTAAGAAGTTCTCCAGGAAAGTGAAACACCACGCATTATTTCCATATTATAGAATATCTATAAACCAACAAAGATTTGAAAATAATTGCTGGTTGCGTAGAAGGCCTGCGCAGTATTATCCCCCGTTAAATGGGGAAAGGTTTTCCCACAAGCACCTTTCTGTCTACAGACACAGCAAACGAAATGTGAACTTGCCTCTGTCTCACATCAGCTTGCCTCACTCCTCCCTCTCTTTCTTCATTTCCCATACTGTGATGGCCCAGCTGTCTGTTTTTCATGTGGCACGTTAATGAGAAGAGCAGTGCAAAAGCCCGGCTGCTTGCTGCTCTAGTAGACCCATGGCCCCACTTTATTGATATGAGACATTGCTACAAATCACACTTCTGCATGTACTCTGCCCATTCTGTGACTGTAGAGACGTTCCAGAGGTAATTTTATATGTGATATTTATCTACATACACTAAAGTGTGCGTGGTGTCTTTGTGTGTGTGTGTGCGTGTGTGTGCTTGCGTGCATGTGTGTCTCCTCCTCAAGTGTCTTTCAGTGGGGATCCTGCACTCCAGCTAACCCCACTCTCTCTGCTTACTGTGGAATTCAACTCTGAAAACAGCTCACTGCCCCAATCACTACAAAGACCTCATTCACACACATGCACGCACACACTGAGTAACAATCACACACACACACAGACACACACACGTGCATTCTCAGAAATAAAATGAGAGACAGTGAGACAGAGCGAGAGAGAGAGAGAGAGAGTGTGGAGAGAGGAGAGAGAGAGAGGAAAGAGAAGAGAGAGAGAGAGAGAGGGAAAGTATGCGCCTATATCACACTGTGCAGTTGACGTGGCAGGTTGGTGAAGGCGAAGCTGCAGCAGCCAGAGGCTTAATATTCTACAGATTCTGACAAAGCAACAGTTGGGTTCTGCATCTGCGTGTGTGTGCGTGTGTGCGCGCGTGTGTGTGTGTGTGTGAGTGTGTGTGCTCTGACCTGCACAGGGCTCTGTTTGACCTCGTTGCTGCCAGGGGAGTTCAGTCCAGAGGCTTGTTGGAGGAGGAACTGTCTGGCTGCCTGGATCGCCTACGAGGGGAAAAGAAGGTTGATCAGACGTTCATCATCACAAACACACATCTACACACAAGGCCACACAGTCACATATTTGCTAGGATACCTTATTTAGGAATTAAGAAAGAAGAGCACGTGTGTAAGTGGAGTTTTAAACAACACCCCACTGTGCATTCCAGTTCTTTTTAATGTAGATAAAAGCAGAGCACAAAAATGCTCTCAGACTGGCCACTCTCTGTACCTTCCCCCTCAGCCAAGCCGTCAGGTCTGATTTCCTCAACCTGAGACGTCCACCTGGCACATACAGCGCGTGCTTGACTATGTATATCTGCGTCTGTGTGTGTGTCTCTACGTGACTGAATTTCTTCCAACTCATTCAAAACCTTCAACTCTGAACTCTGACCGTCTCCACTTTCCATTCTTTGTTTGCCTGCCCTCCCTCCCTCTGTTTCACTCTCTTTCATGCACCCCCCCTTTCCCGAGGAAGATGCAAAGTGGGTTTTCCACATCCTCTGAGGCAGAAGTGTGTCAGCATATCTTCATGTGTGTCAGTTGCACTTGTATTTCTGTGTGTCACAGTGATGTAAGGAGCCGCTTGCCCCAATGTGCCCTAGAGGCCTGTGACTAACCACCACCCACCTCCTCATACCTCCTCCTCTTCCCATCTTCCCATCCACTTTCTGCCCTCCAGTGCTGTCCATTCAAACCAGTGACACCACAGCTCCCTGGCTTTGTGTCTTCACTCTGCCTTTGAGAGTTGCCAATTCATGCTTTCGACTCCTCGGCCACAGCTGTGCCTCCCACTGTCTTTTCTTATATCTCCTTCTAACCATTGATTACTCTACATTACAAACCCATAATTACATTAAAAGCAGAACAATTGCCTTCTTCTGTGTCATTACATCACTCTCTTTTTCTGTTAAAGCCTCCAGCTCTCTATCATCGGGACAAATCATTTCCTGAGGCATGGGCAGTTTTGTTGGAATGTCTGAACTACTCCTAAAACAAAACAAGAAAACACCCATCTCAAAACACAAGGGTCGCCTCACACTTACTGTAAGTGCAGAGTCACACACACACACATTCACACACACACACACACAGACACACAAACACACAAACACACGCACACACAAAAAAAACTCATGACAGAGGGTTAGAGAGGGGAGACAGCAGGATGCACATTTGCTTCCTCTGACTCAAAGGGGAAAGGTTCCTTAGTAAATATTGATTTATGAAAGCCTGTGAGGGTGTGTGTAACTGTGTGTGTCTGTCTGCGTGTATGTGTGTGTGTGTGGGCGTGCGAGCGTGCGTGTGCATGCGTGTATGTGTGTGTTTGTGTGGACACCACAAATTAACGGTCAGAAGGAGGGATGTTCTTTACCGTGGAAGCTCTTACTCAACCTTGCAGCAGCAGAAATCTGTTCTACTGCATCATTTCACAACTAGAGAAAATTATGAAGCTGTGAAACAGTGCAGCACATACTTAACACTTACTGTATATTGTCACGTATTTAATGAATTGTCAAATTAGAAGCTCGGGTACATTAAGTAATGTTTAATTACAAAAACAGAGTGGGGAGATTAGAGGGAGACAGAAAGAGAGAAGTTCTCTGTGCAGTCAGAGTGATGAAAACCATCTGTATCGAACACACTTGCTACTTTTGCTGAGACCGCAATTAAAACACACATACACACATGGACGTGGCTCTAGACGTGCCCATACTCACACACACGCATGCACGCATGAACACACACACATACACACATAGATTTTAACACTTAAACAAAAATCTTGGGAACCCCCTCCCATTTACTGGTTTGACCTCAGAATTAAAGCAAGCGCAGACATCCACACACACACACACACATATATGCACAGAGAGAAGCACACGCACACAAACACACACAAAAAAAACACAACCGCCCAGTTTGTTGGCATGTGGTGTGAATTACTCCTTGAACACCCTGTCTGCCCAAGAGTGAGTGTGTGTGTGTTTGTCTGTGTGTGTGTTGCATATGTGTGTGTGTTGGCAGGAGTAGAGGAGGCATGTCTGGCAACAATAAGGGACAATTCCACCCAAATTACCACCCTGATTACCACTATATTAAAGAGCCATTTATGGCTTTCATAAACGCTACAACCAAGTAGAGGTGATGCCTGTCTCCTCTTCTCGGCTTGCACCAGTGGATGTGGCTGCTTTTGAGAGACAGGACCTACAAATAAAGCGTGTGATTCTGTACTTATTCAAACTAAGTCTGCATCGTGGATTTGAGTCCTGGCTTATTTCAGATGTCTCATAGCTAACAGGCTAAACTGTTTAAATTTGAGGCTGTAAAAACGGTATTTTGATGTGTTGTCCTGTACCACAAACAGGGGGAAAATGGCTTATAACTGTCTAGAAGGTGATCTTTTAAGTTGAACAGTATTCCAGTTTCCAGTATTAATACGCAGACTATGAACAACATTTACATTGCACCACACAGCCACAGCTGTGGAACCTGTGAAGTTGTAACATGATGTGACTTGACTTCAGCGAATGCTGATGTATGTGTGTGTTAATCATGCATACGACAGCTAAACCTGAGTCACAAGTTCTACTGTATATCATTGCACAAGACATATTTAACTGTAGGTTGACATTGCAGCTGTGCTTCTTTTTACCTTTGTTTTTCCACTCATTTCTACAGTTGCGGTTATATCACATGTAAGCTAAAGCATGGGAAACATAGAAGTTGATAATACACTCATTCATTTTTTAAGCAATATTGCCAGTTAACCTAACCTATATATATGACCCATGTATGCATATATATATGTGTGTGTGTATGTGTGTGTGTATATAGTTTATTTGTGTTAAATCTATTTTCATTGCTAAACAAGTTATTGGAGCAGTTAGTTCACACCCCAACGGTGGTTTTAACTGATGTTTTTTCACAGTTATTTGTCTTCGGTTGTGAAATCAGCATCGGTTGACTTGAATGCAATGTTGTAATTTCAACAAAATACTCACACATGAAACCGCCTGCACGCACACACGCACACACACACACACATGCACACACACACACAACCAAACTCTCTCATATCTACATTGGAAAGAAGCACTCCTCTTTTTGACCTTGTTCTTTCATTTCTCCTCCTCACCTTCACTCCTTGCCTTTTTCTTCCTGTGACCTGGGTGAGCTGCAGCATTGTGAAGCACCCCCACACCCCCATCCCAACTTCCCCCGTTCTGCCCACCCCGCTCCACCCACCCACACACACCAGCTCCTCCTAGACTCCCCCTGCCCCGACTCCCCACTCCCCCTGTGGCATTCTTGGGGGCGCACTGCACCTTTAAAGAAAATATGAGGGAGGCCTAAGAGGGAGGCCCAACAACAGAGTCTTTGTGCTGCCGCAGAGCGCGCACGCACACACACACACACATACGTACGCACACACATATATACACACATCAGTGGTGTCAGACAGGTTTTATTAGAGTGAGAGAGGGAGGGAGGAGAAGGAGGAAGGGGAAGGAGGGGTGAGGAGGTCAGTGCTCAGCTTGGAGGCCTGAGAGCACAGTGTGAGTGTAGGTGTGTGTGTGTGTGTGTGTGTATGTGTGTGTGTGTGTTAGTTCAGTGTGTGAGTTCTTCTGACTTGTCATCGCTCCCCTCTGTAAATCATCGCCTCTGACACAGCCTTTAATAACAGTGCATTTTTTAATTCAGCAGGGTCACTCACACTCACACACACGCACGCACCCACATACAGTAATACACACACACACACACACACACACACACACACAGACACACACACCAGTAAAGGCCAGTTTCTCTCTTGAACGGGAGTCCAAAAAATGGTTGGCAACTATGTTTCTTTGAAAGGAGAGCGGGTTGGGTAACCTGTCAAAGAATGTATTAGAAAAAATGGATACATAGTGTTTAATATTTAATTTTGCTTCGAGTGTAATAATCTTGCATTGTCCGTGTATTTATTTGTGTGTATTTGTGTGTGTATGTGTGTGCTCAAACCCTAAATGAAAGTGGATTCTGCTCCACCTCTCATGGCTGAGATGTCAAGTTGAATCCCAGATAAGAGGTAAAAAGTAACCATCAACATATTGCAAGGCCAGGCCTTCTGAACCAAAATTGTGTGTGTGTGTGTGTGTGTGTGTGTGTGTGTGTGTGTGTGCATGGCTCAGGTTGCTAAAGCAAACAGGTCTGTGTGTGTGATGAATCTGGCCTCTAATCCGCCCAGCATGTTTGGGTGAGACAGGGAGAGAGAACGCAGGAATAAGCAAAGAAATCTAAACAGAGAGACGTAGAAAGGGAGGAGGGGGAGACAGGGAGGGGGGGGAGACAGGTGGGTACCATATGTTGGAGTAGTCCGTCAGCACAGACTGAGGTCCATTGTTGACGGCCAAAACGAAACAAACTGGCCCCCTCTCCTCCTCATCTCCCCCCGTAGATAAACAGCCCCCGGGGCAGACAGTGGGCTGTCCTTGAGGGGGAAGGAGGCAGAGGAGGAGGGGAGGAAGGGAGTTAGGGAAGGGCAAGGGGGAGGCAGGTGGTATCAGATTTCTCTGCTCTTTGACCGAGAAGAATCAAGTAGAAAATAAGAAGGGAGGTTGAGAAGCTCATTGTTTCATCTGACCACGGCAGCAACAAACCGGACTTGTTTCAGGTGTTTCATCAGCTTCAGATGCAGCAGTATCCCCTCTCCCTCTCCCTATCTGGCAAGAGAGAGGCCTGTGATGCACCGCTCCTCCATTCCTAAAGCCTCCTCTCTTCTCTGGAGAGAATGAAAGACGGCGAGAGGGTTTGATAGATACAAGGTGAAGACGTAGAAAAGAGCTCGTCACACCCAGCTGATCCTCTGCATCCCTGCACGCTCTCTGATTCTGGATCAGTGCGAGGCCTGGGTTCAGAAAGGAATGGTGGATTTTCTTTTTTTCCACTCTTACTTCCTTCTCTCTCTCCATCTACTTTCTGGACTGCTGTCATTGAAGCTGAAAGCCAGACTAAAGCTGAGTTGATGCTGCCATCCTCCTGGGTCGCCCTTGTGATCCCCGGTATCCCTCTGCAATGTGCCTCCTCACAGTGGCACCAAGAAACACCTCAAAACTCCAACAAACCCCCCCTCCTACTTTAATTTGCTCCCTCTTTCGGCCTTGTGCTTTTCTATTCCCTGCTTTAAATCTCTCTTCGCTTTCTTCTCTCTCTGGATGCTCAGACTTATGATCAGAGAAGAAGATGAAACGAGACAGAACACATGTAACACAACCTATAAAGCATGTAAATTTGTTAAAAGGGTGACAATACCACAGCACAATCGACTCACCTGCCTCTTAAGAAACTATATGCAGCCACACGCACGGCACACAAAGTCAGATTACTCAAGAGGTGACAGTTTGTGGGATTGCTATATGACTTTGGGGCATATGTGAGCGAAGGCTTGGTTTCAGCCGCAGTGGAATCTCACGAATCAAATGCATCACTGTCACTCACCACAAAAACCAGATTGCTTTCCCAGATCACTCCCACTTTCTTTCTCTCCGTCTCTATCACCCGATCTGTCTCTTGCCTTCGCTCTGCTTTTCTATATAATGTATAACTCACAAAAGTTTAGGTGGCGTTTCTCCAAGTTCTCCGTCTGTCTTGTGCCATGCTCCCCTCCTCTCCCCTCCTCTCCCCTCCCCACTCTGCTCAGCTCTGGAGAAATCTGTTACCCATACCCGTATTCGCCACAGTAAATTCTCAGAGCAGATATGGGTTAGACGGAAGCCTAAAATAGATTGTCCAGGCCAATGGAAACCAAGCCTTGTGAATGCAGCTGTTGCCCTTATGAGGGGACCCTCGCCTTCCCTACACTGTCAGACAAAGGTCCAATACCATGACGGCAGCTGTGGGGCTGGAATAGGTAGAAGTAAAGCTGTGATTAGCACATCAACATTCAAGATATGCTTAGAAAAGATTTATTGTTTGTAGGACTTGAAGATAACTTTCTTTGGATTTGGCTGAGCATGGCTCCATCAAAAACAGTTTCATCAAGCTGTAGTTTTTATCCCAAATGAGCATTAGAGCAGCTGATTTTCCTGATACTCATGTTTTCCCCTTCACATTAGTTCTGATGGAAAGTTTGCATTTTGTGAGGGTTGAGAGATGCTGTGGGGGAATATGGCAGCAGCAATCTTCAAGTGCACCAAACAATGAACTTCTAATCTTTATTTTGGTAGATTTAAGAAAACAATCCGATTTTGCAAAAACATTGATGTCAACAGGCACACCAGTTCTATAAACTGTGATAGGAGTTGGAGCGGGTTATATATTTAGGCAGATCAGGTGCTTTCAGGGGGTAAACATATAGGGGTAAGGGGCTGCCTGAGCCAAAGCCTGTTAAAGCCGCTAGATTTCACGGTGGGTTACAAATAAAGTATGCCCTGCCAAGACGCGACCCTTTACTCTGACTCTTCCTCATGTACTTCGTCTCCTTTTCTGGTATTAATCAGGTCTTTCCGGCCTCCCTTCACCAGCTTTCTTCGCCATTTGTTTTCGCTCATAGCAACGTGGACTTCAAACCAGTTGTCCACCAATATAACAGAGCTTAAACGGCACTGAATACATCAATCTGTTTAGGCCGCCGCCGAGCTGGAACTATCTGGGACACCTTCAGAAACACCAGCCAGCCGCAATCCCGTTCAGCTATTTAATGTAATGTTTCCGCAATATAAAGGCACCGTTCGAGAGCTGAGGTTTTAAAACGGCTGAAGCAAGCTTCTCTGGGCCCAGACTGACCATTAAAGAGAGGAAAGACCGCGTTCAAGAGCCAACGCAATAAAAACTCAGAAACTCCAAAAGAACTTCAAAATATGCCGTAATGTTTGAAAACCCTGGCTGATTTTAGATTTTTTTTTTTTTCACATCCTATTTTTCACAAAAGGGACCTGTTCTAAACTCCGGGGACCCTGCCGTTTTCCAGATGGTTCTCTTCAGTTCAAAACTGTTTTGTGAAACGAGAAAACCTCTCCCCTTCAACTATGTCCCTAAACTCATCTAATGTTTCTATTGATTCACAGGGGTATACGCGCAGTCATAAAAAGGAGCTGACTGAATACCCAGGGCTGCTTTATATCATGACACAATTCATCATCATGCACACACATTTTGAACACACACACAGCAAAGAAAATCTACCGCTTCCTAAGAAGACGTTGTCAGCTTTTCTCTGTTAAGTGAAGGGAAAAGGGCAACGAGAGATAGACAATTAAAGATAATGATGAGGTGAGCAGGGACAGAGAGAGAGAGGAACTCCCTTCCCGAGAATATGAAAGCAGCTCTCTCTGTATTGTTGGCCTCATCTTGGTCCAGGCCGCTAATTGATGGCAAATAGCTCTACAGCAGTTTCCTTCCAGACACACACACACACATACACGCACACACACACACGCGCACGCGCACGCGCACACACACACACACACACAAATACACGTCATACATTATATACACATATGCAGTTTCCCTGCGGTTTTCAACACAGCTCGTTTGGCAAGAGAGGAAGGTCTCACTCCAGACAGACCCAGCCCACAGCGGAAAACACACACACACACACGCTTACACACACACACATACACAGACACACTCACAAACACACAGTGTACCTTGTAATATTTAGCCTTCATCTCGTATAAGGTAGGACAGTTAAGTAATTTGGTCATGCTCCTGGGAAGAAAAGGCCACTTAGGTGTTAGGTGTAAGATTAAGCTGCTTGTCCTGCCCGATGAGAGCAGCTCTTGCAAGGCTAGACTACGCCAGGCCAGCCCATGATGAGGATAGCACTAGCCTGGCAACCAGGCATCACATATGGAAACCGTTTAACTGTTATTATTAATATCCAAAAAAAAAAAAAAAGAAAGAAAAATCAAACTAATAACACATGCAAGACGTTGCCAAGACTCGGCTCAGGAGACAGAGGGAAAACACATATATACACAAACAGAGACTGACTGTGCACATGCATTCGCAGACACATGCACACACAAACGTACACACACAGA
The DNA here is from genome assembly GCA_029224185.1 of Karalla daura. Lineage (NCBI taxonomy): Eukaryota > Metazoa > Chordata > Actinopteri > Chaetodontiformes > Leiognathidae > Karalla > Karalla daura. The sequence goes on from CM055188.1 coordinate 26,273,688, forward strand.
TGCCTTCTGGTTAAACAGAAAAACACGTTTCTCGTCAGTGGCCTGTAAAAGTATTAGCCTGCCTGCCCGCTTCGATGGAAATAAAACTCTTTCATGTCTTTGGTTCAGAAGGTTTTTACACCTGGTTGTGGCCGTGGAGATGGACACACCCTCATACCGACCCTTACCACACATACACACACAGAGACACATACACACACATGAACATAGAATACAAACACCGGAAGTGGGCAGGCACAACAAAGGCTGGCTGTTCTACAAGAAGTTAAGCTTCTAAACAAGCACAAAATCTTTAACTTCCCCAAATGAGAAGCAGGGGCGGAGTGCGTTCCAAAAAGGGGAAACGGGGGAAGTGTGTGCATGTGCTGGACTGTGTGATTTAGTAAGAGGGTCAATCCAGCCAGATGTGAACTGGCACATTTTTCAATTCAAAGTGACTCAGAGACCGCTGCAGATCTGTCTTCTTAAAAAAAATGTATGTGGTGTGGTCTTGATTTAGGTGTTCTGCTGGTCTCTTTATCTCTGTGATTACATTTTCCCAGTTTTCATAATTTTTGTAAGCGATTAGAGAAAGTGCTGAACAACTGTTACAACTAAGCCCATTAGTGAAAGCAACAAGAGCAGGCTTATCCATATTAACTTAAACACAAATGGTGAGTAGAAACAATAACAGCGACAACAATAAAAAAGATTAGAAAACACTTATCAAAACTAATTGTATCTAAACAAATTGTTTTTTGGGGTGGGGAGGTAATATGTGTAGTAATATACATCTTAATTTGGAGTCAAAAGATATTTAAAGTTAAAATTCAATGTTTGGGTGTAGTACTTATGATGCTGCATCACATATTAAGTTTCACCATAGTGCCATTTTTGGTCACATGACAAGACAACAAACACATTCTACTTGTCAAGTGAAAATAAAGGCCATCTTGTACTGTCCCGAAGCTCCAAAAGGAAGCACAGATAGAAAGAAGAGCTACGTTCCTCTTCTCCTCCCGTTGACTCTAATCTCTTCTTTAAAATGGCTCACACAAAGAGGCAGCACAGACTAGCTAATTAGCAACACTTTAGGCCTCTGATTATTGTGTGTGTGGTGTGTGTGCGTTCATTGTGTGTGCCCCTGGCTCTCGACTGTTTCCAGGGTAACTACTTGCCTAGCAGCCTTGTAAGCGTTGCACATTTTGTCTTTACTCTTCACTTTGTATAGTCCCCACCCACCCATCCACCCACCAACCCCCCCCCCATGTCCATCTTTTTCTTTGAGTCCGGAGTCACAGAATGAAGGAGTAGGGGAAGAAACGAGGAGTGAAGATAGGAGCGTTTTCTGACCTGTGTGGATGGGGGTGGTAAGCTGATGCCCTCTTTTGTGAGTGCCTTGCCCCTAATGATCTCTGAAACAAAGCATCTGAGCACACATCAATTAAAACCAATTACGGCGCCTGCCTTTCGATAGAAAGAGCAGTGGATGGTGACCAGTGTGAACATAACGCACACATGCACACAGTCGCCCCCCAGTGTCACCGACCAGGTGCCGTAATGAGGCCGTGCAGCTTTGCTCACTGACCTACAACCTCTTTAAGAGGCTTCAGTCACCATGGAGATATCTTCTGAAGGGCCAGAGTCAACAATCGACTTTTTTCTTCTTTACACTGACTGAAAAAAAGAAACTTCTCCATGAAGAATGTCCAACCTAGTCCATGTGTGAGCTTGTGTGTGTGTGTGTGGGTGTTATTTACCTGACAGTGCAGCTCAGGCTACACAGTATAAGTGCTTTCAAATACCCCCATGGCAACCAAACCCAACCTAACACCTTCAGGTGCATGGGGATGTGTGTATAACTCAATCTCCACAACAGAGACAGGACAAACTCATGTGCGCATGTGCACATGCATGTGCATGTGCACACACACGCACACACACACGCACACGCACACACACACACACACACACTCACACACACACACACACATCCTTCATCTGTCTGTATCTTGTCTATTCTTGTCTCTGAGCCTTTTTGCTGTTTGGGTCAACCAACCATGACTGTATCCAAGTTGGCTGAGCTGGTCTGGTGAACCATGTCTACTGTCCAACTACTCTTTATCCACAAGACTGGAAGCTGAGCAGCATGCTTCCTTTATCTTGAAGTGGACGATTTCAGTTAGGCCCATGTGAAAATGACTAGCTATATTTTCAGAAAACTTGTTCAACAGTGACTGGGCTTCACAAACAGTAGTCTGTAATTAGAGTGTGAATGTGTGTATGGATGTCATAGTGGAGAGAAATGCAAAATGAAAAGAAGTGAGAGGACAAAACAAAGAAAAACTGCCCCCAAACCGTTCTCAAAAAGTCAACAGCCTGGCTGGAAAAAGCAGTAAAGAAATTTTATGAGCGCTCATAAATATTACATCTCATCTAGGTCACAATGTGTGAAAAAATCACTGAATGAGAAAAAATGAGGAAGGAGGGCAGTCATGTGAAAAACATTACCCACCATGTTATCTGCAGGTGTCTTTGTGACTCTGTGATTGTGTGTGTGTGTGTGCGTGTGATTGTGTGTCTTTACAAATGTGTTTACACACTGAAATAAAGTATGCTTTAAAGATTGTGGATGTCTCATATGAGTTTGACGGTCCAGGAAGACAGATCCAGAAGCTGCTGGTGCTTTTAAGACTCCTGGAGGAAGTTGGTGCTCTATAGGTCTCTTTGTATGGCCGCAGCAACAGCAGTGGGTGTTCTATAATGCTAGGCAACCCAGTTTGGCCCTCCTCTGTCTCAGCATGACCTCTAGTGACCTGTGAACTATACTGACCCCAAACATAAAGAGGAAGGCCTGGCCCAGACCGAGGGAAAGCTTTTAGGAGGTGACAGCACTCAGAAAGCAGCCTGGGACTGATTTACAGGCCCGCACACACGACGGACGGACACATGCATCCACACACACACACACACACATACAGACACAAGGGTTAGACGCACAGATGGGACATTAAGACAAAAAAATGACACATGCACAGACACCTGTCATGCAGATGCACAAAACATGAGGATAATGTAATGAAACTGAGTCCCAGTGCGCTCACAAATGACAAAGTGTACGTTTTCCTCACCTCTTCATCCTCTTCTCTAGCCACCCCGTCACCTTTCGTCTCCTCTGCTCTCCTGACCTGAAAGTGAACCCTAGTGCAGAACTGGAGGTCAAACAGGACATAACCATCCCGTTGACCAACATTCACCTCCCATAATTTAACAAAGGCCCCGCAGCAGCCGAGGCTGTTGAACTGCCAACGTCTAAAAACCTCCCCACCTCCACCCATCCAGACTGTGATTACCGCGTCCAGCAAATCTAACAGGAAGCCGTATGTTATCTGAATCATCCAGCGTCTCTCAGCATCCGCTAAAGAACAACATCAATCTCATACGATCCACAAAAGGCCTCACACACCCCTCGGCAACAAAACACTGCACAAACTCTTACACGTGCACATGCTCACAAAGCGGCTATCTTTCATCAGTGTTTGTGTATATCTGAGATCTGTATCGGTTCCCCCTGATCTCCAGTCATCACTGTGGCTCCTTAATTACACCCTTCATTAACTCACATCAGCTCTGTGCATGTGTGTAACTGCCTCTATATCTGTGTATGCGCATGTGTGTCTGCGTGTGTGTCTGTATATATGTGTGTGTGTGTGTGAGGAAAAAAGAGGGAATCACCGGGAAAAAAAACAGATTATGACAAATGGGAGTGAGGATCGAAGTTCCAAACCAATTTCTAAAACTGCCTATTTCTCAACTAGTGTGCCTTTTAAACCCTTGAGGCAGGGAGACCGCTACAATCTGCCTCTCACTTTCTATTTGCACATACGAAACAGTGCATTAAGGGCAAGACAGAGAGGAACAAAAAAAAAAAAAAAAAACCTCTCCCTGGCTGACTAAGCCAGCCGATGAGTGGCACTCTGAAGAGGAAACGGCATCGTCTCTCTTTCCTCTGCCCTCCTACTTTTCCCTTTTCTCTTCCCGTCATCACCAGCCACGACTACTGGAGCTGCTGGAACACCAGAGGCCATTAATTGATGGCGAGTGAAAAAGGAAAAGGAGGAGACAGAAATGGGTGAGAACAGAGGAGAGAGGGGAAGTGACGGTGCTCAAAGTGTGGACTAACATCTGCAAAAAAGAAAAGAAAAAAGTGTGTGTGCGCGTGTGTGTGTATGGGGGGGGCGTAAAGAAAAAGGAAAGAACTGCAGACACCTGGTTCTCGTCAGAGCACCCTCCACCCAGCCACACACACACACAAGCACACACACGCACACACACACACACTTTGAGGTTTGTTAGGATTTATCCTGCTTACATTTCTCCTCTGCTATGCATCATTTCATGTCTACACCCGTGCCCGGCACCTCAACCGAGTGCCACACACTCTCCACTGCACTCTCACTTTTCCACCTCTCCTTCCTCTTGCCCTACAACTCCACTCTTTGTCTCCCTTTTCCTCTCCCTCCACCTTCCCTCCCTCCTCTCACCCCCCCCCTCCCCCAATGATGGGGCAGAACTGGTCTCCCTCTTCCCTTTCTTCCCTCTCTCTTCCCTCTCTCCTGCTCTGTTCCTTCTGGGGAGGCAGACAGGCCACATTCCACAGGGAGGCCCAGGCGCCCTTTTCTGACACGTCTCAGCGTTACACCCTCCCTCATCCCTCTATTCCGCCTCTCCACCCCACCATTGCCCCCCGCACCCCTCCTCCACCCCCCCAACGTGCTAGCTCTTTGCCCCTCCTTTTACCTCTATTCTCTCTGGCTGCATCTCCCCAGTTCTTCCTCTCCATACACCCACTTCCTCATCTCACCACTGGCCATCTACCTGTGCATCTAGCCCCTATCTCTCTATGAGAATAATAAGGACAGTGGAAGATGGAGACACTGAGAGAGACAGAAGACAGAGAAGAGAGGCCAGTGGAGGGGTTTGACGGCTGGATATGGCTGTGATTTCTCTCAGGTTCCCGAGGGGCCCAAGGAAAAGACGGCTTTGTGTTCTGACAACACCACGCTGTCAGGACTCCTCTGTGTGCGAGTCTGTGTGTCTTTTCTGCTCCAGTGCGCACTGGCACTGGTATTTAAGCGCCAACAGTAGGCTGCACTGCACCTTCAGGTGAGAGACTCAAGCGTGGAGGAGAGAGGAACAAGAGGACAAGAAGGAGGAGGAAGAGGAGGAGGAGAAGGAGGAGGAGAAGAGGAAGAGGAGGAGAAGAGAAGGCGGAGGAGGAGGAGGTTTATGCCACGCTTTCAGGTTGAGGTGTGAGAGCAGGTATTTGGACAATGTTGTTATATGACCACTGTCAGAATGGGAGCTGTCCATATCAGGTGATATTGATTTTTCAGAAATACCTTGATTAACGTGCATTGTCTGAAAGGACAGGAAGACAAGGGAAGCAAATGTTTTAAACTATACCTGATGTGTTAGTGGAGACTGACTGTTCCACTTCTGACAAAAATTGTCAGAAGTAGACATTAAAGATTAGATTTATATGTAGATATGATATGTAGAAGAGGTTCAATGGAAAATAAAAGTGAAAAAAAACCCCAACTTAAAGCCAATCAGGTGATTGTGATATCAATGTAGCCAGTCGCTGGCCCAGAACTCGATGGAGGGTGAGTTGCACAAAAAACAAAAAGCTGGCATGACAAAAGCACAAAAATAAGTGAAAAATGAGAAAACAAACATTCAAAAGAAAATATAGACTTTCTGAGGACAATATAACACTACATAAATTCTGGCCTTTTCACTGGCAATTCCCCGCTGTGGGGTCACCTATAATATAGAATATAAAGACAACGATCGTTGAACAAGAATCAATCATGTACTTTATCATGTGCTTCCTTTCCACTCCACTGTACAATAAAAAAGCCATAAAGTGGCAAAATGCCGTGGTGGCAGAATGTTTAAAAGGTGGAGAAAAATATCCACACTCCAGGAAGGACACACCTCTGAGCATGACAACTCAAATCACTTCAATCTGTGCAAACTAAAGTGGGCAGAAACAGAGGACCACTACAGTAAATGACTGTGTATTTACGGTGGATGTAACAGTTTTCGCTAGGTGAGCGCTGCGATCTGGAGGAAAGGTTGTGCTTGTCTTTCATGGCCCACAGCGGACAGAGGGAAAAAGAAGCACAGAGAGAGAGGAAGAGAGAAAGATGGAAAGAGAGAGGGAGGTATGTTTGTGGTTGGTAACCCGCTCAAGAGAGGAAATACCAGCGTGCACACACACATATACACACACACAGGTGCAAAAACATAGAGAGCAGAGACACGTCCGAGAGAATAAAGACCTGCTTTGTGTGAGCTACAGGTTTGGTGTTTATCTATGTGCATTTGTGCATGGCTGTGTGTGTGTGTGTGTGTGTGTGTGTGTGTGTGTGTGTGTGTGTGTCCTCGGACGAAGGTTGCTGAGGAAGCAGGGTGAGGATGCAGTCAGAGGAAGGGGGGTGGCAGGACAGGAGTGAAGGGCCTTGAGTGTTCTTCATTCACCTAAGGCTCCATCATTATAATTAGAGGGGAATAATTTTAGCAGCAGGGAGGAAAGCCTGATTTTTTTCCCCCCGGGTTTCCTCGACTCGAAACTCAGCTGGTGTTGGAGAGCCCAGAACCCACACTGACCCTCTGTGATGGCAGCGACAAAACACGCACACACACACACACACAAGCACAGAGAATGAGAGCAAGTGTTGTAAATAGTGGCTACCCAGCCAAGACATAAATAAGAGAATTTCTTCTGTCCTAATCTCTTCATCAATTGCAGTAAATGCCACATCAGTGACTGAAACACATGAATCAGTCGGTTTCCATCATTAGATGACAACACTCAGCAGACTTTCTTGTGTGGTTATGGACAAATGACTAATATAGAGGCCTCTGGATGAAAAAAAAAACATTCAAAGTGCTGTGTGTGTGTGTGTGAGTGTGTGTGTGCATGCATGTGTGTATCTGAAGGCTCGGGCTCTTAAGAGAGTAATCAGAAAAGAACTATGTGGATTTTTTTTTTGGTGGGGGGGGTAAGAAATAAAAATGTAGAATTTCATCCAAGAAGTTCCGGGAAGTTTGGAAATTCCATTTGACACAGTGGCCAGTGTGTGTGTGTGTGTGTGTGCGTGTGTGTGTGTGTGTGTGTGTGCGCTTCTGTGTGTGTGTGTGGAGGCATGAGGGTGTGCATGGACGGGGGGGACTGACGCACAGGAGGCAAGATAAATAGCATAAGTAGAGACACTGCATGCTGACGTGTCAAACACACACAAACACTGCTTCACGGATCGCTGAAAAAATAAAACAGACTGTCCCACGCACACACTCCTCCAGCGTCCTATATTGAGTGTGTTTATATGCCTTTGTGAGAAAGTGTATGTGCAGGGACAAAATGGATTCTCTCTCACCTTGAGGTCCGAACAGCAGGTATGTCTCCGTGGTGTTTACCCAGCTACTACTGCGTAGTAGACGCGTGTATGAAATACGGTGAACTTTGTCCCATTTCGTGCTTTATGAAAGGTGTGTAATTAAAGCACCGACGAACCCACCTGTCAGAGATCTTCACCCTTTGCACGTGCAAGGCGGACAACTACCAGAGTGTGGCTGACTGTGTGCTGTCACATCTGTGCATTATGTAACTGCCCGGTGTGGACACGCTGTTCTAGACAATGTTCTGTACATATACGAGTTGCACAAGTAGAAGGTGTTGCAAAGCAAGTCTTTCAAGTTCTTATAGGTAGATCTATAAACATAACGTCAATCACTCAGGGGCCCAGGCTCTCTCTCATGCTCTCTCTCTTTCACACACTCACACACACACTAATACACACATGTAGATACACACACACAAATACACATACATATAAACACACACCTGTTGCTGTTGCAGGTGCAGTAAGTCAACCGGGCTGATCTCTCCGTTGGCGTCTCCGTTCGAGCCGCCCTCTCTTCCTCCCCCTCCATCTGATTGGCTGCTGAGGCTGCTGACTCCGTTCTGGTTGGACGGCGTCGTTCGAATGGTCTCAGAGGCTGATTCCACCATCATCACTGGCACCTGAGAGGGAGAGATAGGGTGGAGGGGGGGGTGGGGGTAGGGGTGGGGTGTGAGGCAAGACAACACACAGATTGAACAAAAGTGACCTGGGCAGTTTGAGCAGAAAGCCTGCTCCCATCTAAGTGAACAAACAAGGCAGGGAAGTAAAGTAAACACATGCAGAGATAGAGAAGTGAATTGTGTGTGTTTACGTGCATGTGAGTGAGTGTGTGCACGTGTACTTCATGAAAAGGGCTTTTGGTCATGAACCGCACACAAAAAAACAAGCCCAAGTGGCCACAAAGCAACACCTGAAGCAGACACTTTTTTGTCTGCATGTAAATGCGTGTCTAGGAGCATACGCACGGATTAGGATCAGACGTGCAGCAAATCTAAACTGACAAGGCTGTTAATACTCTGCTATATAGTTAAATAACACAGACATTTCTCCAATAATCAGAGGTGGCATGTGTGCTCTGTGTGAGAGCCATGAGCAGGTTGGTCTTTGACAACGATCTGTTTGATGCACCTTCATAGGGCCTCTCTAATTAGAGCATGTTCCTTCCACAAAACCCGACAAAACGAGCCGTTCCTGGATGTGTTGTTGTTTTTGAGAAACAACGGCTCGCAAACACACAGGCGCATTTGCCATCGTTAGGAGCCTGAGCGTGGGAGAGGAGACACAGAGACGCACACACGTTTGTGTGCAGAACACACACAAGGCAGAGCGCACAAAACAAAACAAACCTTCACACAAGCACGCCGCCTGTGAACTCCTAATGACAAGCTCAATCTCGTCTTTCTGCCTCATCCAGTTTTAGAAATTAACACACACGAGCGCATATAGTTTTTAAGGGGAAAGTTCTGATGCTTTTATTTCAGCAACCCGGAGTGGGTACACAAAACGCCATCGAGGCATTGTACCTGCTGCTTCTGTGTGTCTCTGTGCGTGCTTGTGTGTGTGTGTGAGTGTGTGTGTGCAGGCGTTTTTCAGAAGCGTACAACCCATGCCTTCTGGGGAAACAATAAAAGGCATTTCATGAGAGGATCTAACTTTTCTTTTCCTCTGAGGCAGGAGCAGGTGAACCTCTCTCACTCTCTCTTGCTGTGTGTGTCTAAGTGTGTGTATGTACGTGTGTATATGTGTGTATTTTTTTATTTTTTTTCTATGAGATTCTGGAGGCAGGTAAGGGTGTGTGAGAGTGCGCTGGTGGCCCTTTTAATGGAATGCCGCCAGGTGCTTAGTAGGGGACAGGGACCAGAGCATGTGTGCATGTTTGTGTGTTTTTCTGTGTGAGAGAGAGATAGAAACAGTGAGAGAGAGAAAGAGGGAGTGTTATTGACTGTGCTGCTTCCCAAGGTTGTTACTACTGACTTTGTGCAGTTGTTTGAATATAATACAGATAGTTTTTATTTGTGCTGCTCAGTGCTTTGAAAAACAAAGTTTGTTTTTTTTTTCCTTTTGCACAAAGAATCCTGAATGCAAGAGGTTTCTGCCCTGAAATACGGACATTTCACTCTTCAGAGCCACAAAACATTTGAGACTTTTAAATGCCTTTTTTCCCAAAGCCTTAGGCCAACCAAGCAAAACTCCATTTGCTATTATTGAAGTGGCATGTTAAAGAGGTGTATATCTTAAGGCTTGGGTACATAAAACAAAGAGAACCCATTTAGATTGACAGTGTTGAATGAAAAACATCAGGTGGAAAGAAAGTAACAAGTGGAACTTATTTATTTCCCAATGTTGGTGAACTAAACCTTTAAAAACAATAATGGACAGCTTTCTCCAGCTCAAGACCTCTCCCCTAACAAGCACCACCATCTGAAAGCCACAAATCACACTGCAGTATTTTTCCTCTCCATTGACTCTCTTCTGTCTCCCTCCTGGCACCCATCCGCCTGCGAAGCTAAGACTGAGAAGTGGAGCGTTATTGTGACATTTAAAGCTAGTCACTTAATCTCCAACCTCATTCCTCTTCATTCTCCCTCCTTCCCTCTCCTCCTGCCTCCATCCGGACCCCCTGCGAGGTCAAACTGCTCCCTGAGGTAATATTATGAAGCAAGACGACGTGCAGAGCGATCAACAGATCCTGCCGTGCACTCCACTGACTTTGCAGTGCAGCAGAAACTCCTCACATCAACGCACGTCTCACTAATCATGAATCACTGGCCGGCTATCTGGCCCACACTAAACTGCGCTGTGCTGTAATGTACTGTACGCCCATCTGCTTCTAACTCTTCCTCATTGACCTTATTAGCAATGAGGGGAAGAGAGATAAAGACAGACAGAGAGATAGAGCTCGCAGGTGGACAAGGACCTAATGGGAAAGTGGGGAGTGTGTAAAGATGGGAGCGCATGCCCTCTCTGTCACACACACACACACACACACACACACACACACACACACACACACACACACACACACACACACACACACACACACACACACACACAGGCAGTGCGGTATGCTCGTCTAAAGGGTGTGTACTCTGTCATATCCTGTAATGGGTGTATATAAGCTGGTGTAATGGAGGTCGGGAAAAAGGCAGGGGCATAAATCTACCCTGAAGTCTCTGATTAGGGCTATGATACACACACTCAGACACACACACGCACACACATACACTGCTTTAAGTTTAAGTGTTTCTGGCAGCGAAGAGGAGCTGCCCGTGCAGAGGCCTGCCTCAACCCGCTGCTCACTCTTTCTGTGTGTCTCTTTCGCGCTCTCCCTACATGCTCAGACCCCCTCCACCTGAACCTCTGACCTGAGAGCACGTTGGAAGAGACATTCCCACTCGCCCGAGGGGACGGAGCGAGGGAGGGAGGGAGGAGCGCAGATCAGAGAGATAAAGAATGCGTTTGGAGGCAAGGGAAATAAAAGGCCTCTTTTGCCTTTTAATTGGGATGGAGAAGAGAGGAGGGGAAATGGGACTGAACATGTTTCTGATGACTCCGGTGTATACGTGCATGTGTGTGTGTGTGTGTGTGTGTGTGTGTTTGTCTAAGAGGCTGACACCTACCTTTGTACTGTAATGGATTAGCACACAGCAAACATGCATGTGTGTATGTGTGCGCATGGTGTGATTGACGAGCACAGAGGAGTCGGGACGAGTCCTGTTTCAACACGTCAGGTTGTTCAGATGTTCCCCCCCCCAAAAAAAAAGCAAAAAAAAAAAGCACTAATAATCATCAGAACTCTCCCTCTGTTCCTTCCCCTGCTCTGGGAGTGTGGAGTTCAAACAAGCCGAGCCAAATGCCCAGCGAGCTGGCTCACAACTGCTGACTCTCAGGCTTTGTTGGAGGGGATTGGCTCTGTCAGATTCCTCCTGGTCACAGCTCGTCAGAACCGTAAAGCCGGACCGGTTTCACTTTTTGTGAATGCTGTGCGCATTTGTGCGTGTGTGTGAGCGAGAGAGAGTTGTGTACAGTGTGTATTTATGTGTGCATCTGTGTTTACAGCAGCTTAGCGAGATAATAAGTCTTTATCATGTTATGCCTCATGTGGGAATATTTCCAGCAGTCCCAGAACGCCTGTTCTGTTTCCTCCGCCTTGCATCAGCTCGCAGGAACGCTGCTTATTAGGCAAAGAACTGAGGGAATACGGGTGGGAGGGAGAGGAGGGAGAAAGAGGGAGGGGGTAAGGAAAAAATTGTCTGTACCAGTATCTACACTCCATCATCTATCTACTTTCATCTGACTCTTGAATTATCTTTCTCCTACTCCCTGCATGTTGTCTTTCTCCCCCTGGTTATGCCTGGTAACTAGTGGCAGGTTCAACCCTGGAAAACATTAAAGTTTTCACCCTGAAATAGAATCCGCACAGGTTATTTCTATGATCTTTGATAGTTCAATCAATATTTGTGAGCTAGAGAAACTCTCTTCCCGGAGACGGAAATCTGAGGAATTGGGGCTCTAACCTGTTTTGTAATCAGGAAACAGAATGTGGAAGAGCCTCTGTTCACCGTGAGTGGCTGTGTAAATTCATAAAATATTTGGTTTAGCTGTCACACCCAAAGGAGCTTTAAGTCATTTTAATTTACAGTCACGAAACGTCATTGTGTCCACAGAATGTCCTACTTGCTCTGAGTACTACAGTCCCAGGATTTGGGTCTTAATGGCATCACAAAGGCCTTGAGATAGTGTATTGTTGCGGTTTAGCGATGACACAAACACTTTGACTAAGTCCAATCATAGCTTGGTGAACACCTACACACCCATATTCTCACAGTCTCACCCTGTGAAGCTGGCAAGAGACTCGTTCAATGAATACCCACTAAGTAAATTGTGACTCTGGGCCTCAGGGAGTCTTCATCAACCCCAAACCCTCAAACAAACTCAACTATCAGGTCTGGGCTCTCTATCATGTCTTTTTTTGTGTTAATGTGCGAAGGATGAATCAGGATTTACAGCTCAAAATGAAAAATTTACAGCTAAAAATGACTGGTTAAGTACAGCACTTAGTGCAGTTGTGTGCACAAAAGAAAAACAAGATAAGTAAACACGGGTTGTACTATTAACCTTCCAGCATTGATACTGCAGGAGGGACCATAGGAGTGACACGGTGTTGACAAAGTGCATAATCATAGTTTCAGGGCAGAGTTTCCACCACGGCTCTGCGCTTCTATGCATCCTGCTGCTAAGTCACCTTCCTCTTCGTCTCTCCTTGCAAAGCAGTATTTAAACATTTAAGTAACTGGGCTTTCTTATGCATGACAAGACATGTCGTTTCCAAGAACAGCATAAGTCTGAATGCAATTAAATGAATGATGACAGTGTGTGAATGTTTCAGAGCAAAGCTGTTTTGCTGTTGCTTTTCGTCTTTTTCAATTATTTGAGTAAGACGCTAATTTTTATAGTTCTGTCATCAAACTGAGCCATTTCACTTTATCTCAACTTCTGAATCATCTGTTATACATAAAAACTAGTAAGCTTAAAATGCAAAATGTAAGCTTAAAATGCACAAATGCATATCTACATTAAAGATGACTCGAGGGCCTCGCTGTTTCAGTTGTCTCTTTTAGGCCACTGACTGTGGAGGAATGACAGAAAGGAGGAGAGGAAGAGGGATAGGAGGGATATCTGCGTGGCATTTCTGAGCTGACGTGTATTACTTTCAATAAAAAGAGAATGAGGTCAGAGGAAAGCTGAAGAAATAACACACGTATTCTCACACAAGCAAGCACACATGAAAAAAAAAAAAACATGCTGCACGAATACTTTTTCCATCACTTCCCTCTCCAAGTTTGGTTGTTTCCCCAGCAGCTGGCCGCAGCTACGTGCTAGCCAGGTTTGCACAGGGATAAAATACCTGAGCAGCCAGGAAGTCCTCCACACAGAGCTGAGGCTAGCAGCTAACAGCAGCGCTGCAGGCTCCTCTGGCTGCCAGCCAGCGCTAACAGGTTGGCTAACATCGACGGGCTAATGCTCGATGTCTGCGGCGGCCCTGGCCCTGCTCCAGTGCTAACAGGTGAACTCCATTATCCCACAGACAGATAGTCAGTAAGATGCGGGCCAATATCTACTACCGGCTGGCTGGCTGGCTGGCTTGCTGGCTGGCTTCAAAGAGCATCATCAACCCGGGGAGGGCGAAGCTTGCTGCCTTGGCCTTCTAGTCTGCCGTCCAGCGTGCTGTGCAGCTGGCTAATGAAGAAGCCAGCGCTGTTGTTGGGGAGTTAAGAGGAAAAGAGAGGGGCGCAGAGTGCAGATGATAAGAAAATCCCCTGATATATAAACACAAGGAAATCTTCTATACTTCTACAGGACTGTCTGCCATATGGCGTTCAGTTTGTCTGAGTGCCTAAGTGAGCCTCCGCACGTGCATGTGTGCATATCTGTGTACTGCCTGCGCACTGTGTAACCTGCCATATAGCTATGTTCTCCCCCACCTCTCCTGTCCGTTATGTATGTCTGTGCGTGCGTCCATGTGTGAATTGTGTGTCTGCTTGCCCGCCTGCAGTTCTGTGAAGACAAAGTCCCTGTTTACAGAGCCCATAAAGATTAGCCTCCCTCGGTCAGGTGGGTTCTGGAGCCATAGGTAAACACACAGCGCATTCCGCACCGATGAGATCGCTTCATATGTGTGTATGACCGGGGCAAACATACACTCCTGCCTTCACCTCGACCCTTCCTTTAGAGTGCAGTAAGTGATTTACCAGCTTGCAGACTGCTGTCTGTTCGAAAATACTGAAGACAGACACAAAGATATACACACATGCACGCATGCACGCACGCACACACACACGCAGACACACACACGCAAATATTTGTAGAAGGAGCGGACTTCATGCACACCTCATTTATCTGAGCCTAAAATCACGGGTTGTACATTCCTAAAGAGGTAAATCTCACACACGCATGCACGTCCGCGTGCCCGTGTGCCAGTTGGAAATCATCCTGTGATCATGAGGATGAAAAATCCCCGCTTTCCCCTTCATCTCTCCCCTCTGTCCTGAGAGGTAATGGAGGCTGAGGTCAGGTTATGACGGTCCACACGGCTAATACTCAGATTGTATTTAACATGGTGGAACAGAGGTGAAGAGGGGAGGTGGAGGAATGGAGGGCAAGAGGGAGAGGAGGTTGGAGAAAAAAAAAATGCGACATGCCTTTATTTGGATCTGAAACCAGCTAGAGCGCCGCGGAGCAATTAGCAGCTCTGTCCTATGAGAGCTCTTTATTAGAATGACCTTCACTGTGAGGGGGGAGGGAGGGAGGACAGGGGAGATGGAGGAGAGAGAGAGAGAGAAAAGGAAGGGAAGAAAGATTTTAAGAGAGACAGATCAAAAGGTGTCAGTAGGGAAATGGACAAATGACACGAGGGTGAAACAGATGAGTAAACTGAGGCTTAAGCACACAGAGATTTAATTTTCATATTTGCGCGACAGATGTGGTGAATTTGATCTGTCTGACCCTCAGTCCACCACCAGGTTGACGTGGAGGACAAGAACGAAACGTGTGTGTGTGTTTCTGTGACCTGTCAAGAATAGATGAATGCCCAGTCCTATTAACCATTAAAAGAGTTCTATTCCATTCATATTGAGAGAACCGACCATTCTGACATGAAATTGCTCCATTCCTGACACTGATATTCTCCACTTTCACCACATAAATGACTGTCTCCCAAAACTTTAATTACACTGGACCATTTATATTTTATTGCGTGAGGAGTCAAAAATTCTGGAAGAAAGAGAAGAAGGGAGCGTATTTGTTGCAGTTGCCTTTAGGTGAGAAATAATTTCATTTATAATCAGAATTTGCATTATAAGGATGATAGAGGATAGATTTAATATTACCTGAAAATGAGCAACAGCGACTCTCAATAATAAAGGGTTACAATGGATTTAAAAAAAATGGTGGTGTAAAAAATATAAATAAATATATATCAAAGTGGACATGATATAATTTTATACATCGGCTTTCAAGTCGGGCACTTTGCATTTCCTAGTTAATTAATAGATTGGATCAGAGCGAGTTTAATCAAATATAATTGAATAAGTCCACAGTAAAAACAGGCCAGACTTTAAAGGAGACATGCGGAGAAAATGATAGCATGTCCACTTTTCAAATTAATTGAATTTTAGTACTTTTGAACTTGGTCCAAGCTGTTACAGAGGTAATTAATTCACATCCTATCCAAAAGTGTTAAAACAAGATGATATCCCTGAGCATTCGGCATGGGTGCACACACGCACACACACACACACTTTTTTTCTTTCAAAAGAGCTAAATAAAAATCAACACTGTTGCACACCAGTGACAGTCTGTAATGTATTCCATGTAATTGTTAGTTTTCTGTTCTTTTGCCCTTCTCTCCTTACTTTTGTCTTACAGGCCACAACTAAAATATTAATAATTTCTAAGGCGGTTCTCATTGTATTAAAAAATGTCTCCTTTATAATTTATCAGAGAAAGAAAAATCTTTGTTATAGTGACAAGCATGCTAATTAATAGAAGTAGAAGGAACATTGAGAGAAGTCATACTAATTTGGAACATGCTAATATTAATAGAATAATTTATGGCACAGTATAAATAAATTAATAGAGTATTTCGTTTGAAAAAGGGATGCCTTCAATTCAATTTAGGAGAAAAGAGCAAAAAAAAATGTCTGCCTCTTGGACAAGGACATTAATAACAGTGCTCTATCACCAGAAGAGAAAGGGAAGAGACAAACTAAACATGCACTGTTCACTTTAAAAAGGCATCAATATCTTAGTCAGCTAATGAAAATTGGATGAGCAACTGCCTTGTTTTTTTTTTCATTTGCTGTTTAAGGACCTTTTGCCTGGCAAATTTGTGCAGAATCTGCGAAACGCAGAACATTTAGGCCCCCCCTCCCTCTTTAAATGGGATGCGTCTTAGTCTTCCCATTAGCTTCATGTAAGCTAACAGCTGTACACCAGGCAGCGGATGAGAGAGGCAGAGAAAAAGATGGTGTGAGAGAGAGATAGAGAGGGAGAGAGATAGAGAGAGAGAGAGAGAGAGAGAGAGAGAGAGTGAGTGAGCGTGTGAGAGAGAGAGTAACAAAGAGAGTGTGAGAGAGAAAGTGGACTGGGTCATTACCATCCTTATTACTCCTCATTAAAATACACCCATCACAAAGACATTTTTTTCTGTGTGTGTGAGTGTGTGTGTGTGTGCGAGCATGTATATGTGTGTGTGTGCATGTGTGCGCATGCGCATGTGGCCAAGCAAGTGCGTGCGTGTTTCTGGTGTTCCTTATGTGCACATGTGCGTCCTTATGCAAAAGTGACAAAAAAAGAACAATATAATTGGAGAAATGTACGCAGTAATAATAGGTATTCAGAAAATGATAATTCATATTAAACAGGGTGCACAAAGTCAGCCTCATTTGCATGTTTTAGATTATATGCATTTCAAAAGTAATTTCCGCAGGGCATATGAATGACATTAATTCCCGGGCGGGTTCTGCTATAGACCTCAAACTATCAAACACTCAAACATTTAACAGATGAAAAAAAGGAGGGAGCTGGTGCCTTGGCAAGGGGAGATTTCAAGGTTAAAGTATTTGGATGTGAATTTTTAAACTTCTGTCTTGGTTTGTTTAAAGTTGCTCCACAGCTAGACGAAGAGTTCCATTAATTTGGAGATTCACTGAACCACATTTGGGGGGTGGGGGGTGTGGGGGTTTCTTACTCAGCTGGATGTGTGCCTATGTGCGCCTGTGTATGTGTATGTGTATGTGTACGTGTATGTGTGTGTGTGTATGTGTGTGTGTGTTTTCCTGTACCAGCCCGAGAGAGACACCTCTCCTCCTAATCCACCACCATTTCCTCAGCAATAAGCCTGAATTGGTCTGACTCACTTTGTGAGTCATGTGCTTGTGTCACTCTAGCACCAGACTAGCACGACCCGACGAAGGGAAAGAAAGGACAGACCTCGAATGAGCCCACAGCAACTGACCCGGAGTGATGGAGGGGAGAGAAAAAGTGATGAAAAGGATGAGAAAAAGAGGAGGCGCAGGAGGGGGACAGGGACAGTGTGTGGAGCGGGGGAAGGGGGGCGGCAGAGAGGGAGACAGAGGGTTCCCTCTGCTCGTCTGTTCGTGCTGGGAGGAAGACCCAGGGGCAGGAAACGGGCTGGATGAATGTGTGATTCCAGTGGAAAACTCTGGATGCCATGGACAACATTCTTCTCTTATTAGGGAATCTGGTCTGCAGCCACATTATAGCGCCTGACTCATTACTGCATGTGTGTGTGTGTTTCTTTCAGACACACACACACACACACAGCATCAAGATGTTCCCCACCTGTTATTCTCGCTAAGTTTTGGCCAGCGCACAAAGTCATAGTTGTGGGGGGGGGGTGGTCGGGGGGTTGAAGGGGGGGTGGGGGTGGTAGTGGTGGGGGGGTAGAGAGAAGAAAGCGTATAGGACGGAAAACTAAAGCGCTCGGCATGTCTGTGTCTTGTTTGTGGTTTTGTCTTCATCTGTAAACAGAGCTGCTGCTGTGAGTATGTTAGCATGTCATTATCTCATTAAGAATTGATGGCTTCTGCACAGAGGGCTCAAACTGTTTTGTTTGTGAGCGTTCAGCGACTGATGTTGTACAAACACAACAACCGCAAAACACACATATCCCACAGTGCAGCTGACACACACATGGAAGGAGATGGTAGCAAAGTCTTTGCCGTGTCTACACACACATACACTCTTACCTAACACAATACCTGTCAGAGTGTAAAAGCACATATTTTAAGAAATGCACTGATGGACAAAAGTGGCCCTTCTCCCTCCTTGTGCCTGTCTCCCTCTCCTGTTGCTGTGTCCCCCCGGCCGCCTTTTTGTGTTGTTGATGTTTAAGCACTCTCAATGATGTGAAGCTTTCTGTGTAAAGCAGACTTCAGAGAGTGAAGGGGGGAGTGTAGAGGAGAGCGGGAGCATATCTAGGGGCAATAAAAGTGGGCTAATTGGGGCCTGGGAAACATGTTTGTTTTCTCACTTCTTTTCTTTCTCTTCCCCCTTTTTCCATTTTTTTTCCCAAGCCAGTCACAGCAGATCTGCTCATCTGAGAAGGGCGAGTGGAGAAAGCAAAGAGGATTAGAATCCGGTAAGACACAAATCGTTGCACACAGACAGGCATGTATGGATGTGCAACTGCACTCGCTAACAGGCACACACACATGATTTGACATGTCATGAGGCGACCGTGGGCTGTGTGTATTGAACAAGATCTATCTGTCTTAACCAAATGACCAACAGGGTGCAGGGCACTCCATTGGTCCACTCACGCCTTATCGACATTCTACCGCTCGGCCTATTCAGCAGCAAAGAGCTTTCCCATGGCTGCAGCTCTGCACTGAATCAATGCTATGAGCAATGCAGGCAAACTGCTGCTAAACAGAGCGGCCCCTGCCTGGAAAGGCCCTCCAGAGCACAGGCTCCCCAAGGCTCGGATCGTTCGCCTAATGGAGGTCTCCACTGGGGCCCCCGAGGGCCCCTTACTAGCAAACAGGCCCCCGAGGATTCAAAACCTCGCCCCTCTCTCCTCAGGCTCTTTGGCTGCCATCTACCTATCCCTCGATTGTTTCTCGGCCCACATGGTTGTATCGACCTGGCCCCTTTAATCAGGCGGGCCGCGGTCTTCTCACAACATCCTTCCTAATCTAAAAGTACAGCTTGACTGGTTCAGGTAGTGAAAAAGGGAGAAGAAAATTTGCTCCCTCCCTCCCCTGAAGGTTGCTGGGATCCCTCACCGCATGACTCCTGACTAGTCATTCTCCTCGCCCCTGCATTTGTCTACTTTAATAACAGTGAAAATAGCAAGAGATGAAAAAAGAGCGATGGAAAGAACCTGCATATTTGTCATTTCCGATTGTTTACCTTTTTCACGGCAAATTGATTTTTACATCTCCTGTTACTGGAAGCTCTCTGGGCTCGACTGCCAGGCCTGTCTGGCTCTAGCCTCAGCTGCCAAGCCCGTCTCTGGGCTTTATGACCTGGCTCTGGGGAGGACTTTTAAGGCTTTCAACTCACAAGTCATTTCAATGATACAATACTGCTTTTGTCCTAACCACCTTTGTTGTTTTCTTGCTCTCCCTGCCGCCTCTCACTCGCTTTCTTTTCTTCTCTTTTTCATCTCTCATTCCCAAATCCTTTTTTTCACTGCGAGTGTGAGCCGCAAAGACTCCAGCCTCCGTCTTGTCCCTGCCTGTTTGTTTGCAGAAAAGGTGGACTTGTTGCATCATGATGGGTTGACAATCAACCAGAAAAGATGAGCTTATAGGACACACACACACACAGACACACCGACACACACACACATGCTAAAACCCTCCTGCTGACATTTCAGGCTCACTGTGGGGCGAGCCTGGTTGAAGTAGGCTAGAGTTTCACTGTGGTGGCCTGGGCGGTGCGCTGTGGTTCGGATCTTCCTGGGTTCTGGTAGGACTGAGGTTTGCCTGCAGGGACCTCCAGTGCGCCAGGCAGCAGGCCTGAGCTAAACTGAGGCCAGGGCCAGGAATAGTCCTCATCGCAGAGGGCAGGCCTAATGGTGTGTTTGTAAGGGCGAACCCAAACAAACAACCTGCAGTTTGAATTGAAGGACCGAGCAGGGCTTCGGCCAGATGCTGTCGAACGGGAGAAACACACACAAACACACGCAAACACACAGTGTGTATGTATACAGAGAGGCAGGCTGAAATAGACTTGTGGCAAAAAGAAGTGCACCACGTACCTCCAGACTAAAGCTATGGCATCAGCCTCAGCGCAGCGCAGCCCATATCTGGACCTCTGCCTTGCACGCGGCCCCTGTGAGTGTGTGTCAACGCGTATATGTGTGTGTGTGTGTGTGTGTGTGTGTGTGTGTGTACTCATACTAACTGAGGTTCCACCATTTCTCTCCACAGTCACACTAATGAGAAAAAAGGGCCAGAGAGCCTCTCCTGTAATTACTCCCCAAGGAGCAAGGTTTCAGCATGGCCATGGTGCATAAGCAAATACATGTTACGCGCACACACACACACACACACACACACAAACATACACTACTCTGGTAGATCCCAAACAGCATGAGGCTGACATTTAAATGTGTTCACCTGTTGAAAAGTGTGTATGTGGGAGGTAACAGGGAGGATAATGCCGGTAAAAGTATCATGTCATTATGGAAGCTAGAGACATTTGCTAATTAGAACTCAAACCTGTGTGTGTCTGCGGACACGTAGTGAAAGAGTAATTCATAAACAAACATTAACACCATTCACCTCGCAATGAGACCCTCTCCACTTCGCCCACACAGAGCGGATGAGCTTGGTCAAATCTCTTATGAGAACAAATCTAAATTGAGCTTTGCCTTAGAAACACTAGTCTTGCCGTTTGTGTGCATGCGTGTGCACGACTTTTTGTGTGTGACTGACATATATGTGTGTGGCTGATATAATGGGGCGAGCATAAGGTCAGTGCTTTTTTACGAAATTGCCGTCTTTGTCACGCTGCATCATTTCTGACTTTTCTGCATTTAATAGCACCTTTAATTCAACCAATGTTAGCCTGCAGCAGCCTTTAACAACTACAATAGTCTTATTCAGCGCAAAACGTACTCTCTCTCCCACACTCACACATACACACACACACACAGTTGAAAACCTGCTCGCACTCAGACAAAGAAGCAGAGATAAACGACAAAATCAGGCAATCATTTTTTTCTGTCTAAGAGTGAATAGTTGGGAAAGGGAGTCTTTGAGGCGCATGCACACGCAGACACACACGCAGACACACACACACACACACTCTCTCTGCCCAGTGTTTGTGGTGGCGGAGCACAGCTGGTAACATCTGGATGTATTTTAGAAGTGTTTACATTTCCAAAATGCTGAAAAACTACACAGAAAGAAAGAAAGAGAGAGAGAGAATTCTGAAAAACACTGCAGGTGCCAGGAGTGTAATAAAGAGAGGAGCAAGTCCCAGAAGAAGATTGTTTAAAATCTATCACAGTGGAGTTAGTTCACTTATACACACACACACACACAGACACACATACACACACACAAGCACACACACGCACACACTCGTAACCGTCGGCCAATTGCAGTTATTGCCATAATCCTAGTCCAACAATAACTGACATCTGGTGCACTAATTGGCAGACTGCAGCTTCTCCGTCTGAGTTTTGTCCCATCAAGCTTCCCTTACTGTAGCAGCTCAAATGAAAACGGAGACTTAGCGCTTCAGCTTCACTACGTGCCGCGTCTTTACAGCTGACAACCACTCTTACGCACTCACTGCCACACACACAACACAGCACTTTCCGCCGAGATACACACACGCATGCAGACGCATGACTACGCACACACACACACAAAGAAAACAGCTGCATTTCCATTTTACTTCCCCTAAATGACGAAAACACAAAAACAGTTGGACTTCATTCAGTCTAATCAAAGCTGACATTGAGTACATCTCTGTGAGATGACGTCAACAGTGAAGAAACACACGCAGACACACACACACACACACACGCACACACACACACATACACGTGCATACACACTCACAAAGAGTCTATAGGATGTAATTTCAGTGATTGGGTATAATTTACTGGTGTAAGTCGAAACCAGAAAGGGCAACCAGAGCGGTCCCTGCAAGATCAAAAACAAACCATGCACACTGGGGTGAGTGCAACACACATACACACACAAACACAGGCTTTCACTCAAGGTACACTGACAGTTTATACACGCACGGAAACCCAGGCCTAGATCGCATTGTGTGAGGTGTTACAAAATGGCAGCGTGCTTGAATTAACAAGAAAAAGTATTTAAATACTGTCCCACGCAAAGTGTCCTTGGGATCACTCTAATCCTCTCAGGTATGCCACTTTCCCATGATCCAACCTAACCTCAGCACACGCATGCACACAACACACGCACGCACGCACACACACACACACATACACATACAGGGGAGATTATTAAAGCGACCTCGTGGCACATGGAGGTTCCTGATGGATTTAACATCAGGAATGATTGTTAACTTTTAGGACTAAAAAGACTTGGAGTGACTCCTGAGAAAAACGGAGCTCTTAGCCAGACACATGGATCACATGACTACTGGGCCGCAGCAACAGGGACCCCTGGGAAAACGGCACAGTGCCATCTCTCAGATCACAAAGACTCAGGAGCCTCGCAGTAATGACGCTGTGCAGCTCTATCATATTTAGGCATGAATATACAATTCATATGTGCAGAAGGTTGAAGTGGTTTTTGACGTGAATGTGTGCATCACAGTCAAGTGGTTAAAAAAAAAAAAAGATAATCACCGTGAAATAAATTAAACCTATTAAGAGGAACATATGCTCAAGGTGACAGAAGAAATTAATTTGGATCAACTATTGAGACCCATACCTCCACCCCGCTATAGGATTTCTACCCAACTAATTATCACGCTCCACTTTCAGAAATAATAAGGAAAGTACTTAATAGGTTAGGATTCAACCCTGCATTCATATGTCCATTTAACATCCCTGCTTTCATGCCCACACACACTTGCCTTAATGCAATTTCACATCCGTGATTTAAAATACGGGAAGGAATTATACTTCAAGTGGTGTCAGGATTAGAATATACAAGCAGTGATATTAAAATACTGTAAGGTCGTGTATGTGTGTGCGTATGTGTGAGTGTGTTTGTGTGTGTGTGTGGTTGAGCCTTTCTGAGTGGCTGAAGCGGAGGTAAAGATGTTAAATAATGTTTTTGTCACAGTTGAGGCGGACGGAGGAATAACAATGAAACCACAGATATCTGATTAGTCTTCTCTCACTGTATATTAATTTTGCTCCTTCTCTGCTTTGTGCTGGTTTGGAGTTTAATTTTTAAACAGAGCACAGATATGAAAAGACCCCCAAGTGTGTGCTCCTACGCCAGCAACCAAAGTCTGTTTATCTAGTCAGCCATTCGCTCCAATTATAACAACATCCAAATGCAACTATTGTTTCATTTCGAACATTCTTTAATATTAAAATCGCTTTTTTGTGTTTTTATCCCCTTACTTATGTTCCACTGAATTTGCATTTAGGCACCCCAGGCTATGGGGAAAGTGCGAAGTCAAAATGCAGGTTAGGCCAGTTTTGTTCATTATCACTGCAGGAAAAGTTAAGCAAAAATAAATGAATTCAAAAAGAGCGTGCAAGGCCTTAAGATGATCAAAATGTTGCTTTTCATTACTTGTTTTTCACTTCATTTAGATGCAATGAACAAGAATTTGTGCAGATCTTTCTGCGAACTGCAACTCTTTGACTTAATTTTCTTCATCTCCCATCTACCCTCCTGTGCTCTGCATTATTTCCCTGTGAGATCTGTCGCTGGGCTCTATAAATACTGCACCCTGAGAAAGGTGTGGGGTTGCCGGTCGGACACAGAAAACGAGTAAATATCCCACCAAGGCCTGAGAGGATTACTGTGTGTCCCTTCCTCCGAGTAGCGCTCACATCACAGACTGAACTGCACACACATGACAACAACCACAGACATCCGCCGTCCCCAAAGGCATCAGCTGAGCCACTGTCAGAAATATCAAAATAATCAAAATCTTAATAAAAGGATTATAAAAATACAGGGAGACTGAGAGGGAGTGGTCTGTTAAGTGCTGTGGTTTTCTATTAAACCTTAGTGGAGGCGGGGGAGAAAAGGGGAAGAGAAGTTCACATTATCTAAGAGAATTCCAATTAACACTCTCCCCCTCAGTAATTAGCTACTAAAATAGCTAACGAACAAACCCAAAATCCCAACCCTGACGCCACCACGCTGCCTAATTAATTCTCAAATCAGGAGCATCCGATTCAGAAAAGAACCTGATACTGTAGATGACAGACAGCCCGGTCAGAATAAACCACGGGGAAAGCTGTTAAAGTGTAAATTAAACAAAAGATACGAGAAAAAAACTGACTGCTTTTGTTCTGTTTTTGTTCCTCTTCCTTTCCGCTGTGTTCCTCTGTTAGTTTTCTTTCAGACTTTTAGGACAAAAATCACTGTGAAAGACTTCCTGCAACAGCTATGGAGTTGAGCTAATTAATAGATACATTTAGTCAAAGAGAAAAAAAAGCAAATACAGTAACCTCCAGGAGGAATAAAAGTTTGATAAGTGAGAAAAAAATAACAGACGTGAAATAAAAGAAGAGGCATACTGCGCAATGCAGGAGGAACAAAGTGAAGGTAATGAGGGAGGGAAAGCTGCAGCCGGCAACATGGCCAGAAAAGCAGATATCTTTGAGCCGCCTGCCGCTCATTTGCTCCGTCACTGGTCAGTTCTTCCACTGTTTAATGCAAACAGATGAGGCCTTTTCTCGCTCTTTTTCCAAATCCTTTCTTTTTAACGGTGGCTTCTTGGCCTCTGCAGTAACGTCAGCACAGCGTCTATTAAAACAGCATGTGTCCCAGACTGCTACACACACACACACACACACATACACACACACAGAAACACACACACACATACCCTCTGCACTTGGACATTTTTTGGTGAACTTTTAACCCCTTTCAATGACGTGCCATTGGGGGCTCAGAGGTAAAGGTGGATTTTACGTTTTCATGCATGTGATGTAACGTATACAATCAGGGGCCTTTATCAGTGCGAGCAGTATTAAGATGTCATCTATCTGTGCCTCCTATCATACGACGGTGATGATGGATAACAAGACGAGGGAGATAAACCGAGGCAGCCAGCAACCCACCTGGACACAAGGTGGGCTGTAAGATCTCTGTCTAATAAAACCAGCCTCATTTATCTGCTTTTCAATATGTGTATGGCGGCAAGTTTCAATTAGACCTCTAGCACACATACACACACACATATGTACACTATATACTGTAGTAGTTCCAGCAATAGCTTTTAATATACTGAGATACCCATCAGGTAGATTTTAAACTGATGTCTACAGCCTCTGCACACATGCAGACAGTATCACATACACGCACACACGCACACACACACATGCTGTAGACACGGTGGCACGCTATAAAAAACACATGCTGTCCCACGCTGATCTGTATCTGGACAAGTCAAACTGTGATAAAGTCACTCTTCAACTGCAGCAATCGATTGAAGTAATTTATTTACCTCACCAGGCAATTTCTGCTCTGTCTTCAGAGAGAAGGAGAGAGGGAGGAACTGAGAGAGAGAAAGAGGGAGAGAGAGGGTGAAAGAGGGAGATTTGGCAAGCATGTGTGAGTGGTGTGTAAATTAATCTAGCAGCAGGGAGATCCAGAGCCATGTTTAAGTCCATAAAACAAGAGGAGGTTAAAGCAGCTCACATCATACATACACACATCAGGCAAAGGTCCAACACCAAAACCACTTCTTCCAGAGAGAGAAGAGACATGAAACGTCATCTAGGTTCCATTAATGTGATGTGCTATCCCTGGATGCCACTAAAAAGAGGGGAAAAAAGAACAGTTCAGAGTTCTTTCTCTTCCTCTATCTTTCTTTCTTGCTTTCTCTCCATTCAAAAGCAACGTGCACTGGAGAGTGGCCTGTCCACGGTCCTTAACTTTAACTCAATGAAATAAAAGGCACTTAACTCAGCCTCAATGATCGATACAAACACCGCTGCTGGCTGGTGCTGTCACACACACACACGCACACACACACACGCACACACACATATACACAGACACACACTTATCCCACCTCCTCAGATGCTCATGCATATGCATGTCCATTGTGATTTATGCATCCTGGCGGGGGTGTGAGCCTATCTGAGAGCAAGGCCAACATACAGGTCAGCTCATTTGTAAATCAGTTGCCTATTTATGGGTGTGTATGTGTGAGTGTTTGTGCGTGCAAGTGCATATTTGTGAACGTTTGCGCCTATAAATCGTGTGCGGATCTGCGTGCGGGTAGAGGTCAATGTTGGAAACAGGCTCATAATCACTGTAGCGCCTTCGTTCATTTTATTTATTGAATTCTTTCAAGCTCCTGCTCTCGATGCATGTGTGAACGCGTGTGTGCAAATCACACACACGTTCTGTACTCTGGGTCGATGTCCATTCACTATGTGCGTGTGTGTGTGTTTGTGTGTGTTCCAAGTCATGTCCGCTGAGTGCTGACTAGTTCTGCCAACCAGCACTCTGACCCTGCCTTGTGCAGCAGGATGTCGCCCAACTTTCTGACCTCTCTTATTATTCCCAGGGAAGGTTGTGGACAGGCCTTCTGAAAAGCGCCTTCCCATCAGAGTGGCTGTCAGTTAATGGGGTCCCAATGGTCTCCTCTGTCCTATGCACTGGATTTGTGATAAAAATAAGCGAGGATTTTCAACCAAATAGGTGTTCTGGGTAAAGCGTGCATTAATGTGTGGCACCGTCCAAGAATATAGCCCGATTTGGGCACAAACTGGGAAACAGAGCGTCCTCCTCTTTGTGGAAATTCCGTGCTGCTCCTCCCTCCTCCTCTTAACAACAGATTTGGGCTAATAGGGCAGCTGCTTGTCCCCCCCACTCTCCACCCCCACCCCTTCTCCCTAAAACCCTGCTATGCTGCTCCCCCTGCAACCCTTCCACCCGAACTCCCTTCCCAAAAAAAAAAAAAAGCCCAGGAGGAAGCCTGTTGTTTTCGACTTGTTTTTGACACGGCTGAGAATGGAAAAGTTCCAACTGGAACACTCATCCCAGAAAAAAAGTTGTATTTAATTTGTCCACTATTTTCCCAGAGTGTTGCTTGGGATATATTCCCAAGTCATTTCAAAGCCAGCATTGAAAAGAAGAAAACACTGTGTACCATGAGTTTGTCTGTTTATCCATCTATCCGTCTATCGCGCTGTTCTGCACTCCTTTTCTGTTTTGCTACGTTGTCAACACAGGCAACAGTATCCCAGAAATAAACCCCGCATTAGGTCGGCCAGCAACCGTGGTTTGTAACGTCATCACTTAAACACAACAGTTTATACTCTCCACCATGCAAAAAATATCATTTGGAAACACTACAGCAAGTGCCTGGATATACAAAAAAGGAAATATTAAAATATTGCAAGCTATTGCAACACCAAAAAATTATACCAAGAGAAACAAGATAAAACCCCTCAAACACACAATCAATCCCTCGTGGCGTGTGTGAATGAGCTCATGGAGACGTTTTAAAGGGAGCGAAAACTACTGTGAATGTGCAACCAATCACATGAGACAGCAGGGTCTGACCTCAGTGTGTGACACTGTTTGTTTGCAACAGTGTTTGTTTGTGCGTTCATGTGTATGCATAGTCATGCATGTGTTTGTGTGTCTGTGTGTGTGTGTGTGTGTAAATGGGAGGGTTGCCCATGTGTAACTGGAGCCAAACTGTAAACCATATGCCACTCTCCCTCTGGTGCCAGCCGCCCACTCCCTCAAACCAGACACACTCACACTCTCTCTCTCTCTCTCTCTCTCACTCACTCACTCACACACACACACACACACACACTCACACACACGTGCACAGAGGCTTCCCTGTATGAAAAAAAGCCCCTCCACTTCATTAGGAAAGTAAACACAAGTGCTGTCTGAAGTGGCTAATTAGAGACTAATTACTCCCTGCTCGTTACTAATGCAAATTAGATTACGCTGCTTAACTTCCTCGTGTCCACAACGCTGCTGTTAATTGAGGCCTTTTGAAATTAAATTACCCGCTAATTAGCATATCAAAACCATTAATTCTGAGCAAGGAGGGGGAAAAAACAACAACAAATGCCAAGTTTTGCTAATGCGTTTTTGCTAATTGAATATGTACACTCAATACAGGGGTTTATGCCAGGAATACCTATTCAGCTGATCAGCACACGCGTGCGTGTGTGCGTGTGCGTGCGTGCGTGTCTGTGTGAGTGTGTGTGGGTGAGTGCACGGCAGCAGCCAGACAGAAACACCATGCATCATAAGAACAGCATATAATTAAAGGAACCCTTCCATCTCTCCAAACGCTTTGTCAATATTTCCCTGTGAACGCACGACTCTACTGATGTTCAGCGCACGGGGAGCGGGGGATACAGGAGAGACACGCAGAGAGGGGGAGAGAGGGAGAGCGAAAGAGAGAGAGAGAGAGAGAGAGAGAGAGAGAGGGGATGGATATTCATCTCATGAGAGGCAACAGAGCCACTATGTGTGAATGTGGAGTGTGTGGTTTTTCAGTGGTATGTGAGCGGGGTTTGCGTTTGTCCACTCTCTAAGCCGTCTTTGAAGTAAGGAACTGCTGCTCTCCTAAAGCCCCCGACCCCCTGCCAGCGCTTTCTCTGCTTCCCCCACCCACCCCCCCACCCTTCTTTCTCTCGCTCTGTCGCTCTCTCTCTCTCTCTCTCTCTCTCTCTCTCTCTCCGAATGGCCTCTCCTCACCTCTGCTATAATACCTGTCCAATTAGGGAAACACACACACACTCTCACACATCCCCAATTTTACAGCCACTAGCAGGTGAACAGCCCAATCTGTCCTTCAATCAAAGCAGAATCTGTTTTTCTCTCCCTGTGCGGATTAGAAACGGCGAGCATATTCATGGCGGGGCCTACCTGTGTATGAATAAGAGAGGGGAAGCACAGAGGAGCCAGGAGCTATTAGCCACTTTAATCTGCTGACGAAATAAAGAATCATACATCTAAAGAGCCATCTCAGCTTTGCATGTAAAACCAGGAGAAATAATGTCATTCTGAAGAACTCCCCCTTCCCGTTTCCAAAGTATCTATCCAATCGGTGTGCGTGAAAAGCCCCATTCAGGTTGGCCCTTATAAAAGTTTCATCTTATTACACTTTCCAACTTCTCATTTCATTATCCCTATAATGGCAGATGAAAAAACCAATGGTAAAATTGAGAGGTAGCCATACAAAAAAATTAAATAACCATGATAATTAGATGTAAAGATATTATAATTCCTTTAACAGGATGCATAGAAACTGCTGCTCGACAATATTTGCCCTAATTGCTAGAATTATCATATTAACCAGTTACCATTTGAGTAAGTTGATTAAAAAATTGATTATTCGTCTATTTCTTTTAGGAGTTTCTTAATCAAAATCTTACATCCTTGAAAAATTAATTTGAAGCCGTTTCTTATCAGTTAATTAAATCGGGTTGGAAGTCATTTTTTTCTGTGCGGCATGATTAGAACGGTTCTGTTCTCTTCTGTTCAGACACCATGACGTTAGACGGGGAACTTTTCACTGTCTCATCAAACATTCACAACCACAAGAATAGGACTTCTTTGAAGGGCCCGCCGCCTTTTTTTTCTTCCAAACCTCTGCCTTTCTGATAAATTGTGCTATACCCAATAGATCTTTCTTTCTCGTTAACACATTCTCATTAACGGACAGAGAAAGCGAAAGGAGAGGGGAGGGGAGGGGAAGAGAAAGGGAGAGCGGTGAGGGAAGGCAGAGGAGAGAGAAGAGAGGTGGGGGGGGGGGGGGGGGAGAGAAAGGGGGGCAAACAAGAGGTGGTAAAACCAGAGCAGAAAAACAGAATCTATGGGAGAGATAAAGTCAGAGGGAAAAATGAATACACGTACAAATTTCACTACGTAGTAAAGAAAATTGAATATAATAAATACAACGCTGGCACACACACACACACACACACACACACACACACACAATGTTGCCTGGGTGACAGACTTGGGGTGGCCTGAGCTGAGACTAAACAACTAAGCCAGGAGTAAAAACAAGACCTGCTGTTACTACAGAAACATAATGTCTATCTGACCACAGTCCTCGCAGTCATTTCATTTTGGAATCTAAAGAGTTTACGTTTTGTAACAATGAGCATGAACAAGGCATGTGTTGTGGTGGTGGCGGTGGCGGCGAACACCCGCTTTCCCTCCACGTTACACGCTGCATGTAATAGATTTTGCTCCGCTCTGTATCAATTCAAATTTGCAGCTTTAAAGACTACACATCAGAGGGTGACTTCACCTCAGAAAACTAGTTTTCTATTTCTGGAAGAAGACTAATTATAAAGCTCTGCCCCTGGGAAAGAAAAGCCCCTCTTGAAGGAGAGAGGGAGGCAGAGAGTCCATTCAGCACGGGCATCGGTAGAATATAAGTTTGTCTCTCTTCAGCGAGCAGCCGAGCAGAACCGAACAGATACAGTGCGCTCCACTCATCTGTCCATCCCCGACTCCTCAGGGAGGTATGGGAGGATTGGAGGAGGAGGGAGGGAGGGAGGGTGAATGAGTGGGGGAGGCCGGGGGGCTCAAACGGAGAATTAAAGGAGGAATCAGTGAGGATACACAGCGGTTTGGTGAGTCCCTCTGATTGGATAATGAATTGAATGATTATTAGAGCCCGGCTAGTAAAGTTACACAGGCATCTCAGCTCATCATCAGCCAATCAACACGCTGGCTCATCAACCAATCAGACCCCCACCCCATGTTGGTGGGGTGTCTGGATGGGTGGGTGGGGAGTGTGGTGGTGGGCTTCCATCTGCCTCCCCATATTTCTCCCTTCTCTTTCTCTTACAACACTTCATTCTGTCTTTGGTACAGCTGCCCTCATCCTTCTCCCCGGGAGACGGAGAATTCTCAAAGCCACAATTACCGCACAGAACTATCAATTTTCCCTTCTATTAACCCTGTGGGAAGAGAGGGGACCAGGGAGAGGAAGGAGCGCGCAGAGATGGGGATGAGAGATTCAAATTTGGGATGAAGAGGGGGCCACCTCGGCCCGCTTCTCCTCCTCCTCCTCCTCCTCCTACTCCCCTCCTCCGCCACCACATCCTCCCCCCGGGGCGCAGTCATGTGTTTGGGCTGAGGGGGAGAGTATTACACCTCCCCAGGATGAACTTGACCCAGCCACTGGAGGTCAAACAAGTTACTATACAGCACGCCCACCCTCCCGAACCCCCCTCCCACCTCCGTTCTCATTACCAGCAAATAGGCCCGGCCGGTCTTCCTCTAATGCAGACTGTCTGTTAATAACCAGCGCTCGAAGCGCAGCGCAGAGCTGTCGAAAGCTAAAAGAGAGATATTCAGAGAGGCAGAGGGGCAAGGATGAGGATGGAGGGAAACAGAGGCAAGCACAACAGGGCAGAGAAGGGAGAGAGAGAGTGAGAGAGAGAGGGGGGAGGGATAAGGAGGGGGCGTGAGCCTGGAGTTGTGTTTCTTAGATCAGCGACTAAGGGCCTGTGCGCCGTTACAACGGACGACTGTGACGGCATGCTTCCCTCTCTCTGTGCTCCGCTCCCCTCTCCTCCTTTTCTTTGCTCTCTCTCTCTTCCCTTCCAACCTCCTCCTCCTCCTCCTCCTCCTCCACCTCCTCCCTCCACCCACTCCCCAAGCAAACCCCTTGGGGGAGCCGCTCAAACCAAACCCAGCCTTCAGCAAAAGTTTCGCAGGCAAACTTTTCACAAAGCCCCCAGAAGCCGAACGCCTGCCTGACACCACGGAGCACGGCAGGGTTTCATTGCCACTCGCCCTCCTTCCTGTCCTCTTTTTTAGTACTTCACAGTCGTTCGTTCCTCCCTCAGTCCCCTCCCCGGTTTGTGCCGACTACTTTCCGAGGCTAAAGCACTGTTCCTGACTGACCTTTAGACAATGGAAACCTGCAAGAAGCAGAAGTTGCCGATTAGGGCTACAGGTTGCATACGGCTGCTCTGACCTTCACTAGGCAAGCAGGTACTGAGGCGTCTGCTAATCCAACAGCCTAACAGCCCGAACTGAGCCTACAAATCTAGCGCCTTGGAGTCCTTGAAGAGCATAAATCTTGTGCTTACTGTAAAAAAAAACAAAACAAACAAACAAAATAAAACCTAACCCGAAAAAAAACTAGAGAACTTTTGTATTAAATGTCTGGATTTCTCAGCGCTGGGGCGAAAAGGTGAGCTGATAAACATCGGTAGTCACGATCTTTACAATCACAAAACGGGCTGAGCAACATCATTATTCTATATGTCTGTCTTACACTGAATGTTATTCTTTGAGAGAGACGTGCAAATCTGCCACAGTAACAACCTCTGGTTTCTCTTAGGTGAAATTTCAAAGGATGTAAAATGGTTGACCGAACAAATAGATTTAAAAAACGGGGGGAAAAATGAGTCTGAAATTTTTCTCTTCCCTCTTTCAGCGATGTTTTCAATTTGTAGTTAAAAAACCAAACACACAAAAAACACGCAGCTCCTCAGACACTGTTGAGAGGACTATTGATTGACCTTGCGCTGAGTCCTGTCATTTCAGTCATATAGAATAAATTATTTCTATTGAAATGGGGCCTGAGGAGAGGTAGCAAATGTTGGAGGTAAACTGTGATGACAGCTTGCATGTAATGAAGAGACTGAGGGAACACAGAGCCGTGATAATTGGAGACAACAGGCATGACAGGGAGAGAGGGAGAGGGGGAGAGAGGGAAACAAGGGAGAGGGGGAGCAGAGGGTGGTGGATGGACAGGAGAAAGTGCAACAGAATAAGAGGTGATGAGCAGAAAGGAGAGACAGCGAGTGTTGAGTCCCTCACAAAGAGTGACTATCGGAGCTCCGACAGCGAAAAAAACACTTTCCGCCCAACAGCGGGCCAGAAAACCGAGGCAACCCTGGCAACTGCAGGCATGCATGCTGTGTCATACATCTCTCCCGGTGCATTTTTTCTTAAGTAAAAAAAAGAAAAGATAAAATTGTTTTGTTCCGTTTGTGTATGTCATTCGACATCAACCAGGACTGTTACTGTGGCAGGAGGAGGAAAATGTCGGCGTTTTAACATTGTTGTCGCTTTGTAGATACAGTGGAGCGGTGAACGTGTGACGGCGGTATATTCCAATGATGTTTTCTCTCTTTCAATCCGAGAGAAAAATAGTTTTAATTAATTGTTAAAAGAAATAAATGCCTTTTTTTTATTTTTTCAAACTTGAAATAATGCATTGAAGTTGAAAAGGCAAAACTACAGTGAAGGCGAAAGAAAAACAATTAGAAAACTTATTTTCTTAATTAACGTGAAATATGATAACAGGAAATATATTTAAATGGTATCATTTGCAGCCTGTTGAGAGTGACTTGAAAATTACCTTGGCTTGAACACTAAGCCAAGAGTCTAAATACATTCAGAATCAAAGACTGGACTTCGATCTTCTCCGTCTCGCTACTTTTTATCCGTTCTTTTCTTCTTGTTTTTCCCTGCACCCTCCGCTTTCCTCTCCTCTCACCCCCTGACCAACATTCTGCCGGCAAACAGCTAACACTGCTTCAAAGGCCAACAGCGCACAACGCAAACACACACACACACACTCTCCCTGCCCTCTCTCTCCTCAGGAACATGAGAGCTGGCTCTAATTCACAGGCTGGTAAAGCTGTGGTGGACAGCAATCTTGATCTGGCAGGATTAGGCTACTTTTATTTCCCCGAGAGCCACGGGGGAGGAGAGGGGGAGACATGGAGGGAGGTGAGTGTGCCTGTGGAGGGGGTGTGGGGTTTGGTTGGGGGGAGTGGGGGGTGAGGGGGGGGCAGCGGGGGACGAAAACCCTTCCACAAATGTCAGACAACGACTGGTGACCAGTGGCTGCAGAGACGCGCACACACACACACACACACGCCAGTTCACACACTCATAAACACTCCTGAAAAAGCCAAGAGAAGAGACTCATCACTCGCCGTCTCATCAGTCTGAGGAAGAAGGGATGAGGGGGCAAGATGGGGAGCAAAGGAGGAGAAGAATGAGGAGGAGGGAGACAGAGAGAGAGAGAATGAGGGAGGGCGGGAGGGAGAGACTGCGTGTGTGTGTGTGTGTGTGCGTGTGTGTGCGTGTGTGTGTGTGTGTGTGTGGAGGGGGGGATTACACAATTATTCAGATAACAGCTGGGTATAATCTAGTGGCAGATGTCTCTCGGTCAACAATGCCCACCACACACAGCCGCGCATGTGTATGCACATACACACCAACAGAGTTTCAATGCCCAGCGAGCAGCCACAGAGAGGAGAGAGAGAGAAAAAAAGAAAACGGCCGCGCGGATGTACCGGCGCACACAGCAACTCAGCAACGCAGCTCTCTACAGCTCTACAGTCTGGGAAAGTTTTTTTTTTTTTTCCTCATTTGTCTCTGATGCAGATGAGACAATCTATAAAAATAATGACAGAGAGCCTGTTCTTCCAGAACGTCTGAAAAAGAAAACACACACACACACACACAAGTTGGGAAAGTGACGACCTGTTTGCTTTTCTTCTCCTCCAACAGCCGGCTGAAAAACAAAACCCAAAACCTGAGGAATTCTGCACGAGGAGGAGAGGGGTGGAGGGTCACCCCCTGATTGACA
Source organism: Karalla daura (assembly GCA_029224185.1). Classification (NCBI taxonomy): domain Eukaryota; kingdom Metazoa; phylum Chordata; class Actinopteri; order Chaetodontiformes; family Leiognathidae; genus Karalla; species Karalla daura. The sequence continues at coordinate 26,308,424 of CM055188.1, forward strand.
GTTAATTGTGGTCACGCACACACACACACACACACGTTCCAGAAGTGTACACGCATGCAGAGCGGTATCCCCTCTCCTCTGTGAGCAATCTCCCAGACTCCCGATGGTGGCTCCAGCAGTCACCGCACCATCGTCCCCTCTTGCCTCCCATTCCCCTCCCCTCTCTGAAAGGGCATTATAGAAGCCATAGTGTCTGCACCCCACTGGGTAAAGCCTGTACAGTCTCTTCAGAGTAACGGAGACAGAAGGAGGAGAAGAAGAGTAAGACGAAGAAGAAGGCAGACGAAGAGAAATCCTTCACCGTGGGCAAAATCGTATTTACCCTTAACATTTATTCCAGAAGTTTGAGAAACACAAACTTCTTTTCCTCTCTAATCTGCGCAAATCTGCATGTGGAGATATGTGCCGTGCAGGCACAAGGCCCAAGCAAGTGGTGAGAGCGACTGAGCTCTGTCAATCCATCAAACCCAGGCAGCCTATTGTGATTTGGTTTAACACTGGTTAACAGCTCGTCCTGTCAGGGGATGGATCATCCCACGGCGCCTCACATGCTAATAGCTTAAGTAGGCATCCCATGTCCCCTGGAACTAATACCATAAATACTAATACCATAAAAGAGTAGTGCACGCCAACGCTCCAGCCTCTTTCGCCCGCGTTAGCCAACATCCCCGATACTTTACGGATTAGAAAACATAATGAGATGCATTTAAATGGTTATTACCTCCCCGGTCCAGGACGGCAAGGAGCAGGGACGAGGGGAAATAGTGCATCTCTAATTTCCTATCATCATATGTTAATGTTAAAGACATCCTGGTTGAAGTAAGACGCATATTCTGATGCAAATCAAACCCCTTAAAAATGTTTAAAGAAAGCAAAAGAGTGCTGGATCTGATACCTGAAGTCAAAGAGACACATCAGGAACCAACTAAAGATGGAATGAGCACAGAGATCTGGGTTTGAGGTATTTACACCGGGAAGTCAGAGGAGAATAAGATGTAAAACTGATTTGAGTTCAGCCAGGTTGCTGTTGAGTTTATGGATGTGGATGTGAGTCCCCGCGCGCTCCTCCTCTTCTGTGAATCTCAGCATTTTATCAGTGCGTTCACTCGTGCGCTCTGCAGATTTTACCGCCGCACCAGCGCGGACAAACAGGCTCTCAAGAGCTGTGCAACGCTCCTCCGCAGTCAGGCACTTTATGAAAAATGCGTGTGCGTATCCATAACGTTTGCGCGGCTTGCGCTTCCCAGCTGTCACCTACCCTTCACAGCCCTCCTTTTCAATACACATTAAAGCAGTGCTGCAGAAAGTTTAGTCACATTGTTGTTCTGAGCGAAGCTTTCCACTGATCTGCTCCCTCGGCTCGCCCCGCTCGATTGACGGCTGCCCTGTCAGTTTGTCGCGGCGCTTTAGAAAACACCAACGGCTCTCTGATGGAGTGCTTACAAAAGGTCAGAGGGTGGAGGCGATGGAGGGGAGGGGAGCCGGCTACTGAGAGAGGGAGGCAGGGGAAAAGGGAAGGGAGACGGGACGGAGTGAAGGAAAATCCATAACACAAATACAGCTGTCAGAAACGATGCGAAGTTAGCAGGGGACGCAACGACCGATAAGCTTTTTCATGAAGATGCTCTGCTTGAACACAACGGGCGTTCTCTGTGGTTTTCCACCACCCAACACTGCACGCAGAGGCTTTTTTTTCCTCTCCCCCCCATCTGCTTCTGCTGACCATCATGTGTGCTCCACCTGGCTGCACTACTGACCTAATGATCCCACTCGACTCTCTCTCTCTCTCTGTCTTTCTTTCTGTCTGCCGAATAAAACTTGATGGCTCCAACTGCCTGAGTCTCTTTCCTTCTCTCAGACTCCGCAGACACAGCGCTCTCTCTCCGTCAGCTGCAGCCATGGCCTCAGGTGCCAAGCGCACTCTGGAGAGTCTGATCTAATGCTTCCTCAGCTATAATGACCAAAGCCTTAAACCCCCATGCGCTGTCGTTTCCCCTCGTCTCTACCAGCCTTTCACTCATATGTTCTATCTCTCCCTGTACGTCCCTCCTGTGCTTCCCTTTCCCCTCCCTGCCCATAGGAAACGGTCTCTTCCGCTCTGAGCCGTTGGGTCACTCCTTCCCACATCCATCAGCTGTTAATGGGACTGGTGCTCTGTGGAGCTGGAGGGACATCTCTGATCCCCCCCCCTTCTCCAGTCCTCCCCCCTCCACACACACACGCACACAGACACACATAGGAAAACTCATTGAAACGCATGGACATGTTAATGACCACCGGCAAAACCACTGCGTCAGACAAAATGATTACCTTATCAATCAGATTGGGAGGGAGGAGGGGGGTAATTTTAAAGGATTACATTCGGGTCTGCGCGGTGCAGCCGTCACCACATGTGCAATGACAGCTCTTTGAAAAAGACACAAAAGGCTAAAAAGAAAAGGCAACAAAAGACAACAACTGCTCACTCACTCTCACAGGTGGTCAGCTTCCTAAAAGAACACTGAAGGCGTCTTCCCGCTCTCCTTCTCCGCTGTCCCACAACTTTCCTGCACGCCACCGCCTCCCGAGCCACCAAGAAAACACATCTCATCTTTGAAAAATGTACGGGATTTATTATATGCACACAGAGAGACAGACTGACAGACACACACACACACACACACACATGCACACACACACACACACGTGTTCAGCCCTCAACCTCTCCTAAATAACAGGTTCAATTAGAACCACATGTATAATCAGGCCTCAGTCTAAAGCAATGTGGCGGCAGTTTCTCTGTGCAGTCAATCACTTCAGAACACAACCAGAGCAGTCCCCCACTTGCTGGCTGAAGAATAACACCTTCATTTATTCTATTAATTTGTCAATTATAATTCATGAATAGATTTTTAAAGAGGTAACAAGCAAATAATTGCTGTTGCAATGATTTTCAATCACCACATATGGAGACATGCAGATTCTCTTTTTTTCCTCCTTTCCAAACCGCTAGAAAATCAGCAAGTCGCACATTTCAATACGTTAAAAATTTGTTTCATTTTAAAACACAGTTGCACAATTCTCACAACCTGCACAACATCTCATCCCACCACATTTCCACATTTTAAAGCCCAAAACATGTTCTACATCTTGCAGCACCGGCAGCTTCAGGATCAAATCTTGAAATTATTCCATCTAGAAACGTGCTGTCTCTGTGCACAGGATTTTTTTTTATTTTTTTTTGCTGTTGTTGCTTTTTCTCAAAACCCATATCTAAGGTTTATTGAAATTTTAACCATTTCAGCTTTTAAGCAGCTAATGCACTGAGCGCAGCAACAGAAGAAAACCTGTGCGTATCTGTGACAGGTCAACCCCTACATGTATAGCAGAGTCGTATACGGGTGCTCTTCAACATCACTTTGGAGCCAAAAGCCCACTCAGACTTGTGGGTTTGGGATTGCAGGAGGGCTTTAATGAAGAGAACACCAGAGATGGAGAGACGGACAGGCGAGCCATCAACGCTACCGACGCACAGGACATTTAAAACTTCAAATCCTGTCCATTTTCACTCAAGCAGGACAGGTGAATTGAGAAAAAAGCACTCCTGTGTACACACACAGATATATACACCGTTGCACACATACATTCACCCGCGCTCATGCTGGAGGTAAGGACTCTCTGAGCGAGTTTATGGACTAACACAATCATATTGGTGGCTTTTAATCCCACTGAAGGGGTTTTAAAGCGCACGAGAATCACAGCCATTATTGCCTGTCTGTAGACGGCCTCACGTTTGGCTCCGGCCACACACACACACACACACACACACACACACACACACGCACACGCACCGTCAAACAGTCACTTCACACAGGGCCGGAGTGAAAATCATCATTTAAGTAATGTGTCAGTAAGCAGCAACAGAAAAAAGAAAACAACTGTCTGGTGCAGGACAGAGTCTGATAAAAATCAGCAGTACATGAGCTTCTCTTGCAAACAATGAAAGAAAACAGGACATGGAAAAGACACAGCTGTCGGGAAAGGAGGGGGGGAAACGCAAAGAAGGAAAAGTGTTGAGGCAAGTCAGATGAAAAAAGGTGGCAACGCTGAGGCAAACACTCAGACACGGATGCACAATAGCCGACAGGGAGCAGAGAGAGTCACTCTGCCTCTGACACCTCTGGTTTCCTGCACACATACTCTCTCTTTTACCCAAATAACTACTCCTGTCTCTCACATTCCCTTTTGTTCATTGTCTTCTATTATATTTCCATGAAAAGCCTGTCACTGATGTGATAGCCCATCAATGAGCAAAGCACAACGCAGAAATGATAACTTTACACTGATTTTGTTGGCAAATCCTGTAACAGAATAAGACATTAAAAAACACACAGCACCTTCTCGCTCCTTAATCTCCCTCTCCTCACTGTGCTGCACTGTGGGTTTCCTTTTCAAAGTGACACAATTTTTTATGTAAAAATTGAGCAGTCATTTACAAATGACTAAATTGTGCGGTGATTTGCATTTTGTTGGAAACCACACATGCAACTCCAAACATCATTCTTAAACTGTCGAGCCTGAGAGCAGCTAGGAGAAAAGTCAAAAAGGCCAAATTATTATTTTTTCACACATCCAGGATATCATTTCTGCAGACTGATCATATTAAGACAGGCCTAAAAGAATTATCTGCGGTAAATGCAGGGGTATCACAGCCAACACACAGTCATGTAAATTATTTAAGCACTTTAAAAAAAAAAGGTTTGTGGACAAGCAAATAAAATACATGCAGCTTCTTATGAGTTTGATGAAATTTGGCAAAAATTTACCATTGTTAAAAATCCGGTACAGCTCAAATACAGCTCAACATTAAGACAAATTTATGAGGATAAGTGTGTAATTCATGCAGGTGTAATAAAGGCTTTTTTTGTTTGTTTAGTTTTGTTTTGTTTTTTGGTTATTTGTTTTTTTTTTGTTTTTGTTTTTTTTTTTAATTTCTGCACACACTTCACACCACCGGCTCCGACACCAGTGTCTGACACCAGAAACGTGACAAGGTCATAAAACGTGATGAAGAGCTTTTTCATTCCCACTGGATCTTCTATTAAAGTGCAATTAAAAGTGTGTCATGGCGTCGAGGAAATGCCACCACAGAGGACAGGGGGGTGGGAGGGTGGGGTGGGGGGGGTGAGGAGAGGGAGAGCAGGGGGTGAGGTGCATTGGGTGAGCGGGGTGAGGGGGGGGGGGCATGGGGTAGTGATGGTGGTGGTGGTGGTGGAGGGGGGGGCACAACAGGAGAGAGAGGACACAGTAAATAAAATTAATTATGCCAAATGCCCCGGCGCCCATCAATCACGGGGCAATAATGCCGGTGTCAGGGTGTGCACCCACACGGCCTGTATGCTTTTCTCTCCCTGACAGACAACTAACAGCAATTAATTGTCATTTCATCTCTGCCTCTTTTTGTCGTCCGCAGCTTCTCCATCAGAGTCCAGCTGACAGGTTTGATCTTTGATGAAGATGACGAGGAGAGGGGAGGAAGAGGAAGAAAGAGGAGGAGGAGGAGGAGAAGGAGGAGGAAGAGGAAGAGGAAGGGGTTTGATTTTTTTTTTTTTTTAAGAAGTGGCCAGCAACTTTAATATTCATAGAAGGAGATGAAGTTTTGGCCTTGTCTTCCTATTTTAAACGCGCGTTTCATCCGCTCAGCTCATTACAATACGTTATTTAAAATAAATTACAGTGTCGGTGATAAGTTTATATATATATATATATTTTCTCCAGGAAGACAGGATAATTTTCCTTTTGTGGTGCTGGCTCTTACTTTATGGCTGCAAAAAGAAAGGGAAAACATGGGTCATGCAGAGGTTCCAACCCCCTCAATTTCTAAATTTATTATATTGCCTGAGTCAACTTTAAATATGTGGCAATATTTTTACATTTCATCTTCAGAAAAGTCCATTCCGATGTATTTTCCACTCTTTGTGTAATTTAGAGGGGAGTAAAAAGGCATCTGCACTGATGATTCACTGAAGCGTAGTTTAAATATCACCGCTGGATTTCAACTTCTAACTCGTGTTTATCAACTTCTGCTCATTGTTCTGTATTTGATCGGAAAACATTTTAAGATGGGGGAAAACAGAGAGCGACTCAAAAAAGTCAAAAACAAATGAAACAAAGTGTAACGTCCACGATAGAGACATTTTTTGTCTCTTTACCATCTGCGCTGAAAGGCGTAATGCGCCTGTAACACTAATTTTTTAAAACGCTTTTGCTGAATTAACCAATTAATAACAATGCGGTTAATAAGACTTTCGGGACAGTTTCGAGCCTACAAGACAGACTGGATGGCAGTGTGAAATAATCACTGCACACGCAAGAGTTATTATTATTAACAACGAGGCAAAGTTGCGTCCATTCAACGCGGAGGTGAAATCCTATAACCTGGGGGATAAACCACGCCAAAAACTCCGTTTTTTTCATGGAGAGGAGACTTGTAACAGTGCAGGATGAGTTTGCGCCATCTCATCACAGATGAACAGGACTCCGCGCATAAAACACGTGCGGACAAAACTTTTATCCCATCGCGGATTTTTTTCCCTCATTGGAGGAAGAAGTTTGAGCGAAAAGAGACAGAGTTAAAGCAAAGAAGTCGGAGTGAATCAGTCGGTGATATCAGTCGGACTGATCCACAAAAAAAAGTTGCAGCTCGGTGCGAGTTTGTGCGAGTCGGGTTTTGAAAGGAGACACATGTGCGTATCACAAGAGTTTCAATGGAAACACACTCACACACACAGAAGCGAGGAAATGGTTTAGAGATTTAAAAAGCGAGTAAGACACGAGCACACACACACACAGAGTGAGACAAGTGTAGATAATGCATCAACCTGTTCTCTTGTTTTCTGAAGAAGTCAACTTTCACGCCAGTGGTTGGACCATGTGGACAGCCCCCGCCGCTTCTGCGCTTCAAGCCCCCGGCTCCGTCCGTCCGTCCACTCTCTCTCGGCGACAAAGAAGGAGAAGAAGAGGTGGTGGAGGTGGTGGAGGGGTGAGGTGGGGAGGGGGTGGGGGGACACACACCGACGGGGACGAAAAAATAAAAATAAAAGAAAGATGTGAGGAAAAAAAGAGGAGAGAAGAGAGAGAGAGACAGAGAAATCTAGGACCGCAGGATCATTACTTTAAAACGACAGCAGCAGCAGTGCTGGTTAGTCCTTTTTTCCTTTTTCTCCCCCTTTTGTGTGCAGTCCTCTCCTCCTCCTCCTTCTCTCTCCTCGGAGTGGCCCCTCTCTGGAGTGAAGTCTGAACAATACTGCCGCTAAAAACTCTGCCACTGAAGCGCAAGTTGCCGAGCGCAGCTTCTCGTCTTGTTTTGTTGCGTCTGCCTCCCCTCCCGCCGTCTCTTCCAGAGCCTCTCTCTCTCTCCCTCCCTCTCTCTCTCTCTCTCTCTCTCTCTCTCTCTCCTCTCTCTCTCTCTCTCTCTCTCTCTCTCTCTCTCACTTTTTTGGCATCCCGTCTGTTGCGTGCTCGCTGGTTCGCTGGGGTTGAATCAGCAGGGCTGCGAGAGAGTCAGTGAGTGTGTGTCTGTGTGTGCGCGCGCGCGTTTGTGTGTGTGTGGAGTGTTGCGGGGGGACAGTTTTCGCAGCGCTACCGTAATGCCTCTAAAGCAGGTGCGCAGTTTTCAACGCTTTGCCCTATCCTCTCCAAAGCCCTGGCGCACAAAAGGAAAACAGCAGCAACCGGTGAGAGAAGTAACCCCCCCTCCACCGCAACCACCACCCCTTCTCCTTTCTAGTGTGTGTGTGTGTGTGTCTGTGCCTGTGTAAGGGGAAGGCACTGATCTTTTGACCTCTCTTTGCATCCCGGCTGAGTTGTGCTATTGTGGAGCCAGAGAGGAACAGATGTTAGGCTGCACAGAGTTTTTTAAGCTCAGAAACCATCAGACAAAAAGCTAAAAAAAAAAAAAAACAACAACAAAAAAAAACACCCAAGCACAACTTACCACGCTACTACTGAAATTGTGCTTTTGATTGTTGTAAGTTTTTGTCTCTTGTGAATTGTCTTTTTTTAAAATTCCTTTTTATCTCATATTTTATAAAGTACAACTTCTGAGGTGATTTATGCCAACTGTCGAAATGCTTTTCTCCACAAATAAAAACATAAGTGTCAAATCAGTTTGAGTGGGTTCACTCTTGTTTTACACTTAACTTACAAATAGACACTTAAACTGTGATTCCACTTTTTCTTTTATTTTACCGTCTGCCTTCCTTGCTACGTCCTTTATGTATTTTGGAAGCTTGACAACACCTTTTGCTCAGTTATTGCCTCCCCATAGCACCACCACCACCACCACCATATTCATTTACTAATTGACAGCGTAATCAGTGTTGAGATTACTGTCTCTCTGATGAAATTTGGAAATTACATCATACCTGTCGCTAGGAAAAAAAAGCGAGTGGGGGGAAAAAAAAGAGGAGTGCCATAACTCATAAGAAGATCTTGGAATAATTTTGCTCCAGCCGTTAAATGGGATTCTGCCCTCCTGCCTTTTCTCTATCTAAGCTTTTACCATTGGAAAATGATGGCAGTCCATCACAGCAGCACCCAACAATGGGCCATGACTGCAGTAAATCACAACACATTCATTAGCGCGATCAATACCGCTAAAAAATATGTGTGTCTGCACGTGTGCATGTGTGTGTGTGTGTGCGCACAGATGTTTGGGTGTGTTTGTGTGAGCAAGCGTATATGAGCAGCCATATATATATATATTTTTTTTACTTACTCACCTCTCCTCCGAGCCTGACACACTTTGCCAGGAACACTTTGTTATACGTCTCTAATAAATCTCCGGAGAACTGGCTGCTGCTAATGTGAGCAATTGGATGGTGATGAGTGATGCTTTTTTAAGTGGCTGTTATCATCAAGGTGCACTCTCAAGTTCGGTCGACAAAATCCGAGAGCAAGAGAAAGTTAAAAACCGAATCCTAGCAGGGCCACAGCACGACAAACAACCGAGCACAATGGAGAGAAAAGAGACTGAATCATCTTTGTGCTCGCTGTTGTGTAACTGCTGACATTTTTACTAAAGATATCAATCACCCCCGCCTGTATGAGGAAGTGTGATTTGTTTGCTTGTTGTTTGTCAGTTGCATGAAATAACAGACTGGAGCAGAGGGCAGGGAAGCTGGGCAAGACACCCTTGTTCCCCGGGTAAATCCGACAACAGGCTGGTCTGACACTGGCCAAGTTTGAAACCGGATCAAAACAGAGCCAGGCTGGACCTCTTAAGTCAACACCTTCATTCTTGTTCTTGGTGAAAGGAAAGAAACGCCGTTTGGCCCTCTCACCTCTTCTCCTATTCCCATTTAGGAACCCTTCTCTCCCTGTTAATCAGGGGGAATAATTATCAAAGTGGACAGGTAATTAAATTAAAACATAAGTGGCTACATGAGCTGGGTTGGCTGTACTACAAGGTTTTCCCTGGCTTAATTAAAGAGAAATATGGGACTGCTCACCCACAGTGTCACAGAGCTGGTAAAAAAAAAAGAGGAGGGGGAAAAAAAAGCTGCTGCCACTAACTTGAATAACTCAATCTGATCGTTTAAACACAGGATTTTGGATTGATAAGAAAGAAAAAAGCTGTTCCTGCCTGTGCGTTTATGTGTGTGCGCTTATGTGTGTGTGTGTGTGTGAGTTGTTTGTCTGCACATGTGTGTGAAAGTACACATGCAGTGCAGAGCCTGAGACGAGGGAGTGCAGGATGTGTGGTAGGCGCTTTAAAAAAAAAACAGCCATCTGGGAATAATGTCGTAAAATAAAGCTACAATAAAATTAAACTTAAACTGCTGTTGATGTTTACAAACAACCCCCACAAAAATACCCACAATGCCTTGAGAGTCAAACCCAAAGAGAGGCCTCAAACACACACACACACACACACAGACGTATACAAATAAACAGAGCTGAAATGGGAAAGCAGCGCACAGGCCAAATTATCCAAACATTCACAAACATATGTGCCTACGCCTACAGTACTTTGGTACACATAAATGTGCTTGTTTACAAATAAAGACAAAGCTGGAAGGCAGCACACACACACACACTTGCATAAACAAACACACATACACACACACACAAGTATGCCAAGAAAGAGGGAGACTGTGACTCAATAAGAGCTGGGTGTTGCAGGAACATCTTTTGTGTTTCTGATCAACACATGTGCGTGTGTGTGTGTATGTGTGTGTGTGGCCAGAGCGGCAATGGCATCTGCATTAGTCAATAAACGTACGCTGATTGGTGGGTGGATCACAGCCAGTCAACACCTGCTTTGCATTAGCAGATGTTTGTGATGTAAACATATTTACTGTTACAGCAAATCCACGTCACACCACCACAAACTCACACGCTCCTACACTCACACATTAGACGGGCAGACAGACACTCACACACACACACATTGATGCGATCCAGTGAAAGATATGCAACGAAAATGTGTTTATCACTACTCTTTCCTTGTCTTGGCCTTTAGTTGGAAGGGAATAATTAGGGAGTCCCAGCCAAGTCAGCGGTGTACGTGTTAACAAGCTGTTTTTACACACACTCACACACTTCTTCCCACATGCAGGGACAGCCCGACAGGACGAGAGAGTATCTTATTCCACGCTCTGAGCGCTCACTTCATTTCAAAGTAGTTGTGGCCCAGCAGTCAAGTCTCTTGCGTGGCGTGTGGAAATCTTCAGTTTCTGAAACAACAAAATGAAAATTAGATGAGTTCAAGACGGGAGGTTTCTCATCCTCCACCAAGAATAACTCCTGCCCTTTAAAGAAAATTATCAAAAAGAAGACTTTCTTTACTTAAGAGAAGTAAGAAACGTCTTATGGAAGAGGGATTAACCGCCCAAGTCAAAGATTGAGAAGCTGTTTGATTGTAAGACATTATTTCAGTTATTCTTTCAACTTTCTTGGCAAAGTCAACATCACTGCCTTATTATTTGGGGTATTTAGCACCAGATTTGATCTTCATTTATACCTCATAAAGAAACAGTTTTTATACGTTCATCAAACACTCTCTCAAAGGTTAGACTTTAGGAGGTAAGAAACATACAGCTCATTGCAATGATTTCCCTTGCTTTCTGTTGTTCTGGTTTGTCAAGTCCCTTACTGACATGCACATATGAGGCAAGCGCACACACCTTTACATATGCATTTCATCACACAATACATTACACAGTGACATGGGTAAGAGGAAAGGGAAGGAGGAAAACTGTTACTGTTACTGTATTTAAAATGCAAATTATTTGCAGTTTTGCACTTTGGAGAAGTTACTAAGCACATATGGTATGGTAATACAGAGGATGACTGAGAGAAGAGAAAGATGTATTTAGGTTGTGAGTGCACATTAATAACAAGAAAGTGAGTTGCACATACACACCTGTGCACCGGTGAATTGCACTCAGTCTTAATATGACAAGCGATGACATTTATTTTTAATTTTTATTGTCCAAATTTCCACAAATTAAAATCATTGGGTCAAAATGCCCCCTGCGTCGGTCATTGTGATCCCAATGCACATGTGTTCAATTATTTTCTTTTCATATTAGCGTTGGCTTACCGTTGGCTTATCAAAACATCCATTTGACTCAGGTGGTGTGCTATCCACAGTCAAATTAACCCAGTATTAAATCTACGGGAAAATAATTGTATCAACTGCCTTCACCCTATGTGGGATGGAGAAAGGCACACGCAGACCCCCACAACACAACTGTGTGCGAAACAAATAAGATAATGAGATAGTGGATGGATAAAAGCTTCATATTTGAGTGCATAGGTTAGGTTAGCTAGATTTTTTAACCTATGTATCTTTGATCAACTAACATCATGATGGAAATAGGTTTAAGGTTAAGAAACCTGAACATAACACTTACATTAGGACTGTTGCTCTTTGCTCTTTGCAACCTATGTTGCCTTATTACCTGTTTACCAATCATCACTGAAAATCCATCATAACATGACAAAAAATTACAGAGCTACCAAGCAATTAGTCTGACTGTGATTTACAAAAACATGGCAGCGGAGGGTTTAAAAAGACAAACTGAGCTTGAAATAACACTAACAATTGTCCAAATCAGCCTTGAGTCAGGTATAACCCTGTAAGTGGCATGGCCTCCAAAGCTGCAGATCTGCGCGGTGTCAATCCTCTTACGTCTCTATCTGTTTGCATGTAACTTCATACAAGACGTTTGGGAAATATCCCAGAAACCCTGCACCATCATCTGCTCACATGCAGGATGTACAAACATGTGTCAAAAAGACACACATTAAACGCACACACACACATACACACACACACACACAGACACAAACTCAGAGGCTACCAGCGACTCCCTCTGCGCGATCTTGTATCAAAGCAAACAAATGACATGCTGTCTTCTCCTCCGTCCCCCCACTGTCTTTTTTGATGTGTGGTTGTGTAAAATGACACGCCGTATCTCTCGAGCTGACATTATCACTCGCCGGCGCGCTCACATCTTCCGGCCGCACGCCTTTCCCACAGGACTCCCTACAGCAGGGGTCTTTGTCTCGGGAAGCATCGCACACACACAAAGTCCTCTATGATTTTACCTCTGCATTGTGCACAGAGGTAAAATAGGCTATAGGATGGAGGGAGAGAGAAGAAGGACAGGATAGGATTGGCTTTCTTTAGCACCCTTTCTTCTGTGTGTGTTTTCCGAGCATGTGATGTGTGGCATGTCTCTGCGGAGGATTTTTCATGCACAGAAGAGAGATGTTACCCAGAGAGCTCTGTCACATTAGTGTGGCCATCAGTGTTAAGCTGACACGCAGAACAGTCCTGATACAATAACCAGCTCAAGACTTTGTCATGCACGTGGCGATAGGCTGATAGACAAGGAAAAGTAAAGAAAGTGAAGATACAAAATGAGGAAAAGGTACAAGTGTTAAATGAAAGCATATTTCAATCGACTGATATTCTGTGTACTATAAAGGCGATAAAACAACGCGAGGGAATGGAAATTAAGAAAATGTCAGAGCACTAAACAATAAAATGAAAGAAATGCATGATTACCAGCAGGTCAATGGAGGTACAACAAACGTCTGAATCTCCACTCGGGATGATAAACTCCTTGCTCCTTGACACAATGTACTTCAAAGCAGTGATAATTGAAGCACAAAAATGTTAAATGAAAGGACTATAGAGTCTTTGACATTGAAAATACATAGATTTTCTGTCTTTTTCTCGTTTTTTCAAACAAGCCACAAGTTCACACATTTGAGTTGAATAAAATAAAAACATTTAATGTACTGGAGTTCTCTCAACCTTGGAGACTCCACAGCATTCAATGCAACATGTGCATGTGTTCTTATATATATATATATATATTATTAGTTTTTGGAATCCACTATAATAAGTTATTGACATTTACAGGATTTGTTTGTGTATCTGAACTGCGGTTGTGAAAAGCTCGATTATTTCTTTTGACCTACACATCTCAGTTCCCTCAGGCATTCATCTCCTCTTCTTTAACACCTCTTCCCAGCTTCAAGAGTACACACCAAAACAAGAGGTACTGTCAGTGGTTTCACTAACAAAGATGCAGTGGGGGACTGTTTATGAATGTAACTCACTTCCTTTTATATGAACGTCCTTGTAATTTGGTTTTAAAATACAGACACTGAGGAGAAAATGTGCCACAGATGGACAGAAAAACATATTTCTCCAGCCTTTCAAATATTCATTCTCTTATCCATCTATATTTCGATTTGTGTTTCAAGTGTATTATCATTGACTAGTTTCCAAGACATCACACACACTGGAAAAGAAGCTCATAGATTTATGTAATTGCCTAATGCCCATGTGTTACGCCTTAAGGTCTCAGAACAGTTAAACTTTATAACTAATTATGAAAAACTTATAGGTTGATAAACATTTCATTTCTGGACACGTGTCTGCAAAGGTTAAGATTTGCAGCATAGCAAAAAGGTTTACTAAAACCCATCTGACGGTACATGAAAAAATCCACATTAGATCCTATCAGTCCTTCATCATTACAGGTCATTTTGTCTCTGTGTGTCTATGTGTGTGTGTGTGTGTGTGTGTGCGTGACCACAGAGAGAAAGAAAAAGAGAGACAGTGAAGGGCATCAGAGGTCGTCAAATTGCCACGGTGCTTTTTGTCCTGTCAAACGCTCACGTGAGCCAGACTTGAGTGAATTTCAATAATCATCCTGAAGGACTTTTCTTCTTGGGCCACATTCTGCTAAATGTATCTCTCTCCTTCTAATTCCCCTTCACAATGCGTCTGGCTCAGGCTACTCATCATGTCATTGGTCCCTTTTCTATTCCCCTGTGTTTGATTCTGACAAATACACGGATTATCGGCCAGGGGGATTTTTAAATATATGGCTAATGTGAGCTTTCATGCCTGTGCTTTAATCTGCTGAGTATTTAAAACCAATCTTAAGGACGGGAGAAAACGCAGAGGTCAGGCTTTTTCCGCACCCGGCGCCGGAGAAAAGAGAGAGAGCGAGATTGAGGGAGGGAGGCGGCGTTGGAGGGAGAATGGAAGTGAAGAAAAGGAAAGTAACAGAAAGACAATAATTCACCTTCTATTTAAATTCTAGCCAGGATTAACTGTGGAATCGCAGGTATCAAACCTCATCTGGCGGCAGGGCTGAGGGAAAAACTCCCTCAAAGACGGGAAAAGTTGGTCCCCGCAGTGAGTGTGTGTGTGTGTGTGTGTGTGTGCGTGTGTGTGTGTGTGTGTGTGTGTGTGTGTGTGTGACGGAAAACAGTGAGAGATAGATTCTGGGGTTGGGGAGTTTCCCTCTCCTTTTTCACTTATCTTGTGCCCTCCTATCTGAGGGAAACTGGACATAAAATTGCAAAATATATCTCATACTCTCTTTTTTACAGGAGAATGACATGGTATGGGGCGGGATGAAAGCTCCATCATGTGTCTGTCCAGCTGCTCCACCATCAGAGTGACATTTACTCATTTGCAATTCAGACACTTTCTCCTCCTTATTACTGTCTTTCTTCCACCTTTTCTTTCATCTTTCTTCTAGTTTCAGTTCCTCTCTGTCCTCTCTTCCCTCTTGTCATTTTGTGTACATATGAAAGGCAGACAGGGCCTTTGGCAGCCACTCAAACAGGATCAAGTGTGTGTGTGTGTGTGTGCGTGTGTGTGTGTCTGTGTTGGTGCATGTCAGGATAAAGAGCAAGGAGTGATTTGCGGCATTACCTCTACAGCTTTAAACTGCATCAAGCAACTTGGAGACCTTTTTTATGACTGTAATATGAGGTACTTAACATATCACTGCCATAAAGCGCAACAGACGCAGGGTCGAGGAACTTGCACATGCAGACACGCAAGCGTCTATATGTTACTGAGACAAGCTGATGCTGGAGTTGGAGACAGATGTATGTATAAGTTGAGTGAAATTTTTATGGTAGGGAGTCATGCATCTCACCCAGGATAGTAAAGTGGGCCAAGGCTGATATCATCTGATACACTTGTTTGCTCGCCAACCATACAATCACAGTCCTTCCCTGCTGAGGAAGCGTTCAAACTGCTATTTGAACATCAATGCAGCATGCAAATAACATTCACCACCCCTTTTCACATCAGATAAGATAACCCACAATGCCTCGTCTGGTAGCGCAGAGATGTGTTTTGCATCCTAAGGCTATGCTGCTGTTACAAAACATCATAAATGAGCCCTCTCAGCAAGTTCCCTCGGAAAAAAAGAAGAAGTAGAAGAAGAAGAAGTTAGCGAGTACATATATGTACAGTGTGAGACTGTACATGCATGCGTCTGTGTGTGTGTGTGTGCGTGTGCGCAGAGGCAGGCTTAATGGTGAGAGAGAGGGGAGGTGGAGAGAGGATTAGAGCGGGGAGTGGAGGGGTGAGGTGGCCCTTTAATTTGGAAAGTTTGATGTGAATGACGCACATCTGGCTCCCCCAAGATGATGGATTCTGCTCCACATGCAATATGGGAAAGCGATCCATCGTCCTTTTTTTTCTTTCCTCTATCTCCTCCGTCCTCCTGCATCCCCGGTGCTTCGCCTCAGTCCTCCATCTCATCGACGTGCGACTACTTTTTTCCCCTCCATGCCTCTTGTTCACATCACTTCCTCCTTCCTGCTTCCCTGACTCCTTTCTACTGGTCTGAGTGAGCGCCGAGCGGCAGCACAAACAAATCTGCAGCCAGACGCTCGCCTCTGTTGCACTGGGGAAAATTACAGCTCTGTTCCGCACAGTCTACTCACACACATTCTCACCCTCTCTTGTGAAATGCTGATGGGCATTTCACAAGAATTGAAATATACTTGGGAAAAGCAAACTGTTCACAATCACAGCAGTGTCTGCAGCCATACATGACAGGGCATAGATTAAAGCAACTCTCAGTTTTACATGTTGAAAAATGTTTTCTGAGCATGTTTGGTCTTTTTTTTATTTTATTTCACTATACCTTCCTATCATACCTATCTCCATTCTTCATGCAATACATCAATTTTGCATTTGTTTGACTGAACTTTTTGTTGATTATTGCATCCCTCGTTGTGGGTGCATATGTCTCTGTGTGAGAAGTTATTGTTTCAATGAAATTAACATGTATATGTTTGAGTGTGCTGCTGTGTTTTGCTCACATTGAGGGAACATCATTGTATTAAAGTTCAGCTGAGGATGATTTAAGGTTAAACTTAGCGTTAAGCAAATAGGGACTGGTATTTTAGAATAAGTCAAAGCAATTCTCAAAGAAATAGTTATTAAGTGATATGAGTCTGTGCATTGTCTGCAAAACTAATATAAATGTGTGTGTGTGCATGTGTGTCTGTGTGTGTCAGAGAGAGAACAAGCAAATGAGAGAGGATACTGTTATTTGCTGTCCTTAGATCTTAGAATAGTGAACACACATCACACTGTCAGGTATAAATCATGTATCCTAAAATGTTCCAGAATCAAAATGTTCTTAAAAATATCCTTTAAGCACTAAAACATAAATGACCCATTATGCAGAATTGTCCATTGCAGAGAAATATATATTCTAATCATTAATGCATTCATATGTTTTACTCTGCAGCTGATACTGGGGAAGATTTTAATTACTTGAGACTGCTGTGCGAAATTTTCCTCCTGTGAAAACAAAAAAGTGTTATCTTATCTTCATCTGCGAAAATACATCATTTATTTGTTAATTTTATGTAAATTTTTGTGTTATTAATCTCAATCTACAAACTAGTGACTCAAGTTATCAGTGAAATGTTGATGATTAAAAAGTCCAAAATTTGCCACAGTGAAAGCATCAGAAAATCTAAATTGTACAGTAATGGAGTAGTGCAATAAGTTAGGCATCTGCTTCCTAAACACCCTACATAGAGATGCTGAATTCACTGGCATGTGAGCTCGTAACTTCTGTGATATTTCAATACAACTATTGTAATGATAACGTATGTGCATGCATGTGAACATACATTCGATTTGAGTGTTCAAAGATGTTTTTAGAAACTGAACAAATTTCACTGTTTCTTACTGGTTTGATTTCACATTTGAGGGTTGAATTAGGTCTCATTTACAGCATGCTGATACTGCCTGTAAGAAATCCCTAGTTTGGCTAGTAAACTGTCCCAATATTAGAAAAGTCCTCACAAAGTCACTTCATGAACAGGGGCTTTGTTAATCCGTTAATATGTTATTATGACTGTTTACTTCCTGTTACCGTTTCCTTCTGTTGCTCTGTCGTTAAAGCTACGTAGTGATATGTCTGTTAATTATCAATCGTACTTTTCGCTATTTATTTCCTCATTCTGATTCTATTCTTTTATTTGTCTCTCGTCTCTCCTTTTATGTTTTAACATGGCAGTTAAAACAACAGATTTTATCAACTTCAACTTTAACTTTGTTTTAAGTGCCAGTTCATAACAGACGTTATCTCAAGGCACTTTATTTTATGATGGATGGATATGAGGATGAAAACAAATATCGTATATATTGAAATTGAACAAATCAGAACTGTTTAAAGGGGCTCTGCTCCTGGGTAGATTTGTCTGATGGGCTTTGCACCAAACAGAAGGCTAATTATTGATCTTCCATTTCCCTTTACGCCCTCATGCAGGTTTCCCCATGCATTACATGATAATCGATCATGTCATTAACCTCACGCACCTTAGAGACTGGGCTGGTTGGTCGGCCAACGATGGTATGGAGGCCTCCTTCAAACTTTCACATCAAACAAACTCTGGGATGAGTAACGCTCCTGTTACTTGCCTTGCAAATCTGGTTTGTCAGTCTGGGGAGAGTTCATCCAGCCATTTCTTTTTGTGTGCCAATGTTTTCGTGATTTGGCCTGTGAAAAGAAAAGAAGGCACTGTGTGTTCACGTACTTGAATGTAACTTTGCATTAGATTTGTTTTGGTTTAAAAAGGCCTTATATTTTAATCTGCATCTGTGATTTAGTGAACACACACACACACACACACACACCCACACACACACACGCACACAAACACACACACACACACACACACACACACACACACACACACACACACACACACACACACACACACACACACATACACTGTAACCACCCTCAGTGTTAAATAACCTGTTCAAGGCCAGTAGTGTGAACACTTGCATGCTGGGTTCAGTGAGATGTGGCCCATGTGTGTGCATTGCTGGCCATCTTATTCTTCTGTGCAGCAGGTGACGTAAATGAAGAGACATGGTGTGAGAGCCGGAGAACCATTTCTGGAGAATTTTGCCAAAGAAAAAATGTGACCTGTCAAATGCAGAGTGCTGTCAATTGGTAACAGAATACACAATGGGAATGGAAAGGCGCTCAACCTTCACAAAACGTCTGCATAAGAAAGTTCCAATCAATAAATGTACCATGACCTTCCAGGCCTTGGAGAGCTTTTCAATCTTGGCTACAATGATGGCCGACACACAAACATGCACACACACAAACAACTGGCCTCCAACCCTGACGTGCACATGAGAGAGAGAGTTAGATTCATCGTTGGTCCACACTTTAGTAGCCTCCAGACCATAAGGAAGGAAGTATTGTGTATGTATGTATAAAGGCCACGTTCAGCAGCTAAATTTTTTTAAAAAATGTATATACAGTGTTGTCAGACTGGTCGGTGCACCACTGGGGATCATGTAAAAGCCTTACAAATGTACGCACACTTTATACACACACACATCACAATACAAACTGGTTTGAGGATGTTTTTCCACTTAGGCGTGGTGAGAACTTTAATCAAGACTTCTCTATTAAGTGAAACTGAATCAACTACATTAATTACACGATGGTTATTCAAGATGGTAAACGCTGAAGCGCTGGTCTGCTTTTCTCTGAGATAAAAGTTTTGACAACAATCAACCTTTGAGCTACAATCTCATAATGGTGTCTATCAACCTGGACTGAGAGCAGCGAGAGGCCATGAGGCACTTTATGCCGATATCAGTGTTTAACTGCTATAAGCAGATCTTGTGATAACTGTGTCAACCTTTGGAGTAACAGTTATATAACAACGTGCAATTACTTCTCATATTGGTTCATTTGTTAATCAAAGAAATACATGTTCTATTTCCAAACCATGGGGATTTTGTTCAATTATACAGATAAATACAGAAAATGAACCTTCGGGAGGTGTACAAGAAGGCTGTGGATCTCAAAATTTATTCCAACCCACCTGCTGAACTCAGATCAGATAATCAGTTGATGTGAAATGAAAATCGGTGAGCCAGACCTTTTAGCAATTTTCTCTATGGCCTTAAAGCAGAAGAAAATATCTGCAGTTTCCTCCGACCCAGCATGAGACTTACCACTGAGTTCAGGTCAGCTTCAGATTACAAAGAGCTTCAAAGGAAAGTCAATTCATCAATTTGTTGATTTGTGAAGCCTTTGATGGGCATGTGTCACTGTTTTCAATAGCTGTCTGGAGAGGAATCAATAAAATAGGTGACTTTAAAATAAGCTGTTCGCTGTGGTCCTATAGCACATACATGATTTACGGTGCTTTAGAAAAGACGGCCCAAACACTGTAAGATAAAAAGCTGCGGACAAACCAGAAGGGATCAACACCAGCTTTTATGCAGCACCTAGTCAAAAGTTAAAGCTGGAGCTCTGCCAGCAAACGGCATCAAAATTCAGGGTGAGCACTATGTGCGCTATCACATGAAATGTCAAATGTTTTATCAAGTATTCTGTGGCTCTAGAGGGAGACGTTGAAAGTCAGAACAAAAATGACTCTTTTTTTTTCCTCCCTTTCAAACAAATGAGCATGAGCGCTGACTGTGAGAGAACATAAAAATGAACATTTGGAATTGTAGAAAAAGTTCAGATGATTAAACAGTAACTGTAAATGCATTGTCCTTTTGCTAAAAGTAAAAGCAGAAAAAAAAACCCTAAAAGGAGTTAAGTGTATTTGTAGTATTTTATTTTATAATCGTGTGGTATTAATCCAGGAAGAAACAAAGAGAGAACATTAAACATAGCAGAGGACACGTATTAAAGAGTGAACTATGCCATTGTACAATGTTGTTCCTATTCTATACATTAAATTTTTAATGCCACATTTTCATCTGTGCCATCAATTTTCTCCATTACTGCTCATCAAGTCATCTAATGATGAAAAGCACCGCAAACCACTGACATCTTTCCAGAGCAAATGAGATTTTCAGACTTTTGAGGAATGATTTTTCATCATGTGCGCTGTAACCCTTTCTGCCTCTCGCCCATCTACGGCCCGCAGAGCTCACCACTGTCCATCAGCCGCCCTGTCAATCTACTGATGTCTGGCCCTGAAGTCAGTGTCCATTTGCCACCGCGTTCACTTCTGTAAACATCAGGACCAACATGTCCACACACCAGTCCGCGCACACACTCATACGATAGCTCACACTCGCTCACTCCCGCACCCAGTGTCCAGATGATTATGGGGCCATAAGGTGCCCTCTGACTCCATCAGCACAAAGGTAATCCCGTCGCCGCAGAGAAGAATCATCGGGCCTTCTTCTGCTCTCTTACTCAAACATAATTCTCCCCATTTGGCATTTTGACATCATATCTTCAGTCTCCTCGTCAGTCACCCCTGCCGCAGTTTTCTTTCTCTCTACCTGGCCAAAACACTGTCATAATAACTTTATTTTATTTTTCTCCCTCGCTCCAATGCACAACATTCAACCCTTACCTCTCTTTTCTCTTTTTAATGTCTTTTTTTGTCCTCCCCTGCCTTTCTTCTTTCTTCTTTCTGACTTCCAAGGTCAGACAGGACAAACAATGCCACTGGTGTCTGTCTGAATGTGGCTTGCTACCCATCACCACTGCCGGGGTTGCCTTGGCAACGCACTAACCATTAATTTTCAATTAAAGCAGACAAAGAGATGACAGCTCAGGGTCCATGGAAGATGTCAAGAAGCAGTATTAATATACGACAAGTGAGCATAATTGTGTGTCCATTTTCTTCAGCTCTCATCTATGCTATCAGTGAAATGTGAAAGCGGCAGATAATTTGAGGGTGTGGGAGACGCTGGCCACTGTTTTCTTTTAACCAAGACGCCTCTGATGTATCTCTCTGAGAAATATGGCATTCATCATTACCTTTATGAATATTTTGTCAGGGATGTTATTATTTTCATTATCACTCTATCACAAAGATGTTATTTCACTTGCGATTCAAACACTGACATGCACAGACACACACACACACACACACACACACACACACACACACACACCTGTAAGCTGTATGTGGTGCGAGGACACTGCACTGACTGTATCCCGTAGGTTGTTATTTGATTTCCATTATCCAACCATTATGATGAGACCTCTAACTAATGCAAATGTGAAAGCCATTCTCCGTCTCTTTGTCTGGTTCTGCAGAACCAATAGTATGCCCATTAACGCACAGACACAAGTTCACACACAAACACACAGAAATACACATATGCGCACGGACGCAAGGCCAATGCAGAGCCCAGGCTCCACAAACGGCAGGGCCTTGGAGAGCACAGACAAAAACATGCACAACAATTAAGTGTTCAGCCTTACAAAATGTGGGGAAATATTTTAGCAGCGATAAGGTGAGGGAGGCAGAGCTTGTGGCACAACTGCAGAAAAGAACAGCAAATATTTGAAGAGACAAATAAAAACAATGACGAGCACGGTGCAGTGTATGACGAAATGAATACAGTGAAACGCCTGAATATTTTTTACTTTTTGTTGTTTTAGTTTTGACATGCATATAAATAATACTTCATTGCAACCTGCAGTGACATGCAGCATTTATACTGAGAAAAGCCATCATAATTCTCACACGAAGGCTCCAACACAATCTTGTGAAACAAATCGTACGATATCCTAACAGACCACTACATTGGCACTGGTTCAGAAACTATGCATGTATGTGTGTGTGTGTGTGTGTGTGGGTGGGAGAGTAGTTGGTGGGTTACACATAGGTTAAAGAGGAAGTGTGTCTGCCATATCAGAGTTGAGTAATCTGTCATATGCCAGGCCAGATAAGACCCAGCATAGCGGCTTTGTAACGTGAGGTAAAACAGTGTGCATTGTCGGCTATTGTGGATTGTTTGTGTGTGTGTGTGTGTGTGTGTGTGTGTGTGTGTGTATGGCTGTTTATGTGAGGAAAGTTTATTTAAAGATAGGGTGAGAAGAAAAGCCAGCAGTCGGGGGGGAAAGAAATTATAAGTGAAGAAATGGAGCGGCTCTGTCGGTCTCATGTCTGAAAGAACAGGTGCTGGTTTCGTCTCCCATCGTCCCTCCCTCGTCACTCACCAGCTCTCCCTTACCTCTGTCTATCCTTCCATAACAAAACCCCACTTTTATCCTCACCTACCCCCACTTTTCTCCAATCCTAAACTGTCTCCCTCCCTCCCTACCCACTGCTGAGTGTGCCCCCTAAATCACACGGTCCCTAAACTGCCCCATAAAAGATGGCAGGTTCTCCCCTGCCTTCCCCCTCCTTTCCTACTCTCCCCCCTCTGTCTGCACACATTACTGCTTTAATTAAGGTAATTACTTTCAGAGTAGTACTAATCGGATCCTCTTCTCTCCTGGCGCACATGCACACTCATGCACACACGCACATGCACACACAAGCAAAAACACAAATTACAAGCACAACTGTCCCTTGGCATTGTCCATATCCCCTCTATAGCCTATGATGTCTGCGTTAACTGAACCCTGACCTAATTCAAAAATATAAAACTGGACTTTAACTGTAAGAATAAAAAAAAGATGTTTATCATTGCACCTGTGGCGAGTAGAAACTCAATGAGTAGAAAATGTTCCATTGAACATGAAAAACGATCAGAAATGCCGACCTGCGGGTCTGCTGATCAACTGCACTCTTTCTTAAATACTATGAATTATTTAACACCCACTAGCTCCTTCATACTGTATGTCTAATTAAAGCAGTCCCACCTAGACCATTCCTTTAATATAACATTATTTGAATTGCATGCATTAAGAGCTCTCCCTTCCCACTTAATTTCTTTTCAGCCATCAAACATTGTCACTAGCTCAGAAACCTTGTAGTGTTTGAGCGTTGTGAGTTGTACAGCAGATCTTTGTTTAAATTGTTATTAACTTCAACAAGAGGAACCAACAGAAATCTAGTAATTGTGCAGAACAAAAACACTCTGCTCATTCTGACAAAAAAAATCAGCAAACATATCAAAGGGAAATTTCAGAAACAGTAATTGTGTCACTCGTCAGCAGAGCTTTGCCAATATATCAGTATTCTGACAACATTATAAAGAGGGGGAAAATCTGATTCAGACAGTTCAACAGGAGAGAGAAATCTTTACAGATGAGATATCATTCACAATTTACCTGCTCGATTATGAACAATATGAGGTTCAAAAGATTGCTGTGCGCCTGGTGTTGGTCATACTCATAACTTGGGATGAGAGCGTCATGGCAGAGGGAGGCGACAGTCAACCCCAGCATTCACCAAACACGTGCAGATCCATGGAGCCACATGTTTAGCTGCGGGCATACGTTTCTCTCTCTCTTTATTTTTTTCCCCAGATATATACGAAGAAGCAGAGACCATCCAACTGCTAAGTTTAATTTAGTCAGATCTGTGGACGTACAACTGGCCTGTCACAGGAGACTTCTTCCACCACCATCCCCCTCTCCTCTTCCCCCAAAGGCACCTTGACTGATAATGAGAGAGTGAATGCAGGTACAGCCAGGACTCAGGGGGGTTTCAATTAACGCCCTGCAGATTAATAAAGAGTAATAAGGTGTGCTGTGTTCATGTGTGCGTGTGTGCATGTGTTTTTGCATGGGTTCATGTGTATGCGTGTCCATGTGTGGTGAGAGGACCCCTGTCGCTCAGCGTGATGGAGGGGACGGAAAGGGAGAGGGGCTGTGAAAAAAGCAGAGACAGACTGTGGTGTGGAGGACCCTCAGCGCACAGCTCTGATTGGGTATTTGCCCAAGGACTTTTAATTGGTCATCTGCTTCGTGTCCCCACAGTGTGATTATCAGCGGGAGATCTTGGGGTCATTTTCACTCCATATGCACAAAGATGCAAATACACGCTTATGGCTGTACCTCAGACATGGGAAAACAATGTGATGAAAAGGCATATCAGTGAAGTTATAATCGTATTTCAATTCATAAATATAAAATAAGAACTAGAGACTCTAAATAAGAGACAAACAAATAAGAGACTAGTTACTGTTGTACAGAATGTGTATATCGTTGTGTGTTTTCTTGATGTGAGTCTTTCCCAATTCAGACTGCCAATGTAAGCACAAGCAAATGATGCAGACTTGTAATCCAGTATTACTGTACTTAATTTGCATTGATGTCTGCTTCACTGTTTACTGTTCACTCTTCCACATCAGAGCCGGATTAAGTTACTGCTAATGCAAAAACAAGGTTCAACTGCAATAACTTCAGATTAAAAGCATTCAGGTGGCAAAACAAAGGGTACTTTTGTCTCACAAAGCTGTATTTTGGAAATGCAATTCATGGGTTAACAGTCACCATGATCATCCATGCGTAAAACCAAGAAAAGGTCAAATTCTACATTTTTTTGATGGGGTGGCAAGTTTCAGTGCAAGTGTTAAAGTAACTACAAGTGTTTCCAAATCTACATACATGTTTTAATCTCTTTTAGCATCACTCTGGTCATGACAGTAAGACCATAAGACTCTGACCAAGTTTGACTACGAAATACAGTTTGATGGGGTAACATAATTACCAGAAGGCCCTGGGTTAAACTCCTGGCCAGACAGACAGGCTTTTTGGGTTGAATTTGTACATTTTCCCCACTTTCTCTCCTGGTTCCTCCAGTGTCCTCCCCACAGTCCAAAAGCATTTAGAAACAGAGACTCTAAAACTTCCCCCAGGCGTGACCGTGAAAGGTGTGTGTGTGTGTGTATGTATGTATGTGCCCTGTGATGGACTGGAGACCTGTCCAAGGCATATTTCCTGTCTTCACCCTGCACCCGCTACAACACAATTAGGTACAAAGTGGTTATGATAACGGATGGATGGAAGGATGGATGGATGGATGGATGGATGGATGGATGGATGGATGGATGGATGGATGGACGGATGGATGGACGGATGGATGAAAAAGACATCACTGTGGTCTTTGCATACACACACTCATTAGTAGCATTGGAGTTATTGGGCTAAACAATGTTCAGATAAAATTAAATGTGGGATGGATTTTAATGCTGTGAGATGCCGTACAGACCTTTGAATCATATTGCTGAGGATATGTTCTTAGACTAGATCATAAAAATAAGGGAAAAATTGTGACTTCTATAGCAGGAAACAAAAAGAGAACACAAAATATTAGACACTTGTCCACAATAAAGTCTGGGGAATACCAAAAACAGAGATATTTTTGGGAAGAAACATCCCTGAGTATCGATTTTTTGCTACTCATACTGTACTGTATTATATCAGTCATGTGATACAGATCACCTGTTTACATCATGTCAGTCAGAGAGCTTTTGACCGGGGATGTTTTGAGTCAAAATGTTAAGTTGATGTGCAAGTATGTGGATGACTTGTTCAGGGTGTAAATGCAAATACAATTCAGAAGCTTGTGTTTCACAGTTTTTCCAATGTCTGGCCTCAATGTTATGCTCTATTTCCGTTAAGCCTGACAAACCAGTGCCAGTTCACCCCCTGAGTAATCAAGTGGTGGTAGAAGTAATCTCAAATGGCTCCTTACTATTAAGAAATAACGTTGTTGTTTTGTAATTAGGGTGAGCTGACCCTTTAAATTGAGGCCCGTCGGGGTGCTAGGTTGTGATGTTGTGTTTGTCTGGTGACACTCCCTGTTGCATTTCCCATGGTGCCTCACAGAGCCTAAATAAATACCCACACAAACAAACCCACACACACCCTGATGCCTGTCACTAAACCATGTTTGTTTTACAGAGTTGATTAATCTGAGCTCTACTGGTTTCACACAGGCCGCAGGCTTTGCCTACCCTTCTCTCTCCTTCTCTCTCTCTTTCGATCTCTCTTTTACTATCTCTCTCTTTCTCTCTCTCTCTCTCACTCTCTTTTCCTTCTGTCTTTCTCTGTTTCTTTCTCTCTCTCTCTCTCTCTCTCTCTCTCTCTCTCTCTCTCTCTCTCTCTCTCTCTCTCTCTCCCAGTAATGGAATGCACCTACAGCTATGGACCTTTACATATTGGGTGCCTGACTAACAAAAGCAGAAAGTTAGGGCACTGTCTTTTCAGCATTTTCGTTATCCCCAGTTGTGTTTGCAGTGTTTGCAAAAGCAGAAAAAAAAGTTATAGGTTTCATTCAGTCGCTGTTCACCTAGATTGACTATGCACTGTCAAACATGAAAGCTTTTGTCTCAGCCACGTAGCATGCCCCGCATATCTCAAGCATGCAGGATAAATATTTACACAAGCAAGATCTGGATGTGAGCTTGTGGAGCTTATTGTTATTGGTAGATGAGAAAGCATTTGTTGTATTTACTGTATGTGCATGGGTGTGAGCATGTTTATTTGACTCTGTGTGTGTGTGTGTGTGTGTGTGCAGTTCAGAGAAACTGCAGTGTACGAGCCTGTAGATCAGCCTGTAGATCAGAAACACAGATAATACCTGACGTGTGTGCGTGAGAAGGGCTTGTCGGTGTATGACTTTGGCGTGGTCTGACCTTGATTTATGGTGTAGTATGTTTTTTTGCTGTGCTGTAAGTCTGTGTGCGAGTGTTTAGGGGTGAAAAGGACGCTTTGAGGTACCCTGCGGCTTGTACATATATGTAAAAACAAAATCCTGGGCCCCTGGGATGAGCAGCTGCAGGAATGATTGAGTGACACATGGTTCCACCCTGATGCATACAGGCAGAGAGGCGTGTATAAGAAGAAGGAATGTATCAGCGGCTTCTTAAATGTCAACAAATACCGTAAAGCATTCGAACAGGAAAAACAGCGAGAAAGACTGATATAATTAAGTGCACTGCAGTACAGAGGTGTCTTTTGTACATCCAGTACACAGGCGGTGCAGATGCATGCAACACTCAGCAGCTGCCAGGCAGACAGTTGAATAGTCAGAGATCTGATTACCGAGCTGTAGAATCTCACCTCTGCTTTGATGACGTCTAAATCATCATGCTGGCAGAAATCTAGGACGATCCTGTAAAGAAAGAAACACTGGCAGTCATGAACATGAAAAAAAAAAAGTGGAGCAGTGGTGGAGTTAAAAAAAAATGCAACAGAAGATGTGACAACAAGGGGGACAATGCATGATAGGCCATGAGTGTGGAGGAGAGAGAATCAATCAGTCTTCAAGGGCCTGTTGATTAGACATTCTACAGCCTTCTCCATCTTCGTTAGGCCTTAATTAATTCATAATACTGAAACAAATTACCTTTGCATGGATGAAAATTACACCTAAATGTGGCGTGGCAGTTTGGCATTTGGTGATTAAATTATCTCTGGAGATTGTGGGAGTTTGATAGAGCAGCGTTGTCTTGATGGAGTCGTGTAACATTATTAGGTTTGAAATAACAATCCTCTCATTTCCTACGTGGGGCCATTTGTAACAGAGGGGGGAGGAAAGGAACGGAGAGGAAAAGAGGAGGGGAGAGGAGAGGAGGGGAGAGGAGAGGAAAGGAAAGGAAAGGAAAGGAAAGGAAGGGAGAGGAGAGGAGAGGAGAGGAGAGGAGAGGAGAGGAGAGGAGAGGAGAGGAGAGGAGAGGAGAGGAGAGGAGAGGAGAGGAGAGGAGAGGAGAGGAGAGGAGAGGAGAGGAGAGGAGAGGAGAGGAGAGGAGAGGAGAGGAGAGGAACGGAAAGAAAAGGAAAGGAAAGGAAAGGAAAGGAAAGGAAAGGAAAGGAAAGGAAAGGAAAGGAAAGGAAAGGAAAGGAAAGGAAAGGAAGGAAGAGAAGAGAAGAGAAGAGAAGAGAAGAGAAGAGAAGAGAAGAGAAGAGAAGAGAAGAGAAGAGAAGAGAAGAGAAGAGAAGAGAAGAGAAGAGAAGAGAAGAGAAGAGAAGAGAAGAGAAGAGAAGAGAAGAGTGAAGAGGCCCTCCAACAACAATTCTCCCAAAAGTCAGGTAGATTTAAACTTGTTGTGGTAAGATAGTGAAGAAAACCTTTCATTTTACTTTATGGTGTTTTGCCTTTATTCTATTTTTTGCAAAGTGGTGAAGGAGAGTAGATTGGGCATACACACAGTGCTTTTTAATCCACTTTTCACTGAAATCTGTCTTATCACACAAAAAGGGCAGATAGTGTCCCATCAAACTCAAGACGTGTGTCTTTATCAAACCACCCTCATTGGCTTTGTTCACCAGACCACCGGTGTGGGGAATTCTCCACAGACAATACAATATAATAAAAATACATACAATAAGAATAACTTCCTCTCAATAATACAATAAAACAGCCTTGGAGCAGGAAAGACAGCAGGAGAGCTCAGCTTTGAAAAAATGATAACAGAGATGAGGAATAGAATGGCCAGGAGTCTTTTCTTCTCTTTTTATAGGTTATAGATTATGGTAAGCAGATAGCCGTGTGGCTTTATCTTTGTCTGAGCTACAGGGTTGCAACTCCAGTTGGAAGCTTAAAAGAAGAAACGCATCAGCTTGCCTATAGTCTCATCCTTCCTTTGTCCGGGCCTGGGTACTAAAAAACAGGTAAAAGATGGGCTGTGTGCGATGTGTAGATGCAGCTCAAGCAACATTTTAACAGAGTTGTCAAGGTGCATTGTGGTCTGGACTAGACAGAGCATATCTTTCATATCTTTCTTGCAGCATGCATCTGCATGCAAAAGTTTTCAAGAGACAAAACAAGTGGCAAGTAGAGAAATACCCAATGATGACTTCAAGGTTCATGTTTTTGTGAGAGTAAACTTTCTGCACATACATATCAGATACTGCTAGTTTTAAGGGATACAATCAACGTGCATTCGTTTTGTTTACAAGGTCTTGAGTCAGACATCATGATCACACCGAGTGAGTGTACTAGCCAAAATAAGTTTCTGATTTTGTTTAGTCACTCCGTCTGGTAGGTGAGGTCTGTGCCACTATCTGTCCTATATATCAGCAGGTGAGGCAACCTGGGGGCTAGATTAAAGTAGCTAGCACAGAACATGAAATGGATAAATGAAAATATCAATGAATAATACATTGCAGGTAGTGAGTTTTAGTCTTTAAACAAAACCACAGAGGTAGTGTCCATGGTGTAAAGTTGTCCAAGTTTCTGTCCCAAGGACGGAGTCCATTGTCAGCTTATCCTGAAGAGATAAGAAAAGACCAGTTGAAAAAACCAGTTAAGTCCACACTTAAAGTCTCCTTGACTCTCCTAAAGAGAGAAGTCTAGCTAAACCAACTAGGATAGCTGAGGCCTCTGAGCAGTTGTTGACTTCAAAGAGTAATCCCAGACTTATAGACATTCTCCATCACTGAAATGATTTAACACCTATTTTTATAAAGCAGATGCAGCAGCCTAATCTCCCCCAAAAGGCGACCCCCAGGTCTTTGAAGGAGATGTTCTTTCATACAAACCGTCCGCTAGAGCATTGCTCAAATGAATTTGAGCACAATTAAATGCAAGACTGAGATGAGTGCAGATAGGCTGTGCTTTCTCTATCAGTATACTAGTGGTCTGCCTAGTGACCTTCTGAGGAAAAATCTTCATATGAGCTCAGACAGAGGCTATGAAAAGGCAAAGAAATCTACTTAAGGAGCACAATGGAGATGAATTTAAAACATATTCTGAATACAGGACAAAGACTTGGAATGACCTGCAATCAAAGCAGATGATTTGAAGGCAATGCAAGTATTTGTGTTGTTCTCGAGAAGTTGTTGTAATCCAGTGGAAGAGATGACATACTCTCAGGAAATCGGCTTGTCATCAAACATGAAAATGATTGAATTGAATTGATCATTTAACTTTCTTACAAGATTGAGGGAAAAATGGCAAAATTTTGTATGTGACTTACAAGAGAGACAGACTAGCAGACCTCAATTCTCTGACCATTTCTTGAGAGGCAATTGACGATCGACTCTAACCCTGTGTATGGAAACGTTCAGGATAACCCCAACAAAACCAGAATAAACATAGTAGCCCAAGTCAAGTGGAAGCAGCCTTGTAACCAGCATGTCCACTCAGCACCCTTAAAGTAAACAGTTACAAGTGCCTTGTTTCTTTTCCAACAGTATCTATACCCTAAAGTGCTGTTATGCCTTTCAGAAAAGGAAACTCTTAAAGATGCTGGATTTCATGAAAGAAAAGAGACTCTGCTTTGCCTGCCTACATCAAGGCCATCTCAGTAAAAACTGCAGACAAAGACTCACCTGCACAGTGTGCTCCAAACAACATCCCACAAGTAGTGAGGCCTGAAGATGCAGGTACTGTATTCGGGCTGGTACTGTGGCTGATATGAAGGCCAGTAATGTGCTCTGAGTGCTGCCAGTTTATCTCAAAGGCAGAAAATCAAACATCTTATTGCGAAGAATGAGCCATGAGAAGAAAGTCCCAACATATGCGCTCTCAGTTTCAGGATTTGACGGAGACAATTTCATTCAGTTGCCCGATGTATTCACACAAAAAAGATCAGAAGATAAGCAATTCCTTGAAATAGTGAATAAGTCTATCTCACTGATCGATAGTCACTATACTCTTGACTTATGTTTCAGGAAAGATGTAGAGAAACTGCCACATCTCCATGCAACATCTTCAGAGCTTCAGGAGAAACCTACAAGGAATGAGCTCTAAAATGATTTTACCACCAAATAGAGACAGACATGCAGACAGGCAAACACACAGGCCTGGCAATGTCAAAACCATAGATAGTATATAAAAGATGGACGTTGTCTTCCGGTACGAAAAATGAAGCCAATGCAGAAGTGACATTTCTTGCAATACCACGGAGATCCTCTAGGCTTGGCTCCAAAAAACACTCTAATTCACACCCAGTCAAAAAACGCCATTTTTAATCATTTTTTTTCACAACTCACACCAACAGCTGGAGTTTCCAGTACTGCATGTAATCTGATGGTCGATTTGCAAATTATTCCATGATTAATAAGATATCAGAGCTTAAAGAAATGAATGAATATGTGTATGTCCATTTGGCTGACAGGGGAGCCTCACAGAGGAGAGAGCATAAGTCACATTAGGTGGACGAATAGACTGTGCTTACCTCGTTATGGCCGTGTTATTTTCTGATATCCAGTATGGATCAGTGGGTGTGTTGAGGAGGATGGAGGTGAAAAGTTATATCTGTCACTCACTCCCCCCACTCTAACAGCCCTATGGTTTCTGCTGGCTCCATTATGAGGAATGGCAGCTCCCTGCAACTCAAACTCCTGGTTTCATTTGCAAACCAGTGGGTGACATCATGGAGGGTTGGGGATTGGTCGAAACACAGGGTATATCCCACAACCCAAAGCTGCTCTAGGGCCCTGGGTCTACAAATTCCCTAATTGGAGTTCTTCTCAAGCTTAGATGATAACCAATCACACTCATGGCCAACATCAGATCTATATTCCACCAGGTCAGAGTGTCTAAACCTGACTTTCAGGGCTTTTTGTGGTGGAAATATGAGTACACTGAACAGGATCAAATAGACCTTTGTATACTGGTACATCTGTTCGGAGCTGTTTCATTCCCTAGTTGTACCAACTTTTCCCTAAGAAGAACAATAGGGGACAAACCCCATGTCAGATTGCAGGTGCCAGACACAGTTCAGAATCATTTATATGTAAATGATTGTACAGTACAGGATGCAGTTTAACTAATATCAGACCTGGTGGAGTTGTGCAACAAAGGAGGATTCCAGTTTATCAAATGGGCAAATCAATATGAGCTGAAAACCCTTGGACCTTGGACCTAGCAAAGACAAATTGCTACTGACCATGCCCGAGGCTTGCAGTGGAACCTGGAAGATGACATCTTGAGGTTTATTGTCCTCATTCCAGAAAAAAACACATAGACTTCAGTGTTCTATACTGTATTAAGCCTGGTAAAAAAACACAGTACCATGTACCATGCAAAGACAGAGAACTGACCAGACCTTTAATCCACCAGGGGTATCTCACCATGTTGGGGTATTGGGAAGAATGATCAGATCAGTGAGATTGGTCCAACACTCTCTTCCTCACCAAATGATGCCTCAC
The DNA here is from genome assembly GCA_029224185.1 of Karalla daura. Classification (NCBI taxonomy): domain Eukaryota; kingdom Metazoa; phylum Chordata; class Actinopteri; order Chaetodontiformes; family Leiognathidae; genus Karalla; species Karalla daura. The sequence goes on from CM055188.1 coordinate 26,341,057, forward strand.
TGATGGGTCTCCTGACACAGTTTTACCACTACATCGTCTGGACCCTCTGACCTTGAACCAGACTGACAACCTGTTCATCCTCCTGGTGAGTTTTGCAGATCTGACTTGGAAACTTGGCGGCGATGGAAACAAGTACAGTGTCTGGCAGACTGGTTGTGGAGATGGTGGACACAAGAATGTAAAAAAAATGTGGCTCAAAGGAAAACAAAAAAATCAACGATGGTAATGTTGTGATGATGATGGACCCAACCTCTCCAAGACCTGCATGGCCTTCTTGGAAACAAAGCCTGATCCAATTTAACTTAATTTAATTTAATGCATTTAATTTAATAATTTTATGTTACGATTAGGCGCGAGGTGTGTAGGAGCCAGAATAAGTTTCTGATTTTGTTGAGTCACTCCCTTTGTGTGGCCAAGCTTTGTGCCACTCTGTCTTATGACCATATGTTTATATACCTGGGAGCTCTTCAGCAGAATCTGTTCAATATATTTGAAATCCTTATTTGTAATTTTTCAGAAGGCCTATTAAATTACTATTTTTTTATAAATAAGTGCATCTTTGAATCTTTTGGACTTGGACTCATTATTTGGACATAAGTGGCAGGACTCTTTTTTGGCTCAGCTACCAGTGGTTATAATACTGGTAAAGGATTTAACCACTACAGCGAGGATAACAGTAAGCTGCTTGCTCACATACTGTGTGTCTGTGTGTGTGTGTGTGTGTGTGTGTGTGTGTGTGTGTGTGTGTGTGTGTGTGTGTGTGTGAACATGAATGTTCTGTTCATGTGTTTGTGCACCATGTCTTGTTTGCTCTCTCACTAAAGGCATTGTGGAGGAAAACCTCCTCCGCAGGCAATAGGAGCCTCCGTGTCAATTATCCTGCCCTGAACCTGCGATCTCCTCTCTTCTCTCCCTCTCTCCTCCCTGCCTCCCATCATCCTCTGCTCCTCTAATAGGCCCTCTCTCAGGATGATGAGAGGACATGCTCCCCTCTGATGGCAGCGCAGCACAGCTCACAATGCTGTGTGTCAGGGCAAGATTAAGACAGGGCAGAGGGAAAAACATTGCCGGCAGACGTGGAGGGCTCTGTGTGTGTCTGTGTGTGTGTGTGTGTGTGTGTACTGACAGGTATTAGACTATCAGGTATTGTTGCCACATGCAAAACACGGGGGTGAGATACTAATAAACACAGACATGAATACAAGCCTCTTTACTACAAAGTGAGCATGCACACACGGGAAGGATGAGCAGAGGAAGCGAAGGAAACAGAGGAGGGAGAGAGAGAGAGGGAGAGAGATGTATAAACTGTCAACACTGTCACGGAAAATGGCCCTCAAATTAAGCCGAGCGTGTGGTTCTACAAGGGACTCTGGGAAATTGCCTTTTATCGCTTCCCAAACAATGGGCCGTCTGACAGCGTCACGTATGATAACACACACATACACACACGTGCATACACACACGTCTGACAGTGCTATGCCCGATAACTCAGCCAGCCACTATTTACATTTTTCCGGCACCGAGCCTCCCTCTCTCACACCCTCCCTCTGTCTTCTTCAGCGACTTTTACTGTCCTCTGCAGCCGCACGCTTTCATGTGGTTAATATCATGCAAAATAACAGCTTCTTATTTTCCTGCTGCCCCCCACCTACCCAGCTCCCACCCACCCCTCCGCATCCCATCTTTAATGGGGGCTAAGCGCTGTAAGCTGGCTGAGCGCGAGGGCCTCTTATACACACACCACTGTGGTTATCTCCCTCTCTGTTTATCATTGTTATTATTATTAATGCTCGGCTGTAACCGCAGAGCCTTAGATGAGAGTAGAGGAGAGGAGGGAAGGAGAGAGGGATGAAGGAGGGAGAAGAAGAAGAGGAGACGGGGTGGTGGAGGGTGGAAGCGTGTCCTGTGATGTGATGCTTGTTAAATAAACTGCTATTTACCACCGTGACAGAGAGATTATTTACAAACACACACCATTATATCCCTCCTCCTCCTCCCCCTCCTCCTCCTCCTCCTCCTCTGCTCCCTCATCCCTCTCCTTTGCTTCGTTTCTGAGTTGTGCGTTTGATGCTCCATGAGGGCCATGCCGGTCGGAGGATTATGACTGGTGACAGTGTAATAAAATGCTCTTCTACTGTACTGTATGAGGATGATAGAAGCCTGCAACATGTTGTTATCTGAAGGGATTTGTAATGCACTGAAGTTCGGGATAATGAGGAAAGTACTCATCAAGAGCCAAAAAAAAAAAAAAGCCACTATGAACTGTATTCTCATACATGGACCATTCTAATGAAGCAATTTCTTGATGGAGTCTTTTTGATTTCTCAATCAAAACATACTCCTCACTCATAGAGCGACGCAGCCTTGTGAGCTTCTCAGAGGATTTCTTTTTCTTTCCTTTCAATTATGCTAATAAACTATTTTTCTTCACCATCAAAAATATAAATTAACCATTAAATGCTCATAGAAAGTTGATTGGTCAAATGAGCTGCTTGAGACAACAGAAGTACCGAGGTTACAGCAGGTAGACTGAATGTAATTCACTGTGGATGTAATCACGTTATGTGTGGCCAGGAGATACAGAAGCAGTTTCCGTTGCCTCGCTGACACTGAGAATTAACAGTTTTATTTTTCTCAAACAGATATAAAAAAAAATCTCCATGAAATGGGTTTATTATGGTAAGGTTAGGTTCCTGATCATCCAGACAGTCTGTTTGTCACCGTGGACTGGATTTTATCTATTCTCAAATTGAGTTAATACAGGACACGTTATGGATGAGTACGATAACGGTTCTCCTTAAAGTTGTGTAATGTCAATTAAGTATTTTAAAGGAAAATGAAAACATTTAAAGCTGAATTTCAGTTTAAACAACAGAAGTTAAATACGTGTGTTACATTTAGACTATAACGAGAGTGTGAGTTTCTTTAACTGAAGCTCTTTTATCTGATGTTGACTATTGATTTTCATTTGATTCAACACTATTGTTTATTATTTATTGCTGTTGAGCCTCTGTCATTTCTTACACTGCAGAGGCGATTGACAACTAAACCTGCTGGTGTCAGGGCTGAAACCAAGGCAGAACAACAACGTGAGCCACAGGAACTAAGGGCCCCAGAAAACAGATACAAAGACTATGAATACCTACATACCAGATAACACAGGAGCAGGTGGGCTGGTAAGGGAAGGACCATGCCACAGCATAGCACACTCTCAGGGTCAACCACTGAGGCTCATTGAGAGACATTACACATTATGAAGTCATGTAACTGGATTATGTACTTGCAGCACTGTGTGTTTTCAGATAACATCACTGTGCACTGTACTACTGCAGCAGAGATGAGCCAGATTTGTTGGTCTTGTAAAAGAAGTGTCTGCTTTGCTCTACTTTGGGCCAGCATCGTTGACCTCTCTGAGAAGAATGGGATGGGGGGGGGGTATAATTTACTCTTTATTTATTTTTTTTTTGGTTTGTCTGAACATGACCTTAGCAAACTGCCATTACGTGATCCTCCAGAAAATAGTTTCTCTATAGTTGTGCAGTTGTCTGGCAAAACACAAGGACATGCCATTGGCAACACCTGTGCTGTGTCATATTCTATATCAAAACACAAAATAAGCGATCAGAGAGCCAGAGGAGACACCTGATCTACAGCCAACAGGAGAACATCAACTACATTTGTGAAAAGAATGTTTTCTAAAGTTTGTATGGTCCAATTTATAACTTAAAAAGTCCTTCTGGGCCAACAAATAGATACCTTGAAATGTGTGTGTGTGTGTGTGTGTGTGTATGTGTGTGTGTGAGAGAGAGAGAGAGAGTGTGAGTGAGAGGGGGAGAGAGGGAGAGACAAGAGGATGATCACCGTGATTATGAGAAAATGAGAAGCCCTAAAACATACAAAGAAACATTAAAACAAAACAGAGATGAATGACAACATGTTCCAGTCAGATTCAGACTCATAGTATCTCATAGTATCACGGTAGTGGAGTGGAAAATATTGTGGGCACATCATATGAGCTGGCTGAGACTGAGACTAATAGATCACCATAAACCTGGAAATTGTGAAAATCATAGTGAGAGACGTTAACTGAAGCATAGTTTACCTCACTTGTTTTCATCATTTTTTAATAGGAACATCTTCCTATTGCAACTATCTATTGTCTTGCCCACTTTATATCTCGCTGGTTTCACAAGATTTTAGTCAGATTTTAGTCAGGTCATTTTAGACAGGGCAGGACAAATTCCCATTCAAAACTTAACATCTCCAATTAACTTAAATATAGATGAAATACAAAATACCCAGAGAAAATCTACACAGACACAATGCGAACATCCAAATGGTGACCGAGAGCTGAACCCAGGACCTTGCTTTCGTGAGGCAACTGTGCTAAACACTTAAACTGTGTTGCCTAATTATAAATGAGACAGCGAAAAAAGTGAAACTTTGACCTATTTTTGGCAGGACTAGTGTCATGGATAGCCGTGCTGTCTGGCCCAGTGTTACATCAGTCATGTGGCTCTCGTCTTGCATGTCACAGAAAACCCTGGAGGGGGAGGAGGAGAGTAGGGTGTCGGTCATTACACCTTACTTAATATTCATCACTTCCTTCACTCACACCCATCCGCCCATTCAGAGGATGGAGAGGTTGGCTCCATTGAGATGTTTCTGTTTGAAAACCCCACCCCAAACAATATGTCTCCCATCCCTACAAACCGCTCTGATGGTCCTCTCCCTTAGGGGTCCTTAGGAGAAGATGTGCGTGCGCGCTTGTGTGTGTGTGTGTGTGAGTGTGTGCGTGCACATTTGTGTGTGTGTGTGTGTGTGTGTGCGCACAGACATGTGTGTGTTGCCTAGAAAGAGAGAGCAATACAGCCTCAAGGGCCTTTTCTTGACAGTGGAGCGAATGAAATGAAGAGATTGAAAGAAAGCGAGTCGAAGGGAGCGAAGGGAGGGGTAAAGGGCAGCATGAAAAAAAAACTGGGTGATTGGATGATGCTGACAGTTTTATGTGACCTCCTGGGTCTGTGTGCTGTGCGTACACACACACACACACACACACACAAATGTGCACACAGACAAATACACACACATGTATACACACCTATTAGTAATGGATTGATACAAATCGCCGTCAGAGACACACTTGCCTTTTGCTGCTCGGAAATGCCTCTTTGTTCAAAAGAATCAAAATTGTCTGCATGTGTGTATGGGGGTGTGCGTGTGCGTGTGTGAGTTTGTGTGTGTGTCTTTGCAATATAAATCCAAGGCCCATTCACATAGCCAGTGGCTTGTAACTTACACCTTGTGTGTAACCTGACCCTCAAGGGTTGAGGTGAAAGGAGAGAGGTCTGATCTCAAAATCACTACACCCAAACTTCTGTAAATGACACAGACACTCCTGCACACATGCACATACGCACACACAATGGCTCATTATCTTATGCGTGTGTCACTGTGGTGTTATGAGCTCCACAGAGGTCATATTCATAGTTTTGAAAGAAAAGCCTGAAGCAGAGTGGTGTACGGTTCTTTACACTTCTTTGCTTTCCCTCCTTCCGCCCTCCCCCCTTTCCTCACCCCTCCCTCCCCTGCCGAGTCCATTAAAGACCTGGAAGTTTATCAGACCTAATGTAGCGTTAGTATATACAGCCTTTGCCTGTGCCACACTCTATTCTCCCTATCTCTACCACTCACTGTGCATAAACCTCACTAATACTATCTCTGCCATTCACAGCGGATGGGCCCCGCTAACGATGCTAATTAGCAAGCGAACACAATGCACGCTTCATCTCCCCTCCCACCTGTCAGAAGTACATGCGGCACAGCCTCAAAAAACCAGAGAAAATAACTTCCCTCTCTTCTCTCCGCCTCCTCCTCCTCCTCACCACCCTCACCCTTTTGCGTTAGTGCCGTTTTATGTTTTGTTTGGCTTTGCTGTGAAAACTCCAGGAGAAACTTTGCTACCTGTGCCTTTTTGAGTGTATGCATGCGTGCTCCCGTCAGTGCCATTTTGTTTGATAAGAGAATGGGGAGGAAAGGGTGGGGGCATGGAGGGTAGAGGAGACAAGAAAGGGAGACCAAACAAACCAGGGACATGACAGACATGAGGAGAGGGGAAACGGAGAATATGAAACGATCCCCAACTGTTTACAGTTGTAACCTCTGTTCTCTGCCTTGTGTGAGTCTTTGGCGGCCGACAGAAAGATTTACTGTAGAGGAAAGAGAAAGAGAAAAGGGGAGATGAAGAAACAATACACCAAAGGTAGACACTGCTGGCCACCTAAACCCTACACCACACCCCTGTGACCATCTTTATCCCTGGGTCCACACACCTTGAGGGCATTCCTCAGTTCACCTCTCAGATGAAAAGAGTGAATGTAGCCTTTCTGATGCTAAATAGAGTGGTGTGTTTCTGCTCCCCAGAGGATGCAGAATCCCGTTTCATCAATTCAGCCAGCTGCCCACACACACACAAGTGCTTGTTGAGTATATGTGCGTGGGCTAGTGTGTGTGTGTGTGTGTGTGTGTGTGTGTGTGTGTGTGTGTGCAGAATGTATTGTGTAAGTGGTAGTTAGAATGCGACAGCAAAAGCTGCTCTCTAAAATGGTACTCATATTCTGAAGGGCCTACAGGGTTTCAGTGGCGCCTGCTAACGAGGCATTCATACTGATCTATTACAGAGTACCACACACATGCACACACACTCGTACTCACTCACAATATATTAAACCCACCCATGAATGATGTCCTCACAGCAAAACCAATGCAAAAAACTTTATCCGAGGTCAACGATGGCCTAGCTATCACGCTACACCGCTTTTAAACATTTTGAAGCTAATTACAATATTAACTTAAAATGCTCTTTAAATACAACTGGGAAATTCATGTATATCCACAGGATATGCGTAATATTTACTCAAATGTGTGAGTGCGTTTTGGATGTAAAGCACATAATAACTGAGTGTGTTACTCTGCCCCTTGTGGCAGTTGTGATGTGCAGATCAGAATTGAAATATTCTAGTCTATTCTGGTCTCACAGTTTTAAATATGCATGTTAAGCTAAAAGATATGAACATATCAAGCCCTAAACTAATGAAACTAATAGCCCTGAACTATGTAATATGGGATAATTATCAGTCACTTTTCCTTAAAAGAGGGCGCTGCACCCAAACATGTTCCAGGCGTACTGCAACATGCTTGTAGTGACATCAAATTGCCAAGTGCTATCTATGGGCTCTCCCTCTATCTATAGGCCAGCAGCAGGCTACTGACAGGTTAGTCTTCAAATGGGGTTTCTCCAGCCCCTGTTATGATAACCGGAGGTGGCTAGCTGGATGTCCCCGTGGCAACGAAACACCAACACACAATGGACAACCACAGGGTAAGAGACCCTAATCACCTCTTCACTTGTGCAAGAGGCATTAAAGCACCCGTTTTCATACGGATAGCACCAGTGCTCAAAGTGATAAATTACTGCCGGTACGCTCTCCATTATGCTAAAGGCAGTAATATAAAAGTGCTGGTACTTTGGAGCAACTGTGGCTGAGGGGCTCAATGGTTGGAAGGTCTGCGGTTTGATCCCAGCCTGCAGCCTCCATGCCAAAGTGTCCTTGGGCAAGACAATGACCCCCAAATTGCCCCTGATGCTCAAGGTGTGAATGGTGGAAGCTACTAGTTAAAAGCAGACAGAAAGGGTGAATGTGATTTGTGTCTGCAAAGGTGCTTTGAGTGAGCATAAAGACTAGAAAAGCACTACATAAGAACCAATCCATCTAAGATTTGTAGGAGAGAACCTTCTTGGAAATCTGTATCGAGCTCTGACGGCTGCAGGGTTATTCTGCTTTTCACAGCAAAAGTGATGTTATTGCTTGAGGATGCTCTGGTTGCTCGCTTTGTGTGGCCTTTGGCAGATCTGCAAGCAGGGTAGGAGTGACCAAATTTCAAGCTGTGACACAGATGTGTCCACCTAGGCTGATCAGCTGAGCCCCGGATGTCCATAACAGTAGATACATGCATGACAGGCACTGACATTCTGGTTTTCACAAGGCCTTTTTTATAATTTATGACTTTGAATGCACAAATATAATCAAACTAACAGATAATTGCAGCCATGTGACCTCCATTAGTAGCCTATTTGATTATAATTAAGGCTCAGGTATACACAAACACATCGTGAACACCTGGCGCCACTGCCGCCCCCAACACCCATCGCTGCCTGCGTTCATTGAAAATGAATGGCGGGCATGAGGCTGCACGTTGAAGAGGCCAGCAGGAGTCTTGTCTTATGAATAATATTGTGAAGTTTTGCTGGGCCTAAGAGAGAGAGAGGGCTTTAGTAGGGGGGGATTTTCCATGGCCTGGTGGACATAGTTGTCTCTCTGAATGCAGAGTATCATTCAAAGCCACCTCAGATAAGGAGTAGAACAAGCTGCTGGATGGCTGTTGTCTGTTATAAGGTTACATATCATGGTCATAGTCCAGTGGATTGATTTTTTTAACCTGTCGCAGCTCTTACAAAGATGAATTACAGTTAGATTTGAATAAACTATTCTGGCTCAGTCTTTTATGTCACAAGTTTGATCATTTCTGTTCATGTGTAGGCAACATTAGAGTGAGATTGTGTGTTTTTTATTTTTTAACCACAGACTGGTAAATTTGTATTCAATCATCGCTGAAAAGAAACTAGAAAAGCAACAATGCTACCTCCAACATCTACTCTACATGAAGAGGAAGGCTACTACTTTTCAGCTCTTTATCAAAGAAATGGTATGACATCTCATTTGAAATGGTTTAATCTACTTTTTATTTCCCTCTGCTGAGCACAATTATCTTTGTAATATGTATCAATATTTTACCGGTTTTTGCCAATACCTGGTAAAATCAGCTGATCACACCATCACAGTGGATTCCTACTTGTTTGAAGACAAAGAGAGCCCTGCAAGGTGGATGCCGATGACCTGCACTCAGTTTGTCAGCAGTTAGTCCCAATGAAAGATGCTTTTCAGCTGGGAAGAAAAGTGGATTGTTAATTGGGAATATAGGAGTCCTCCTGCAGACTAAACAGGTAAAAGCTAAATGGGTTGTTTTTTTCCTCATTGTTAGAGCCCTTAATGGTTCCTGACTGCTTTAAAGATTTTGGAAAACACAGTGTTTTGATATACACAAAAACCCCTCCGACGAAAGTTCCACAAATCATGACAAATCGCTGCACAAAAGGTTACAATTGGTTTTCTATGAACCCAATTCAAAGCAACAAATTATGTCTCCCATTGTTAATTTGTGTCAATATCTGTTAAATTAAAATACAGGCTCATTAGGCAAGAAAAACAAAGTTGGATTTTGACTGAAACCGAACTGGTCAATCCAATATGGGTGAACACTCTGATGAACTGTTTCCTCTCAGGTGCCATTCGGGAATGTGATCATTCTGACAAAAGATAGAATATGTGCCTGATAATGTTTTAAAATCATAAAATCCCATTTTACTGCTTTATGGAGCTCAAAACTCCATTGCATCGTTCTTGGTATGTGAAGCAGGAATTCCTTTACCAGGGAATGAACCTACAATGAACCTAGGATTTCTATAGCAAACTGTAAATGTTTTTACCAGAGCATTGTTTAATTCTTGTTTGTTTTCAAAATTGTATATGTTTCACTTAAAAAAGTCAGTCAAACCATTTCTAATAAAATAGTGACCAAACACTCATTCTCTAATGTAGAGAAAAAATAAAAATGTTTTCATTCTATATTGATTCGTTCATATGTGTGTATACATATATACACACGTACATACATGCACACACACAGGTACCTACACACATACATGCACACACACTCACAGTATTAAGACGAGATGTCAATTATAGCATTGCAACTTTCTATCGTACCTCTTGATGATATAATACACATTCACCCTCAGTGAAAATTGCGGATTTTTCTGTTTTTCCATATGAAAATGAATCCCAGAACAGATATGTTTGATATGTATGATTGCTGTGTCTCCATAGCTAGAATAATCTGAAGCAGTATATTTTCAATCCACCTGTGCTTCAGGATTCCTATCTCTCCCGATCTCCATCCTCCTAGTTTGTCGCCCTTGCCTCCTTTGTCTCTTGTGTTCTTCCAACTTTCCCTGCCCTGCTGTCTGCCTTGAAACAGCTATTCACTATTCAGCTCGCCTTGCTCCACGGCTCAAATTTTCCACTACTCATGAATTGTCAGTAAATTGCTTTTGGTCAAACTTTACAGTATCTTCTATGTTCCTCCAGATCTGTAACCTCAAACCTAACAATCATGTAAAAAAAAAGAAAAAAAAAAGGTTTATACCGAGCACTAAATGCATGCTGTCAGATCTTTAGTCCCGGCGAAATTGAAAAAAGGTGTTTCTGTGAGAGGACCATCCAGGTGAAAGGTGTCCCCAGTGTCAGCTATTATTTGCGGCTATTCAGGGTGAAGACAGAAGACTGCATTCTTGACTTTCTGACCCTCTGCTGTGGCATTTGATTGTGGATAGAGCACCATATGAGTGACTGCCATGTTGAAATCATTGCACATAATATATATCTCTGCTTTTCATGGTCATGGAGACACACATGAATATGTAGCCCCAGTACTGGGTCAGTTTTGAACACTTGATAACCTTAATCCGAAATTCCACCATTCCACTCAAATGATAAATTATAAATGTCAGGAATTGTGGATGAACTCTACTCTCTTCGAATATTTCCAACAATGAAACTTGGAGAGTTTTTTTTTTTAAATAACAGTCAGCAGTCAATATGCTGTGCATGTTTATAAAATGTATACAGTGTATACAATACAACAAAATGCTCACAACACCGAGTGCAAACCCAGTGCACACAAAAGCTGTCAGATGTTGGCCATGAACATATCTGAGCTTTGACCGACCGTTTTGTAATGAATAACCGAGAAAACAGTCCTCACGCGTTAATCAGCAACAACAGAAATAAACTTGTATGCATTGGTTTCGATCAAACAAAATGTTTTCATTGTGTATCAGATATTTGGACACAGTGCCAGAGCGGACAAAACAGACGCTAAAACTCGGTTGAGCACTTGCAAGTCGCAGCTGTTGTATTCGCAAATTAGCTTTCGTTTGGGTTTGGCAGTGATCTGTCCTCCAGCCGCACTGATGCTACACAGCTGGCTCATTATTATTTAGAGGGATACATTTCAACAACTTTCAGACACATAAAAAAACACACATACACATCTGGGCAGACTACCAATCCGTAATAGGGCACAAATCACTATTAGCGATGGGAATTAATAAGAATTTAGAAATTCCAATTACATTACATACAATATTTCTTATCAATCCAAATCCTTAACTATTCTCTTATTGATGCTCATTGTGTAGAGGAATAAAAAAAGTACTTATATTTTTAGCATTAACTCACGTAAAATGATTTATTGTGTTACTGTTTCCCAACATTTACAGAGCCTATTTGTGTTCAACTTGAAAAACTTCAACTGATACAAAAAATATCAAGAATTTGAGGGTAACACTGGAAATGATTCATATAGTGAAAGTTTACTCAGTGAAATGCTGCTAGCATTAACAGAGAAGACTCAGAGCCTGGAGAGTTTAAATGTTTCTCCCCTTTAAACACAGATGATGCCCTAGTATCAGATCTGCTGCTGCTGGGCTGAGATGCAACATTCCTGCATGTTGCAAACAGCCTTAGTGTCATCTTTTCCTGTGTAGTAAAGCCAAACCGTAGAGCTCTTTTGCTTGTGTGCCATGATTGCATGGCATAGAGTTTGCACGGTATACAGCGTGCATGTGATGTGCATGTGACATTACACACTTGGAAGACAATGCAAATGATAAGAGGAATCATTAAGCAGACATCCAAACGGTCTCAAGGAATCATTCCACTTTTCTCAAAGTCCCATATTCTTGTTTTTCACTTTTACACCTGGTAATTTTGGTGTCTCCAATCAGCCTAAACAAGCATGTTTTGGACTGTGGCTAGGAGGAAAACCACATGCATGCAGGGAGAACATGCAAACTCCACACATGATGGCCGAGACCGCGATGCAAACCAGCAATAACTACTGTACCACTGAACTACTCATCAAATCTCTGTCCCCCATGGAATGAGACAAGTTAAGTAAGTAAAGCTTAATGTAAATGTTCCCTAATGTGAATTTGACTTATGTGTTACTGTCATACATGCCTTCCTTTGTATAAAAATATTGTGACAGTTTGTGCAGGCAAGTTTGAAATGTGACTGTGCACAGCGGCTCAGCTGCACACAAGTGCAACATGTTATACATACGTTAATCCTCCTTGTTTATGACTAATTTCCACCTGTACTGCTTAGATTTTCACACAGTTCTGTTCAAAAAGAATTTTTTTGGTACTTTATGTGTGCAGAGTTGACATTTAATGAGTGCCATGAGGCCCGTCTCTTTCAGCCTTCTCACTTTTCACAATTTGATGGTGGCTATAAAACAAATATCTGTATGCCGTTTAGACAACAGATGCACGCATATTGTGCAGATTGTGTTAAGACCTACAGAGCGAAAGCTCTCGACACAACACAAGACAGATGATTCCCAGATGTGGTCAGACAGTTCTGATCACGTTCCCGATCAAAATGCATTTACACCTTCCATGTGCTTTTCCTTAACTGGATAAAATACAGGTTATATTTTGATACCACCTATAGCCAGGATTAAGGAAAGCTTTGAGAACTTTTTTTTTTCATTTGTGTATTCAAGTTTAGCAACTGATATTGATTGATGATTTATAAATATTCTTCCTTGAAGATCTTTGAATTTTATCACATGAAACTTTTTTTGCTTTTTGTCATGTGGTAGGAATTAATGTACACATTAATCCTTCCCAAAACTGCTTGATTTCACAGTTGTAATTCCACAAACTGCAGCACAACCGTCTTTTCTGTACATGTGTAAGTTTGATCATATGGAACGAAAAATAAAATGTTGGACTGACAAACAATTTTCAGAGAGGACAATGAGACCATCCCATTTTCTTCAAGTTTCTAAATGCAGCGCTGCAAAAGTGTTCCACTCCTTTCATCACAAGGTCAAGTACTTTGAGTACAAACAATGGCGACAGCAAACCCAGAAAGTAGTGCTGCGCACAGATTCTCCCCTTTTGTACTTCGTCATGGCATGGTGTGTGTGTGTGCTTGTGTGTATGTGTGTGTGTGAGACAGTGCTCTTTGTGTCTGTATCTCTGTGTGTCTCTCAATCCTTTTAAGACAGTGATTTCTCCTTACGACGGACAGAAGGCTCTAAAAGGGGACAAAGATAGAGTGATGAATGGCTGCTGTCCTCAAGAGGGATGCTTGTTTTCTCGTCTTGCTTTGATGAGGTCACTGAAAAGACACTGGATCACAGGTCACGGAGCCATATAGATTGACATCAAAAAAACACAAAAAACTTACTTTGCTCTGCTCTATGGGTCTCCAAGCTTCAATTATCTATAAATTGTCGGCACGGACCATCTCAGCCGTCACATAAGTGTTAATTTCCACACATATATGATCTAACGCGCGCGTGCGTGTGTGTGTGCCTACATACAGTGACAAGCTAGCACATGCTATATTACACATGCACAGAAGCTGCATACAGTATAGGGAAGCAAGAAAAAAAAACTGGCATCAAGCCTGTTTCCACAGCACAATGTTCTGTCTGACTGACTGTGCATAACGGTGTATACTGTATATTCTAGAAATCCCCACATGTCAGTGTGTGTCTGTGTTTGTGTGTGTGCATCTACGAGTCAGAGGTCAGAGAGTGAGGGGATGGGGAATGCTCATGGAGCACACAACCAAATTCCAACCAAACAGAGCTCTATCTGTGTACTCTACAACGAGGCTTTGGGAAACACTGAAAGGTGAAAACACTGGCCTCTGTCTAGATGACTGCATGTCTGATGCATGCTCCTCTCTCCCGTCCTCTTTGCTGTTTTTCTTTTTCCATTTAGCAATGCTTCTTGGCAGGCCACAGCTTGTCCCTCTTTTTCTCCACTGAAGAGAAGTGTTTAATTTTTATCCTCTTTTCTGTCAGTTGTTTCCCTTCCTCCTTCCACCTCACTCCTCTGTCTATGTTTCCCCATTGCAAGCTTGTTAGTATAAGAGAAGCAGGGTGTTTATGAGCTTGGGTGTGCTCACTCTCAATTTTGCCTGCACATGCATACATGTATACGCATGTGCCTGCAACGTGTTTATGTGCCAGGACATTTCAAGTGTGTGTGTGTGTCTTTGTGTGTGTGTGTGTGTGTGTGTGTGTGTGTGTGTGTGTGTGTGGCCGTGCTGTGGTGTTGGGCTGTGGAACGCAGAGGTCAAGAGGAGCTGACCTCCCCTGAGGCTGAAACTAGTGAGGAGGGGGAGGAGAGAGGTGAGATGCTAAGACACACACAAACAAACACACACACACATACGCACATGCCACACACACACACACGCACATGCATCGAAGCATTAACAGATTGTTTTCTTACTTTTGTATTTCAGGGCATCATTGCATATAACGACAATTCTTTATACCCATCAGGATAATTAGTCGATATAGTCACTATAGTTTAGTTTGAAATTTTAGTTTCTAAAAATCGTTGCCTATATGTCTTTCAGTCCTCAACAAATCTTGTTCTTACAAAGTGAGATTTGTCAAATAATTCCCAGGAGTGGGGAACTGTTGGACTGTCTGATGGCAACCTGTTGCTCTCCCACGCGAACTTGATTTTTAATCGAGAAAAAACAGGCTTGGCTCCATCTCACGCTCTTAACAATGAAATAGAGAAACTGGTAATGAAAGTAATACAGCACACATACACACACATATACTTAGGCACATTCACACCTGCTTCTCTCTGTTATTTAACTGCTTTTATTCTCTTGGCCTTACTTTTTGTTCTGCTCCCCCTGATCCCCTACACTCATGTCTTTCAGACTAAACAAATGTAACTTGGCTGGGAAAAAGCTCTGGATCCAGATGCTGTCTCTCTCTCACTCCCTCATCCCTCACTGCTCGTCCTGCACACCCTTCACCCGTCCCCCGCCCCCCACCTTCACTGACCTTTGCCCCGCCACCCTCCCACCCTCTCTGTCTATAGCAGGCAGGCTATAGCAGTGTTGTGGCACCTCTCTCTCTCCCCCTCCTCCCATTCAACTGCACTCATTCATCCCCCCACTTTCCAACATGAAAGTTGAGAGTTGCTCTTCTCTTGTCAGTGTACTCTTCTCTTTCATAGGCTGACCATTGCTTAAATGCCGCACAATTTCGATAACTCTGATGTCCTTACTGTTACAATAATAAAAACCCTCTAGAAAAGAAAGCTGGATGACAAACAAGGGAGTACCTGCTTAGTGACCCTATCAGGCTGGCTCACCTATCTCATCCTTCTGCCTTTTATCATGTCAATGAAATACTTCACTTCACTTGAGAATGCAAAGAAGCCATTGTATAATTCTAAAATGTCAGAGTCAGACAGTGAGAAATACAAAAAAAAAAGGCCCATTATGTTATGGCCTAAGTGTAACATTTTGGATTGCACACCGACAAGTCACGCTGGGCAGAAATACTCTGGTAGGAAAAGTCGGCACTTGGGTGCTGCTGTACAAACACACGCACTCTCAGAATTAGTGGTGACAAGGCCCACCATGAAGGTAGATGTGAGGATCTAACGTTCATTTCTGAACTGGGAACTGTAGCTTTTCAAACAGAAGCGGGACCACCACAGGACTGAAAAAGAGAGAGGGAGACAGAGAGAGAGAGAGAGAGAGAGAGAGAGAGAGAGAGAGAGAGAGAGAGAGAGAGAGAGAGAGAGAGAGAGAGAGAGAGACTTTTTAAGCCCTGTGGTTATATTTCCCTGGAGCCTACCCCAGCTTTACAACTCCATTAACTGCTCTAGTGCAGATTTTAGCCTGCTTCGGCCCAGATTTGTTCTGAAATAAATCAGAAATGGAGGAAAGGAGAGTCCAAAATGTGGGCCCCTGAGCACCTTTGGTATAATTCCACTAGCCAAGGGGAGGGAGTCAAATATTAGTGTGGCTACATCTCCCACTCCACACACAGCCTGAGCAGGGCCACCCCGAGATGCAGCACTGCCCGACTGACCTTCCCATTTAAGACCTTAACTTCTTCCTCTTTACCCACTCTTTGAATCTGGCACCAGTGGATTGTGTGTGTGGTTTCTATGTGTTCTGTATTTCTGTGTGTGTGTGTGTGTGTGTGTGTCGGGGTCTCCAGTGATTCCCTGAACCCTGCAGCCAGTCTCATTTCAGCGCTTTTCTAAACATCACCTCTCAAAGCTCATTCCCGAATAAAAGACAACATGGAAAGAAAAACAGGACAGCAGCAGAAAAAGGAGGAAATGTTATTTAAAAGGTACCAGACCGCAGCATTTTCCACTGATATTATATACTCCGTGCCCAATCCAAAATATATACGGGCCGCAGGCCAAGAATGTAAAAATAAAACACATAGACTCAACATCTGGAGCAAACTGAACAAAACCCTCATTTAATCTGCCCTGAATACTGCATTCTACCATTTTACCTCTGGCCTGTCTCACTCACTGACACACACACACAGAAACACGCATACACACTCTTGTCTTACATGCATAAATGCTGTACACACAAGTTTACTCTTTTAACACACAAATCCCTCGAAGATAGTGTACAAGTAAGTAAGAATGTGTCTCTATGTAAACAAAATATGTTTTCATACTGTCCAATTCTGAATGTGTGAAAAAATATGGTACAAAAATATTTTTAGAGTAAATACAACTTCCCACTAACATACATGATTATGCAAGCAAATAATGTCTTGTAACCTAGTATTACATTCCCCTCAGACTGAGAGCTAAAAATACATGTAATATATGAAATTGTGACAGACTAGACAAATTAATTAATGAATATAACATTAATGCCATACTAGATGGTAAGCCTTGAAACGCCCTAGCATAGCACAGGTACAGAAGAGCTTCTGATGCTCTTTTGATTATGTGCCCTTCTTACACCCACTTGAGAATATTATATTTAAAGAGCACTGAGTTGATAGGCATTGCTTAAAATATGCACAACAGTTGTTTGGAAACACACCTGATAAGAGTGGAGAGGGAAAAAGGCATTAGAGAGGCAGGAGAAAGAGACGGCATGTGTTCTTTGACTGTGTTTATTTTTCCTTTACTTTAAAGGATCAAATGTCCTCACGGAAACATTTTGCCACTCCTTATTAATTCAGGGTTAGGGTTTCAGTTAAGTGTTAAGATAAAGATTAGTTCAGGGTTCGGTTTATGGGGCGATGCCATCAGCAAAGTAATTCTTCAGTGTAAATGTGGATTTATACACGTCTGTATGTGTGTGGGTCAGCGTCCTCTCCGGAGTTCCTTTCGCCGGCTGTGCTGGAAGCCGCAGTGTGGGCTGAAGAGCAGGGTAAGAGCTGTGTCAGTTGTGGGTTTGACTCCTGCCCAGGCCAGGTGGAGGGTGCCAGGCACAGAGAACCACTGGGTACTGCATCCCTGCCAAGAGCACCGTTCACTCTCATGAAATGCATTAACCTCTTCAGCTCCACGGGCCTCTAACAGGGTCCGTCCTTGCAAGTGCCTGGTGTGCAGCAGAGCTTCTGTTTAACCCAGAAAACCTGATTTGTCATTCTAGTCGTGCTTTTAAAGTTTTCCAAAGACATCAGATTGCTCAAACACCGTGGAGGGTTATAAAATGATGCAAGGTGAAGCTGAAGCCGTTAAACACTCATGGCTTTGAGTATTTTATTTTGTAAAAATTGGTCTTTAAATGCATCCGAGCAGTCACAATATATACATGAGGTAGTTTTATGCAGTGTGGTCATTTGTTACATAGATCATTGTTGTTTTAATGTGGGAAGATCATCATTATGTGCTCCTGAAGAGTTTTACACCTTGTTTCGTCTTGATATTCCTTATTCACACCTGTCTTGTGTTTTCCTCCATTATCCTGCTTTACTCCCGGTGTCGCTGCACAAATCAGGTCTTTTCCCACTTGTGCCTCCAGAGCTTGTGTTATTTGGTTTGATACATCTATTTAAGTATTGTTTAGCTGTTTCATCCTAGCCTCCAATGTTGCCTCCTGTCCTTGAAAGCTCAGTCCTTGTGTTCCTGACCCTGAGCCCCTATGTAAGTTTTTTCCTCTAGTTAATGGACTTTTTATTTGGTTTTATATGAATCTTTTGCATGACTTGTGTGTTGTCATGCTTCTATTAAACCTCGCCCGTTTTTCAGCATAGGTGAAGTGAAGTGAAGCTCAATACTATGTTTGGTTGATTGCACTGTACATGTGTGCTGTATATGAGAAGCACTAGGGCATCCAGCTAAGTAAATCGCGCGCACACACACACACACACACACACAACATTGTCTTCAACACAGACAAAAAAATAATCCATCCTAATCTATTTCTCACCTCCTGTCATGCAGGACTGTGTAAAGAGTGAGGGGGAGAGGGTGACCATAGAGAGGGTAACATAGAGACACGCACAGACACAGACACAGACACAGACACAGACACAGACACAGACACACACACACACACACACACACACACACACACACACACACACACACTAACACTGAGGATTACAGTGAACCTAGAGAATAAGACAGACAATAGCAAGACAGCCTGGGAGTCCAGTCAAACAGATAGAACTGTCATGTTTGGTGAGGTCTATAAGGACAAACAGGTTTGTGTGTATGTGCATACCAGCGTATGTGTCTGTGAGTGTATGTGTGCGTTTTCTGTCTATGCGAACATCTGATAACCTGTAACCTGCAAACTCAATCCAGCTCTGCAGTGACAGCAGAACACAGAGGTACATCAAAACCAAATCTCAGTGACAGCTGTTTATATTCAACGCCTCCTATCAGACATTCGCACACACACACACACACACACACACGCACACACACACACACATTCACCCACACACCCATGCACCCACACACACACAGACAGGATTAAAGTGTGAATATCAATAACCTTTACCAGGGAACACTAGTTATATAGAATGAAAACTGACATCTTATATCTGTGCGTTATCCTGAACTATCGCGTTTATGTCACTGGCGATTTACAAAGTCTGAAACAATAAATGTATCCGCTGTTTTTTTCCTTTGGCCTTGCCGTGCATGCTCACCCTTGGTTACTCACTTTCCTCTTAAATCTGCAGAGCTCTGTCTGTGAGTGAACAGCTTGCGCTATATCACATCTTCCTCTTTTATAACCAGCACATCCTGGGCCTGCTGTCTTCTGTGTTCACATACACAAATCTTTGATCATGGACAACTGAATGTTTTCTTCTCTTTAACAATGATATGAAGCATTTCTCTTTGTATTTACAAACCTTAAAGTTGTATGAAATCCCTTTACTGAACTAATTAATCCATAGTTATCTTCTAGAGGAAGCCTGTCATATTTGACAGAAGAAAAGAACAATTTATATTTCATGTTTTGAACTATTTGTTTAACTCTTAATGTTAAATGTTTATATAATGGATATGCTCAATATCAATGAGAACAAAAACAAAAAACCTCTGCTCATCCAACCCATTCAATTTTGTATATTGTGATATAGAGAGAAACAGATGAATTATACATCATCTTTGCATCCTATTACTGTAATCAAATTTATGAAATTAAACTGTTGACTCTGCCATCATGATGATTATTCTTTAAATCTGTGTGTACATTGTCCTAATTGTTGGCCTGTGAACCACAGGTCTGCGCTATTTCGATTCTCTGGTTGCTGTGGATCCTTGTTTATGGCAAGCAATTCAAAGATCGAGATGTGTCCAGGCACTGAGTTACAGAAATACAGCCTATTACTGCATTATTCACAAGCAAAGCCCCATGGGTCCGGTTTATACCCAACACTCTGCTCAGCTTTCACTTATTTTAAAAGGTTCCCTGTTCCATACTCAGCTGCTTTGCCACTTTCTTTTTCTTCAAATCTATTTCAAGTTGAATCTTCAGCATCTCTCCCTCCCTCCCTCCCTCCCTCTCTCTTAGGGTCTCTCTACCTTCTTCACTCTCTCTCCTGTCCTCCCCTCCTCCTCCAGCCTCAGTTAATTCATGGACAGCATCATGATTGAATATTAATAATTCACATCAGCTCTCCCTGATGACTCATTACAACCCTTCAAATGGAGAAGGAGGGAGAGGGAGAGCCGGGCATTCACAGATGAAAAAATGAATGCACCCACACATGTGAATACACACAAGCATACAGGCGCACGCGCACACACACACACACACATGCACACACACGCACACACAGGCACACAACACATCCACAGAAAGAAAGAGAGAGAGAGTCGGGGAGATGGACTAAAGGTGTCATCCAAACAAAAGTTTCCAGTTTTTTCCTTCACTAACTTTTAACCATTTAAAAGTCTGATATTGTGCCCCAGACAAACATGAATAACACATACATTCACACATAATAATTGCTTATTTGAACCAGCTAAGGTGGGGTGTTGGTGTGAGGGCCGTGGCTCAGTGAAATGGAGAGAAATACAAAACTGACTGGAGTAGAATTATTAAAGGCCTTAAAGCAATTTTTTTTGACAATTCAACAAAAAGCAGAAGAGGAGTACCTAAGAGTGCATAACCTTTCCTTCACAGTGACAACAGAAAACAAAAATCTTTCATTTTATCAGCTGCAGGATTGTGTGCGAGCTTGTCCCTGCACATGTAATGTATGAGGGTGACATCTCAAGAGTGTCAAGGTAAACTCAGAGAGTATTGGTCACTGAATAACAAGCATGTTATTAAGCCAATTATTAAATAGGCCTGTAAAATATTCACATTAAATCAAGTGACCTTGCAGACCTCGCAAAGTTGTCATGGCAGTGACAAGACTGAAGAGGACTCACTAAAAAATGTAGGTGTGGTTCAGGAAATCTTTTTTCAAGAATTTTTTTTCAAAGAATTTTGCATGTTATTGAGAACATAAACTAAATGCTCTTGTGTATGTGTGTGTGTGTGTCGCTGTGGGACACATCGTCTGTAAATCATGTCGATTAAATGTTCTCGTTTTTGTTTTCTAATAAAATCCTCTGAAATCCATTAAAATCCACTGGATAGGCTCCCTTGAATAAAAGCTGCTCGGGATGCTCTGAGTCACACACACACACACACACACACCTTGTTGCACAACCATTTAGCCCTATTAGAGGAAAGCAGAGTTGAACACCTTGCAGACTGTGAGGTGTGTGTCAATCGATGGAGGTTAAACCCAAGGTTCAAATATAAACAGCTGGATAAGTCACAATCAATAGCTCCTATCCCCCGGCAACTGGTCAATACTTCCACACCCCGACCCAGTCAAAGGAGAGAGCGCGGGCGGAGTTCCTATGTGTCTGCTTTGCGATAAGGATGTTAATGAATATACGCACAGCAACACACACACACACACACACACACACACTTACACACACTCTGCCCTGGGTTGATAACCTGTTAAAGGAGCTGCGGAAACTCAATAGACATCCGTTCGGGAAAAAAAAAAGAAACAACCGTTTCTATTGATTTTCCTGCCGTGCCAGTGTACCTTACACTGCTAAGTCACTTAAACAAATGTGTTTTCTTGACAAACCCTGGAATGAACACCACACAGTGTCTCTTATTTGCCTTCTTTGTCTCTTAACCTTTATGGTGCACGTTTTTGCTCCGTGCCAAACCATTAACCATACCTCTATAGTAGCAGGCGCAAAAAAGTGCAAAGGAAAAGATTCTTTGTGTGCGTGCACACGTTAACACTGAGTAAGTGTGTTGTATGGTTGTGTGTGTGTGTGTGTGTGTGTGTGTGTGTGTGTGTGTGTGTGTGTGTGTGTGTGTGTGTGTGTGTTTTGGTCTCTGTGCTAAGCCTTAGAGGAGATGGACTCCATATGCAGAGTGTTTTCACAGCCCTGAAGGAAATCATGACCATAGCTGAAAACCCACCAGCTATTTCACTAAGGTCTCATTTGTCTGTGTCGTTGTGTGCGTGCATCTTGCATGAGGGTATGGCCGGGCGTGTGTGCGTTATTTGTGTAAGCCTGTGTGTGCTCCTTGTGCAATTTTTGTTTCTGCGCTACCACGCACAGCATGTAGCTCCCACCTCTCTCTGACCAGCACAAAATAAAAATATACCTAACTTCCCGTTGGCATGCCAGTACAGGGATCGTGATGTTGGTTCTTGCCAGTGTGTGTGCGTGCGAGTGTGTGTGTGTGTGTGTGTGTGTGTGTATAGGATTCCACAGGTGATGAGTGGGTGACAGCGGTGTGTCTTTGGTGTGCAGCTGCTCAAAATGAGAGCTCTCCACTTCAGCAGATGACCATTGGGGGTGCTGTGGGGTGCAAATGTGGCCCGACACTCGCGTACGAACACTCAGACAAGAACACAAACACACACCCACACACACTCAACAATCATTAATCTTTGTTCATATATTTTTAAAGCCAAATTGAACAAGTGTTGATGTGAAGGCGGGATTGATCCAAGTCGACGACATGTTAACTGCGTGGCTGTTAAAACACAGACTGGGAAAAGGATGAAGACATTCAACAGACACACTGAGCACTTGGCCAATAAGTGTTCTTTTAATTTGTGCCATCAAATGTTTCCTAACAGTTTCACAGTCACCGACGGCCTCTTTTTGTTCTTCACACAACTTGTCATGGCTATCGGACGCCGGCATCGTGGGAGAGCATCCTCGCTCAGTTCTCAGTCTTAACCAAGTGCACAAAACGCAATCAGCCACCATTCCCACACACACAGGACCAGAGGAGATTGGTTGATTGTTTCTAATGCAGGCTCTGGCAGGCGTTATCACTGCAGTAAAGTTGGGAGCTGGGAGCTATCAGTGATGGCAGGCCTGCTAATACAGCTCAGCCTGAGCCATGCTAATCATTTACAGCGGTGGCCCGAGTAGAGCACATGGCTCGATTATCCCGCAAGCATCATAAGCCTGATTAGTGAATGCTTCCTCCTCTTTTCTCTTGTCTGTCTGTCTATCTGTAGACAATATACTTCAGGGACGATGACAAAGAAGGAAGTGCAGATGGGCAACTTGTGACAAAGCAGCCAAAAAGAGAAAGCATAGATAAAGTGCTGAGTGTGAGGATGCAACATGAGATAGGGTATAGAGTGACACACACTGAGATGTAGATTTAGGGTCTGGCTCTGCTGTGGTGGGATGAGTGTGCAGTGGAAGTAGGCAGATGTGGAGGACAGGTGTAAGTTATGAACTTGTCAGAGTGCCAGAAGAGGAAAAAAAACAGGCATCAGTGATTACCTAAAGAGCCATAGACTCAGGAGACAGCCGGTCTTTATGATAGAATCAATAACCATTCATGGTCGGCTGCTCTGGAACCAGCCGCCTTTCCTCTAACGCACACAGATCAATACAGGTGATTATCAGAGTTAACCCTTCACTCTCTGACTCTGATCTTTAGTGGCCAGACAGCAAGACATTTAGCTCAATATCCTTAGATAATGAGCTGAAGATTAAAACACATAAAGCCGGGCAGAGAATTGACATTACAGCCAAATGGATACTGTAAAATCTGGGATGACAGAATCAAACAGAAAACATCTTCTACAAAATTAGTCCTGCTTTAATTGATTTTGGTCTGGACTTTTATTTTCTCTGCTTTCCAAATATTAATGGCTGCCATTGTCAGTGTATAAACTAATGAAATAATGAGTAATTCCTTGTTTTTCACCTGCCCTGCAACATTTGTGAGTGCTATTGTGTGTGTTTTGTATGATGATGCCCCTCTTGCCCTTGGCTGACTGCATGTCTAAGGTCAACCCCTCTCTCTCATTAGTTCCGACCCTCTGTGACCTCCTCTCATCTCTGCTGGCACACAGGTCATACCAAGCACACTAATTATGGAGAAGTAGAGGTGGAGAGCATCAATGTTTATGACCCAAAAAGATGCAAACAATAATTAAAGCTAGGGTAAACAGAAGGCTGTGACACCACCTCACAATTCAACTTTTCTCACCTAATATTTATACCACAATGCTGGATTGCTGTGAGAATCTCTCCATATCAGAGCAAATGTTTTGCCCTGTTACTGCCCTACGGACACCTATATATCTATATCTTTATCTGTTTTACTACACAGACACACACAGTTCAACAGCACACATAAGAAAACATCTGATTCTTTTTAACACTACGGCTTCTAGTTCACACTGATCCAAAATAGACATACTTGGAGAAACGCAAACAGATGCACACACACACACATACACACACACACACACACGGACACACACACACACACACACACGCACACCTACCTCTGATCCAAAATACCTCCAGAACAAACACAAAACAATTCCAAGCATTTGTTTTCTCTCAGAGAAAGAGAGAAAAAGAGCGCTCAGCCGCCAGCCAGAAACAGCAGGCAGAGTGGGTTACATGGCAGAGCAGACTGAAAGTAATAGCAATAGGCCTAACCTAATATTGTAACCACACTTAACACACACCTACACACCTACACAGCATGGCTGCGTGCAGAACTGTGGACATTAATGTCTATTCAATAAGCAAAAACCCTGACGGCGTATCATTGAGTGACATGTAGAGAAACAGAAATATGAGGGGGGGAAATAATAGGGAACGACAGAAGTGTTTTGCAATTCAAAGTCACTCAAAAACAATGTATATTCTGAAACAGTGTGGTGCCACTAAACAAAAGCGTATGGTTGGCGGCGGAAAGAGAAAAAGGAGGTGAGGAGAGAGAGGAAGACAGAGAGGGGCTAAGATAACGAACCATTAAACTTGGCACTGCTGTCCAAAATCCTGAGGAGAGAGAGATAGAGCATCTTTAAACACTGTCATTTGACTTTGAACAAAGTGACTTTTGAAGTGAAAGAAGCCGTTTCCCCCTTTTTCCTTTTTTCCTTTTTTCCCTTCCCTCCACATTTTAATGCTCCCTGCTCTATCATGTAAATCCCCATTCAAATTAGTTGGGCATTAGAGCCCTCAGCAGTAATGTCAGAGAGACTGAATGAGATGGGGGACTTAAGCACCTAACGAACAATGAAATTCCCAAGCCTTGGGACAGGACAATTAAGAAGCAGGCTTAGCCAATGATGAAAATTTATTGCTATCTAATACATATTTCTATTTTCTGAACACTAACCAATTTGAATGTGATTAAGGGGGGTGGGGCGCTTCATTAAAGAGACGCTGGCTCTCAGAGGTCGCTGGGAGAGGAGCCTTTTGATGTTAAATTACAAATACGGACGAGAGAGGCTCCACCATTGTCTTTTTGGGGTCCAAGTATTGTTTTCTGTGGTTCCCCTTAAACGGGTTAGTTAACCCCTCGCTGTCCAGGAGAGATGCTAATATGACGGGCCTAGGGGAACAAGAGGAGGGGGGGTGCGAATGGAGAGGGCTTTTTAGTGGGATAATAGACAAAATAAATGCCTTAGCGTTTATTCCTTTCATCAGAATGAAAGCATCCATCCATTCATTGTTTCCTCCTTTTTCCTTGTGCGTCAGTGTGTCTGTTGGCCACGCTCACAGTGGGTGTCTTTGGCTCTGTTAGAGCCACTTGCAGGAGGCTTGAGTGAAAAGAAAAGCAAAGACGGAATAAAACATACAAGCCCATTAGAAAACAAGACAATTCATAGCAGACTTCCCTTCACGCTGCCAATAAATTCCAATTCAAACTTGCCAAAAATGAGTCCAATTTCAGGAGCTCAGACGTGATAGCGAGCGACACAGATTTGATTTTATTCATTAAACGACACTTTAATCACGCTCGGTTTATGGACTCGTAAATGACTGTATGTTGGTGCTTCAGCTCTGACACCTGTCTGTTAAAACAACCACACGATCTCCGTCTGATAATAAAATAGAGGGGGCCTTGGACCACACCACACGCAGAGTGTTTTCTGTCCAAACCAGTGACGGGAGGGTGCTGGTGGTCCGCACACGGGCCAGCAGGAGTAAGAGGAGAGCCTCAGGACAGAAACCTTCGAGCTGAGAGCCAAGACATCAGCGTCACGTTGCTTTCAGCCAGATATGAAGCTCTGGGAATAGCTTACCAGAATACTTAGAAGGAGCAGAACAACGCATCTTTTGTTATTTAACCGTCCTGCTCGGGGAGGCGGACCATAATTCGGGTCGGAGAGGAGAGCAGCAAACTGTGCATATATCTTCTCCCCTACAACACGCACCAGGGCCAGATTAATTTGCGTTAATGGATGCGTTCTCAGGCCTAGTTTGGAGGGGATAAAGGACATTTTCATTAACTTTCTTTATATTTAATGTTCAATTAGTTGCGGGTATAACCGGACCATAATCAGATGGAAATACGGGCAGGAATTAATGCCCCGGCAGGAAGAAAGAAAGACCAAGGGATTGGTATGCACCCAAAGCAAACCGTGTGTAAATGTGTGTGCCTGTATGAGGGGATGCGTGCGACTTCATGAGGGTGTAAAACGCGGTGCTCAGCATGCATAGTATTACAGTACAAAGGTATTAAATCTCATAAATATATTTATAGAGATTAGTATAGATATTTACATGAACACACAAATACTGTATGTGCTGTTGTGTCAGGAGCAATGCCGGCGGGGGAAAAGGGAATAGAGGAGGTTTACTACAGCATAAAGAGAAAATGAATGACACGGAAAATAGAAAAATCAAACGCTTTATTGTGTGGGTGAGGCATGCTTTTATCATCCTGATAGGCAGTGTTTAGTGTCGTGTGTGTGTGTGTGTGTGTGTCTGTGACTGATGTGGCGTGTTGTGTTGTATGTCACGCTGAATGATAGGATTACTCATTTTCCCCTTAGCGGAACACAAATCACTCTTTTATCCACCATCATTGAATCTTTCCAGGGTTAAGTGTTTATGTTCACAGTTTCTCACCACGCTCAGTGTGTGTGTGCACGCGTGTGTGCATGCATGTGTGTGCATGTGCCTTTTGTGCATTTTGTTTGTGTGCTCAGCAAGAAATCTTTCCAAGCCTCAATAGCAAAATGACAGAAACTATATGACATCTCTTCACACTTCTCTTTGGAACTGTGTCCTCATATTTCCCTCTCTTTCTCCTTCTATCTCTCTCTTTCTCTTCCTCTCTCTCTCTCTCACACACACACATACACAGGACACTATGGGCACTGAGAGAGTTGTGAAAACAAACAGAAAAGCTAAACTTCAGAAATGAAATGAAAAAAACATGACACGAGCAGAAAGGAAATACACTGCAGGAGGAAGAGCTGTGTCTACTGTATGTGCGTGGGTGGGAGTGTGTGTGACTATTTGTGTGTATGTGTTTGGAGGTTGGAGGGGGGTGAGATATGAGGTCACTGTCTGGGGATTCATGGCCTGGAGTCCTGCATAACACACTACGAAGACAATGGTGACAATCTACTCTGCCTGAAATGATCGTGGGAAGAATTTCTGTCTGATTGCTTCCTCAAATAGGCTAAACATTGACTTGCTGCTTTCTTATTCCACCTTACGCACTCTCACACTCTAAATCCTGACTGGAGGTGGCTTAAGTGGAGGTTGTGACAGGGACGTCACCTTTTAATACTACATTGTGTCCTATTCAGCTCTTTTTTTTATGGTCTAAATCCGCTTTTCTGCTTTTTGACAATTGTCTACATCTCTTCCTCCCAGTCACAACCTCACACGCAAGACCTAATACACACACAAATGACTGGTTAGGCAGTGAGTTAAGAAGGTATCTGTATGACAAATAGATGTGTGAATTGAAGACACTTACTCACTAGATGTACATACATCAGCCTTTGTGCGGAGTGAAAGAAAAAGAAAAGAAAAACATTGTATAGTCTGAGGTCAGAGGGGTCACAAGGACATGTAGGAATCCTCTGTCAAGGTTGTGCTTGATCCTGCTTTCTTCCATCAAATCTGAGATGTATAAATGTTCATGCTTTCATGAATAATAACAGCCAAGATGAGAATCATTTGACGTCTTTGTCTGCCTCATTCTCAGAGTTTCATATTTAAGAATGCACAGCTTCAAGACATCAACCACATTCCATTAATTTATTTTCTGAATCCCTTCAGTGTGTGGACTACTTTCTAGTTGGGCAAGGACAGCTGTGGGATGATTTATCTTAGAGAAAGAGAGACGAAGACAAGAGTGAGGAAGCAAGACACCAAGAGACTCTACCCACAGAATGCAAACTGCAAACTATCCAATGTGCTCCACTTTGGATTTAATTGAATCAACATATTTGAAAGAATAATTCTGATAACGTATGTGTGTTTCATTAGTCCTACATGTCTGTTCCACAATAAACCAGTTATAGTTTCAAATAATCACAGTCAATGAAATTTCTAGTCCTAGTGAATGATGTAAATTTACAAATCCAATGTCCCCCCTGCTTGTATTGGCTTCAGTGTTTGTGTGCTCCATCCAAGTGAATTCCTCTCCTACTTTCAAACAATTTCATGCTCCAATTCCAAAGCCCGCTGCTTAAAAGATAACAGGAAACATGGAGAAAATTCTGATCATTTAGCTAAGATTCCCTTTGAGTTCATTAGCTGCCCGCATTAATTAAAAACAAACAGGATAAATTGACCACAAATGGAATTTTGGGAGAAATCTTGTCAGAAATCCAATAATGGCGTGGAAAAAAAATATTATTTCAATTACAGTGTAATCTGTCTAAAGCTGGGGTCAGATCTGCCCCTCTCCATTGAACTTCAGGGCTTCCCAGGCTCTGTCTTGGTAAGAGCATCCAGGGACTTGAATACAGACGATTACAGAGGTAATTTGGCTGAAAGCCCACTCGAATAGGCCCAGACCCTCGATACTATCAGCTTCACAATTAACCAACAAAAACAGATAACCTCCAAATCTCTGTGAGCCATTCAAGATATAATAGCTCACCGATCCTGCCCAACACACACACACACACACACACACACTATACGTACACACACATGCACACATACTGTACATATACAGATACAGTACAGGCACACACACTCACAAAGTCACACACAAATGCTCGTGCAAACCCAAATACACTGCAGGGATTTCTGTCCAATTAATATGCATGCAAAGCAATTTAGAACCCAACAAGATGTTTTTGTCTGACTGCTCCAGGGTAATTTAGCACTTCTGTTTCCACACAAGCCTGCCATGGAGGGAGGGGAGCAAGAAGCGAAGAGGGGTTAGAAAAGTGGAATGGATTTCTTGATTAAAACTGGCCTTTCTCCCCCCCTCTCTCTGCATAGAGAGGCGCAAGGCTGTGGCTACACACACGCAGCAAACATGCAGCGAATCCATATGCCCTAATACAGAAGCAGCATCATTGTTAATTTCTTTTGTTAGCCGTCTGCTCCCCCAGTCGATTTAATTTGTGGTGGTGTTTTAGTGAGCGGTGGCTAGGAATTGAATTAACAGACATTCGTTCACTTGTACATTCCTCTATCTCCGTCCCGACGTGTGTGTCAGTTTTACATATTGCTCAATAATTGGACTTAGATTACAGTTGATGTGAATGCATGATCACACCGACGCCTCTCTGCAACAGACGTACCAGAGAGGTTCACCCGCATAACGTGATCTCTGTAACAGCTTGGCATTCATACCTAAATTATTTCTCAGTGAGACGCTGTGACAGAGGTGCCGGGAAAATGTTTACAACAATAAGAATCTTTGTTTGATGCTTTTATCTTTTATTTGGCATCACTGTCAGTCACTCAAAGGCCCCTATCCGCCTCTGTGTTTCCCTCACATGCACAGATCACAGAGAGTTTGCCGACTAACTCACCTTTTTTTCACTGCGAGCTAAAAAGAGGAGTAAACAGAAGGCGGTGACAGGTGGGACGTGGAGATCAGAGAGGAGTGATGTTACCAGTGAGACAGAGAACATATAAGAAAATTGCTGTGCAAAAAGAACAACATGTCTGGGCCTCCCACCTTCTCGACTCCCTCCGCCTCACCCTTTCTTCACGTAATTAAACCTATAGTCACTTTCAATTAGCTAGCCTTTCTCCCCGTGCACGCTTTTATGCAAAAATTAATTAGTCAATTAGCCAATTAACATGTGAGCAGGTCTTTGTGTTAACGAGGCTTTTACAAGCTGCGGCAACCCTGCAGTAATGGCAGGGAGGCAATAGACGCCATGGGACTAGTTTACATCGCACAGATTCTACACGACCTGGCTGCTGCCACACAGTTGTGTAGCACACACACACACACACACTTTCTCTCTCTCTCTTTCTCTCTCTCTCTCACACACACACACAGACACACACTTTTATTTACTCTGCTGCAAACCCTTAACTCATATTGCACACAGCAGATGGACTTGTGCTTATTTTACCCAAGCCTGGTAATTAGATGTCTTTCATTAGGTGAATCAACTATGCTGGGACCTTACTGGAGTGAAGCCAACAGTCCTTTCAGACTCCTAATGTTGCTGCACTGAGGCCCACCACTGCACACTGTTCCCGCTAAAAGTTCTGGCCCTTCCTCTATTAGGTCCAGACCACAAATCACAGCAGTTTATTTTTACTGTGCATTGTACACAGACACACATCTCCCTCCCGAGTCACATAATATGCATGCCCTTTCTTTCCACCTCTCGCACACAAACGCGCACAGTCCGGTTGTATCAGCGTGTGTCTGTTCTGTGTCTGTGTATAAATATGGCCGAGAGACAGCAGTAATGGCTCCTGCTTCAAATAAACAGAGAGCAGAGAAGCGTCCCATCCCTGCTTCCCTCTGACCTAAATCACGGCTGGACGGACACCCCACTTCCTCACGCTGGACGTTCTCAAGGAGACCAGCGCACCAATAGAAGATCTGTGTGTGTGTGTGTGTGTGTGTGTGTGTGTGTGTACGTGTGTGTGTGTGCGTGCGTGCGTGCGCGTCAATATGTGCGATTAAGTGAGAGGGCGAGCAAGACGAAGAGGGTTTTGATGTATTCCACATGTTGCTTGCAACCCAGACACAACAACTCCTCTGCACAAGTAGGAGTATTATGAAAAAGAGAGGAGTCTGGTGAGAAGTTTGTGCTGGTTTGAGAGGAGTTATCCTGGGTATGAACTGACTGGGGGTGGAGAGAAAAGTGTGAGTCGTTTGGCCTTCAGAGCTGTTTAGAGTTTACCTTTTCCTGTAGCAGAAGAAGAAGTGAAGGAGGAGGTGGAAGAGAGGTCGCAGGGAGTTCACATTAGGAGCCCTCTGATCACTGAAACACCACCCCAAAAAAGAACCTGTCATTTTAGGCTCAACTCACACAAATACACACGCACAGACACACACATGCATTTTGTGCTGGTAGTGGCGATCTCTCTGTCAGCAAAGAGCACGGGCCTCCTTGAGAACGTTTATTTTCCCATTCCGTCAATCTAAACAATCCCTTAAAAGGGATCGCAGATGTTTATAGGCCTTCACAGAACAAATGCTGCCTTTCTGACCTGCAGATAGACACACACACTCTGTCTCACTCATACGCACGCACACACACACACACACACACACGCATGCACGCATGCCACAACAGTGGCGGGAGCGGCGGACACAGAGGCAAGTGCTTGTAAATAAGATGCACTGCATGAAGGTGAAGGGAACCAAATTCACTAAGCTGCAGCTTAGAGTTGCTGGTACAACAAACACGCTCACACAGCTTCGCAGGTGAGGATTTATACATGCAGACGTAATGCACACTGATTACGACTTGTTTTGACTTGATCAGATGAATGAGAGAGTTCAGAGGACAGAAGGAGAGGGAAGGAAGCCTGTGCGTGTGTGTAAGAGTGTTTGCCTGTTTTTTTTTTAAAGGCTTGTTAAAAAGGCTGCCCGCTCTGCCTGGGCTCTAAAGCCACTCAGACAAGCAGTGTTTTAGTGTAAACACACACAGTGGTTTTCCCCTTACATGGCCATGTGCTGCCAAACTGTGTTTGTGTATGTGTGTGTATGTGTGTTGAGGATGGGTGATTATGGTCATTATTAACCTGCTGTTTGTGTGTGTGTGTGTGTGTGTGTGTATGTGTGTGTGTGTGTGTGTGTGTGTGTGTGTGTGTGTGTGTTGGACTGAGATCATGTTCTAGAACAATGTTATTTATAAAGTGCCAGGTATTTGATGTCACCGACAGTGCACCACTGCAAAGAGCACAACTTTAATCTCACACATTCATTCACACAGAAAACCACACCGACACACATATACACACACGGCTTGTCACTTTCCTTGTGGCTTTTATTTATCCACACTCAACTGTCCGTTTAGCTAAAAATAAGGGGAGTGTAAATGTTTGAATGCAACATGCTCGTCAGCAGCGGACAGATAGTGTCATCTGTCTCTCACACACACTTCAAATTGGTGACTTGAGAAAAAAAAAAACTTTATCCAGGACTCTTTTTGATGGCTCTGACACTTTTCCGTTAGTTCATTAGTTCTATCTGTGGCCATATATGGCAAATAAATGAAGTTTGAGTGTTTTTATAGCCTTAAGACAGTGCAGTCCACTATCAGAGGATAATGTGTCTTTATGATAGTGACTATTATAACTTTGGGCACTCAGGCAGGGACACAGGGGAGTGTGAGGGGTTGGAGTGTGGGTGTTGGGGGGGGGGGTCCCTTAAGTCTTGGTAATGAAGCTCGATCCATCTCTGTTCCTTCACGTGCACACACACACGGACACACACACACGCATACATATGCACACAGTCAAATTGGCCAACTCTAAAGACTCTGAGGGCACTGAACATTGTGATTACGACCGGCTGGCCATGAAAAATTAACAGGTTTATCTCCTTTGCCTCTCTCTGTCTCTCTCTCTCCCTCTCTCTCCCTTCTGTGTCTCTCTGCCCCTCTCTTTATGGTAGTTACTCTTTGCACATCCCCATCCCCCTGTTCTGTCCATCTCCACCCGTCTCTACCTCCAGCCCAGTGATACTTTTCCAATTTTCCTTCAGTGTCTCCCACTGAGCCCAGGGGAGGACCGGGGGAGAATGGAGCTGTGATTAAGTTGATACATTCTAGATAATAAAAGCAGAATGGCTATCATTCTCTCCTCCCGCTTGTACGCAAGAGCGCTTAAGCCCCGCCACCACACCCCACATTGCCCTTTTCTCAGTCTGCTCTGGGCAGTTTGGACACTGATAGACGAACCATGCGTAAGGGCAATGGATGGGAGACAGCGCGGGAAGCGCCGAGATACACACAGACGGTCCCCTTCTCCTTTCTTCGCCTGATATCACACTTAACTGCTGCACTGTTCAACTTGCCCGTGTCACACATGTTAAAAGTCGTGAGGAGATATGGTGAAGTTCTGCCATCAGCAGCTTTTGTCTGTCTCCCTGTTTTTATCCCTTTGTCCCGGCTGCTACACTCGCCCCACTTCACAAAATCTATGTGCATCGATGTAATACTTTGTGTATGTGTGTTTGGCCTCAGCTCCCACATTATTGATGCTGTTAACCTGTGTAATGGCAGCAGTCGCTGGCATTTATTCCTGCAACTTGGGTGTAATGAGCACCCTGTTGACACAGTGCGCTTAAACCGGCTTTTAAGGAGGGAAAAGTGCAAATTGGAGCAATAGCAGAACAAAACCTGCTAATGAAATCTTGCACATTTAAAGAGTACTGTTCAAAGACAATTTTATATAGGTGAGAGAAACAAAAAACTTTTTTTCATAGAATAATTTTTGAAATGGGATTTTAACCCATATTTATTTGAAAATATGGTGTGATGGTTTAAACAAATATAAGAAAACATCTCGGTTAAGAGCAAAAAAGCATGTTTAAAACTGTTCTAAAAATGCCTGAATATTTACCAGATAAGATTCACATAAACACTGCTTTAAGAGGGCTTTTATATAATGTATACAGACATCTAACACCAGCAGAAGGCATGAGGACCTCTTGAATTTCAACCAGACTACCCTCAAACTTCCAGGACATACGCTAAATATTCTCTCTCCTTTATTTCCAAAGATAAATATGGGCTTGTTACAATACTCCTGTCTTTCTACCAAACCTGTACCTACATTTTCTTCTACACTTTACAAGGCCACATAACTCAGCACATAAAAAAAAAACCCTGGATGTCAGATCTTGGGTCTGTGAACTTGTCATTAATGATTATTTCAGTCCAGAGCAACAGACTCTGTGTCCACCTTATTTCATTGAGTACTATCTGAAAGTGAAGACTTCATAAATATAAATGGTAAAAAGAATTGGCCTTGACATTGCCACAAAACATTCACACACACACACACACACACACACACACACACACACACACACACACACACACACACACACACACACACACCCATATACTAAGGGGTCCGGTATAACACAGTCCAAGGGGAAATGGACAGTCGAGTGCTCTTCTGCCAACAGAACACTTTGTTCCTGCAGAACGTAAACATACTGATTTATCTCAACAGTTCTCTTCAAACAGGGCCGCCTCTCTTCCTCTCCTCCTATCCTCCATTTCTCTCTTCTGCAACCTCTCTTTCTCTCCAGCTCAATGCCCTGCTGCACCCCACTGCCCTCTCTCACTTTGGGAACTTGTGATGTCTGTGTTAACACTCACAAACACCGGCGGCCCTGATCGCCTCGTCCTCTTACTCTCTATTTCCCCCCCTCCACCTTTCTCTACGCAAAAAAAAGAGAGGAGAGCGTGCCCTCTCAAACACTCAAAAAACTCAGCATGGCAGACCCTGAGCAGGGTGGAGAGATGCTGAGAGGAGCATTGGAATAATATGACCAGCCCGTACAAACTAAGGATGACCATCCTCTTTACCTCACATGAGCTTGTGCTGCCGTTTTTTTTTTTTTTTTTTTTTCTCGCACCTCCCCTTGTTCCTTTTGGCTAAACACACACCACCTTTCCTTTTTCTATTTTCCTTTTCTCTTTCTCCCCTCTCTCAGGAAAGACATTTGATGGCTTACACTGATTCCAACGTCACAGGCAGACTGACAGTTGACATTCTCTCTTCTTTAAAAACCTGCGCTGCTGCTTTATGTCCCTCGCTCTGCTCAGATTGCCAGACTATTGTCAGAGGTATAGCACTGGTGAGGTGGAGGGGTGGAGGGGGGCAGGGGCAGAAGGGAGAGATAGCAGCTTTCATAGTCCTCTGATTGTGTGATTTCCAGGTATTGGGAAAAGTGGAAGGTGGGTAGAGCAAAACAGAGAAGTGGACGATGTGTGGAAAGAGAAAAGAAAAAAAAAGGACAAAAAGTAAGAGAGGACAGAGGTGGATAATACGCGCCACTTGCTTTCATTCCTTTGTCCGTCCAGGAGATTATCCAGGTCTTCACTCCACTTAGCGGCCACTGCATTGAGAGATGCAGATGCTGAATAAACATAAAGCTCATAAGACACAACAGCCTGATCCGAAAAGGAAATCGGAGGAGAAGTTCAGAGAACGGGTATTCACTGACAGTAAGAGTCATGTGAACCCCCCCACCCACCCGCTGTTACCTTCTGTGTACATTGTTTACATCTCTTAATGACTTCCTCTGCTCTTTTTTTCCTTTTTTTGTCTTCCACCTCTCACATGGAAAGATTTCCAAAGCAAAAGACAGGACTCTTGTAATTGAGTTTGTCCATGTGGAAAAACAATACAAGCCAGAAAAATACTTAATGCCTGGTATTTTGTATACATGTCAGATCGCATGAGTGTAAGTTTAAATTGGGACCGTTTGTGCATTGTGTGTGAAGAAGAGGGAGAATTGCTGAGTAGAGAGGAGGCAACCGGGAAAAAATGAAGAGACAGTGGCTGGGTGCTCTAAACATGGTAAAGCTTCAATTTTACCTGGAGCACCAAACATATGAAAGTATTATCACTGCTAATCATTGCTACAAGATAATTAAGTGATGCAAAGCTTAATATACTCGAGTAGCTTTTACGTATTTGTAGTGGTTCTTCTTTAAACTATATTGCTGATATTCGGACATTAAAATTATCCTGTCACCTCTCTGATCACAGCCACTTGTTAATTTGCAGAACAAGACCGCAAACGGCAAAACATGTGATCACCTTGAACCAGTTGGTCAGCGATGCTCTCAGGCTTCTGGAACACAAGGTCAGATTTCCTCTCTGCATGTTTTGTAATCTGGCCATTAGCAAAAGAATATCAGCAATTAGAAAAGCCTTGACCCACCTAACTCACTCAATACATGTTAAAGCAGCAATGTGTTGCATAAGGATCATTTTTTATTCAGGATTTTCTGAATCGTTTTTATTTGATATGATTACTTCTTCCCCCAACTCTCTCCTTCAGTATTTTTTGGTCTAATGATATGATGCAGATTATTTAATGAGTATTAGAAGTAGCTTGTACAAAAAGTAGCATCAACAACAGTAATTTGAGAAAAAAATGAAATGAAAGACTCGCAAATTGGTAGAAACAATACAAGAATGACACTACTAAGGATGTCACAACCATCAAACCAAACTTTTATGCTCAAAATGCTTTTTAAGGTTGAGGTTGGCAAAGGCTAATAATGTGGGATGAGTGGAATTAATCATTACTGAAAAAAATATTTGTCCTCCACTGCTCACTGTCATTTAGTGTGACATAAAAGGAACATCTAATGGAAAATTGAGATAGACTGAAAACATGAATATTATTTTTACTAAATAAAAACAAGCACAGTGGAGGTGGAAGGTTCTAACCAATGGCAGCAGAAAGCCTCTCTCTCTCTCTCTCTCTCTCTCTCTCTCTCTCTTTTTTTTTTCCTGAAGAGGCGTCTCCCCTCTCAAGCCCTCACCCCCGCTTTTCCTCTCCTCTCTGCCACTCGTCCGTCTGTGTGATGTGTTTAAGCCAATCCCATAATAAAGGATGCGGCCATACATATTCATGATAGAAATCTAGTAATTAGTGAAACCCCCACACACACATACACATACACACGCACACACGCTTCATGCATATGTATGTCCTTGGCAAACAAAGGCATTGGCAGCATGGGCCATTCTCTATTAACACACACATCCATGTGTGATGGCACAGATAGCAGTCCTGCCACTCACACACACACAAACACACACACACACACGCACATGTGCAAACGCATTTACGTGCATGAACACAGCCATACATGCTCCTTCACACACACACACACACACAAATACACACAAAGATGGCAAAGTTGAGAGGGGAGGGGTTTCCCTCTATCATCAATAGAGAACCTATAATTTCCTCCGGGTTGAAAAACAGCCTTACACACTGACTGAGATCAGCACTGAGCAGCTATTCACTCATTCATTCTCTGACACATGCACACACTCACACGCACCCCAGCGCTGCATCACTATTGCATCACCTTCAACAAAAGACAGTGAGGCATATTTAAGAATCCAAACCCTGGTGGGACGCTGCCTCCTGAACTCCCATCTCTCTCTGCAAACACCCTTAGACACACACACACACACACACACACGCACACACACGCACACTCCCTGAATGTTATCTCTCACTGAACAAAAACAGCTGAATGCAAGTGAGAATTGGAACAATCAATGCAAAATGATTGCATCATGTGAAGTGCGTCTGTTGCTTTGAACCTAAAGGGTTGGGGGGTTTAGCTTTTGTGGAACAGGGGTTTTATGCCATCTGACATCCTGAGCCTGCCAGCAGAGAAGTTTCGATCCAGTTTTGCTGAATTAGATGATACAAAGATGAGGAAGACAGGTGAAGTGAGGAATGAGTTAGGTGACAGCAAGCTCAGGGAGAGAGAGGATTTGACAAACTGACAGAGACGGGAAGATGAAGGGGGAGAAGTGATACTTTATGCAACTTTTTGTTTTAGACTTCTTTACTTTCCTATCCTAAGGTAAGTGTTTGACTTCCTGGTACACTTGAGGGTCTTGAGCATTTAATGATCACATAAGACCAGCCAAACTGAACATAAAGAAAAATAGTGAGTGTCTCGATTTGAAATTAAATCTCCATCTTTTACCCCCAAAAAAATCATTACGTATAAAATCTCAGAGCAAATGAAGCTTTTAAAAGTCAGTAAATTCCAGTTCACAAGATCATTGTAATGTACTTTTTTTTTACTTTAGCGGTTAGCATTTCCTGTATTGTTGGTGTACCTCTGTGTACCAAAATAGGAAAAGTTATTTCAAGTGGAGACAGATTTATGAGGTTATGATGAGGTAAACATACACATCCACAGACAGAAGTCCAAATTCACAAAGTGATAAATACATGCAGAGATGTTTGGTTCGGTTTTACCAACCTGGTCAAAGAAAGGCCACTGGACAAAAACAATGCCAAACTTATTCCATCATTACTGAAGAAAGACGGCGGCAGCAGGGAGCGGAAAAAGAAAAGGAAAGTAGGTCAGAAGGACTGCAGTGCTGCACACCAGAGACAAATGGATTATTTCTTCATTTTGTGAAGGAAAAAAAAAAGTCAGGACAGTGATGAATGAATTACAGTAAATTAATTAAAACATCTGGCACGGACTCTTCTGTAAATTTTGAAATGTGACAGGTTTTTTTTTTTTTCCTCTGTAGGAGAACAAAGACGTTTCAGTCGCTCGTTCCTGCTCTAAACTTCACGCAGCACAGTACAGTATGCATGGCATTAATGTTATGTAAAATAAAACTGATTTCACCTTAGACTGCCTGTCAATTCCAATACTACATTTAGCCAGGTTAGGGAGAGTGTAATAAAGCGCTCTTGTGCACAGGTATACATTCAGAATATTCTACAGTTTTCGCTCGCTTACTATGAAGGTCATAAAATCTGCTCTCCTCAGGAGGCAAGTCGCTAAGATTATAAAAACACAAAAGGCAAATTTTGCGGCCTAGGGCACAGACAATAGGACTATCTGTGCTCAGGTAGACACAGTCCAGTGAAACTATTTGAACAGCACCACCAGCTGAGACTGCTCTCTGTCCCTATTATCACATCCTCAAAATGTACACACACACGCTCACACACACACACACGCACGCACACACACACACACGCTAGCACACAGAGCATGGCCTAACGCTTTCTGAACAGGCTCATCTAAAGTTGTAATGGGTCAGGTATAAAGGACTTTTTTGTGTGCATGTCAATCAGGGAAGTATGAAAGCCTATGAGCGTGCAGAGAAAATGAGAGGTTTGTCACAAAGAAACATTCAGCCGCCTAAAATAATACAGCTCAACAGCCATTCAGAGACTCTCTCACTTTAGCATATGAATCATAGTGAATAATCAAGTTTCTACCGGTGGAAAAGCCTTTAAATTAGATGGCGGCAGCATTGAGAGGTGCAAAACAGAATAAATGACTAGCGATAAAGATCTGATGTTGCCGTGTTCTGGTATTTGCTGGATTTTTTTTTATCGTTGTCCAGTTTGGTTCATAAAATGCTAATACACCTGCTGCACATTTACCATCCACGGGGCGCTGGAGTCACCGAGTGAGAGGAAGTCTCTCATGTGGCACACAAAGAGGGGTCAGAGAGCCCCACTCCTCACACCAAACACACAATGACGCTCCACACGGGGTTAAGTTTTTGGTTAGTGAGGTAAATAATGTTGGAAGACGCCAGAGAAGGAGAGAAAAAGAGATGTGAGAGAGGAGGAGGAAAAGGAGGAGGAGGAGCAGGAAATGAACTAAACTCTGGTAAACTGCACCTGCAGGGATCTCCTCCTGTGTATAATGAGAGTGTTTAATGAGTGCACACTGCTTAACGTCTCCGTGTGTGAATGTGTTTGTGAGGGTCTGTATCTGCCTCTGTGTGTGTGTGTGTGTGTGTGTGTGTGTGTGTGTGCGTGCATGCTTGTGACTGAGTATGATAATTGAATAGAGACACAGACTTCATTCCAGCCCAGAGCGCCCGCACAGGAAAAAAAAAAAGAAAAAAAGAAAAAAAAAAGAAAAGAAATAAAAAAAAACCTCATGAATACATTTGTGCGTCCGTTGCAAATTTCTGTTGTTCAAGTTGCCCTCTCCTGTTCCTGGCAATGGGTATATAGAGTGCCCATTGACAAACTGGGGGAATAATATTGCAGTTAAGTAGTCTAATAAAAACGGAAAATATGAATAATTAAAACATGTTACTCAATCTAAATGCAGGTGGAGTGTAGCTGTGCGGCACAGAGGCCTAAACAAGCCACTTGGCCTGAGTTAGAATAAGCGTGTCTGTTCTGTGTGGCTCCTGTGAGCTTAAACACAGATGTGTGTGTGTGTGTGTGTGTGTGTTTGTAAGTGTGTGTGTAAGTGTGTGTGGGTGTGTGAGTGAACATGTAATGATGTAAACAAAACGTGCAGCGAGACACAAAACAGGAAAACAGGAAAGAGACCGGCAATGAACAAATACAATTAAAAGTGGGACAATGTAATGAGATGTTTATTGCACAGAGGAGAGCAGAACATGAAAAAAAAAAAAAGGAAAACGTAGGAGAGGGCTAAACGGTGAAAGGGGGGAAAGAGAGGAATGGGGGAGGGAGGGAGGGAGGGAGGGAGGGAGGAGGTGCAGCGGTGGTGGAAAAGATGAGCAGCTCAATTTATCAAACCCCTTTGCTGGGGGAGACTAATTAATTTGTTTGTGTGATTGCTTTTTCACACAGTGCACATACATACGCACGTAAACGCGTGCACCGTTGTCACCTCAACAACCTGACAGACCTGAGCGCACACACTGGCAAAGTACACAGCTCTCTCTCTCTCTCTCTCTCTCTCTCTCTCTCTCTCTCTCTATCTTTCCCTCTCTCCCTTGCTCTCTCTCTCTCGCTCTTCTTCTCTCTGTCTTTATCTTTTCAGTCTCTTAATATCTGGTTTCACCTCACTATCTCACTCCTCACTTCCTCGTCTTTTGTTTTGTTTTCCTCTTCTTAATACCCATGTTTCAACACTAAATTAAGCTTTGTAATGATCTCTCTCTCTCTCTCTCTCTCTCTCTCTCTCTCTCTCTCTCTCTCTCTCTCTCTCTCTCCCTCTCTCTCTCTCACTCACTGTGCCCCAGAAGTTTTCTGCATGCATTGAAGTTTGTTGGGTGTATTGAGGTGATTTTTTTCTTTTTCTTTCTCTTTTTTTTATTTTTTTAACTGTGTCTTGTGACAAAAGCAAAGCACATCAAAACAGAATCCTTGAACCTTTCCCTCACAAAAGTCTGAGGCAGAAAGACAGAAAAGATGATCAGTGGCATCAGTCAGTATTAACTGAACAGGGACAAAAATATATGTTAATAGTGCGAGCAGCTGGAAAAGCAGTTGTTCGGCTTTGATTGAGGCAGTGTGGTCTGTTCCAGAAACCTGTCAGAGAGATGCTGGGAAAGGGAAGTTAATGTCCAAAAGAAAGAAGAGTCAGGGTACAGGAAACCAGCGCAATTTTATTTCATAGTTTTGTTTTGCTTCGGATTCATAAAACCCCTAATGGTAAAATTTGTAAATGTATTCTAATGAATGATGGGCGAATCCTGTCTGCTCTGCGCTCTTAATGAACACAGCTTTTACACCTGAATTTTTCAGATTTTTGACATGGCAGGTTGCTCATTTGCATTTTACAGAGCGGACCAACCATCCCGAGCCCATCTTCATCGTGCGGTAACCATTAATTTTTGCCGATGCAAATGGACTCAAATGGACAGTAGAAGTGGAAAATAAAAACACTAAAGTAAAAGCGCATATCACATTTTTTCCGGTCTTTGCGTAAAAGGGCCAGTGTAAGAATGGCTAAAAAGAATAAAGCAGTTAGGATAAAAACTATAAAATCTGAGTAACCGCTGTATAAAACATGCTGAAAATAAGCATAAATACAACAAATAAACATTATCAATGTTAGCTTAGGGCTGATTTTCATCAGCAACTCACATCAACGCTATTTGTGCACATTAGTGAAGTGTTCCAAGTCTTCAAAGGGAAAGCGCTCAGTATTTTTGCACTTTGTTCTAAAATGTGGATCTGGTATGAACTGGTCGAATGTGTGCTCTGTAAATATGAAACTCCTTTACTTTTGCTATGGCAAAAGCTGGCAGAGTGGGTGTAGAAGAATCCTAGCTGCTGATAGTGAGCTGCTGTGAACGACCATTACTTACTTACTAATCTGAAAATCTGAAATCATCATCACTATTACTCTATCTCTTGCTGATAGAGTTGAATTTGTTCTTTAAGAATCGACCCTGTCCTTTAAACTTTGACGCACAGCAATTAGAGGAAATCATTGATACTTCAATTGTTGTCTAATTGTGCGCTAAAACACAGTTTCTGAAACCTCAAACTATTTTCTCAGAACTCTGAGCACAAACTCCAATTGTCCAGTTGCATTTCCCAAAACCCCAGACTCTTGTTGCAAAAGCAAACTATTGCCTCAAAATCAGAAACAATGCAGTCAAAATGAAACCACAAAGAGGCATCCTATAAACTCTACACCAAAAAATGGAAAGCAACAAAAAGACAAAACTCTGGATAAATGCTATTTGTAAACAAAAACACACTATTACTCCACATCGTCGCTGTGAAAATGAAGTTGTATTTCCCTGAGCAGTAACGTGTTGTGTTCTTGCACCATGTTTACTATTGTCTGTTCTTGTTCTGGAGCGAACATTCGTCCCCTTCCACCTCCATGTGGCAATCTGTCAGTTCTACAAAATGAGGATGTTTTGTTTTTAAAAAAATGTTGTAGTATGTAGCGATGTGATGAAATTACCTTGCAGTCTTTTACAAGTGGTGTATAGACTATAGAGCAGGGGTGTCCAACTCATTCCACAAAGGGCCGTGTGGCTGCAGGTTTTTGTTCCAACCAAGCAGCAACACACCTGACTTGACTCTTTCAATGAACTGATCTCAACCTTCAGACAGCTGACTGGTCAGACTGTGAACCCTTGATTGGTTGGAACAAAAACCTGCAGCCACACGGCCCTTTGTGGAATGAGTTGGACACCCCTGCTATAGAGCAACAGGACTGTGAACTTTCAGTTATTGTACCCGTTCTCTCTGAATCTCCATATGATGGTGCCCACAGAAACTTTACTCAGACTGGGTTGAACCCTGAGGCCTGCCTCTCACATGGTCAACCCATGCACCAGTATATGATCTTCCACTTCCTCTTCCTCTTCCTTGATGCTCCCTTCTCATTCAGACTCTTTGTCTTGGTCTGTGATTGCCATCCATTATGAAGCTCTAACCTCCAACAACTTGCTCTCTCTCACTTATATTGGTGTCAACTCATTTGCTACCAAGTCCAACCAGCTTTGACTGTTTGTGTTTAACTCGTGCCATTTTATTTGTGTTTTGTTTGTGATTTAAGGTTGTGATGAATGTTCACCATTTTGACTGACATGTGTCCCACAGTGCGAATTGGAAATTGTGTTCTGCTATGTGAAACGTGTTCAATGTATTGACAAAAGAGTGAAGAGTTTTGTGAAACAATTTAGGCAATTGAGAAACCTGGTCAGTGTTCACTGTAATCAGACTAAAACCTGCAGCTGGAACATTTCTGGGGCCATGATACTTTCATACCACCTGTAGGCGGATCATCAAATTCAGGAATGACAATGACCCCCCCGAAAACTTAAACATCAAAATAACTACAAATATGAAGTATTAATGATCAATTACATCATGCAATTTTAATAATACATTGCTATGATTATTAGGCATGCAATAGAATCATACATTTTGTAGTACTGTGTTGACAGAAGTGTCTCAATATTGTTGTTAATCTGTGACGTTTGGTCTCCTGGGTGAAAACTTTTTTCCTCAGTTGTAGTTTCCTTTCATCACAGCACAGTGGAGCAGAGATAAAAACAAGTGAGAACTACAGAAACCATCCTCCATCCTATCATCCTTTGCCTTCCTGTGCCACTAAAGATCTAGTACAGTGAGAGAAAGAGTAAGAGACGAATGTTTCTCAGTTTTTGACAGAGGCGGAAAAAGTGATGGACAAATAAAGAACGGTGTGCAGAATGAATCAGAAGTTGGAGGAATATGAAAAAAAAAACCTTTTTAAAGAGTCAAGCCACTTTTGTACCACATATTTACAGGAACTGAGTTCCAGGAATTACCTGCTGTGGAGAGTTCCCAGTAACTAAACATTTGTGTGACCAACCTGTGAAATGACACCAGACCATGCACCTGCTGATGGCTGCTAAATTGGAAACACTGGATGGGTTAGAGTTAGGGGTTTGCACTGAATATGATGACATCACATAATACCAGCATTAATGCCAATATTGTGAGGTTTTCATATCATTATAGCTCTACAATGTCATAATGAATATTGTACCGTCAAGGTATTACGTTGATATCGTTACATCTCCAATTATTATCAATGAGTTCATGTCCAGATCAAAATCCACATTTGCTTCACCTGTTGCTGCAAATGATTTAAACTCCACTTTTAATGTTTTGTTTTAATTCATACATAGGTCAAATAATATAGC
Source organism: Karalla daura (assembly GCA_029224185.1). NCBI lineage: Eukaryota > Metazoa > Chordata > Actinopteri > Chaetodontiformes > Leiognathidae > Karalla > Karalla daura. The sequence continues at coordinate 26,385,440 of CM055188.1, forward strand.
AGCAAGGACGGCTACCACTTAACATTTTTGTACTTGGCACAAGGTTTGAGCCAAGGCCATATGCTACATTATAGTTCAATGGCCAATAATGAAAAACAGCACGCTGTCACACTGTTCTTTTTTTAAGGTGATGAAAGACGCTTTGCTTTCAGCCTTAATTAAATCATTTTAGTATTATGCTCCTGCTGCTATATTTGTTGCTCTTTTTTCAAACTGTCAACGTTCAACTCGGTGCACTCAATGATCTCTGTGGCATACGTACGGTGAAATAAATGAGAGGAATCAAGTAAGGTTCTATACGTCTCGTGAAAAATTAGATTTGGAGGAACAAAGAAAAAAATAGTATGGCAACGATCTAACTGTAGGCGAGCAAACCCGTGTGATATTTTCTCCCTCCTCACTATCAATTGGTCATCTGCAGTTACCGCGAGTAAAAGAAGAGCGCCTTCTCTTCCAATGTCAAGATGAACTGCAGACTGCAGATTGCGATGTATGTAACGAGATGAGCATAAAACCAACTAGTCTGAGCATGAGAGAGAAAGAGAGAGAGAGAGAGAGAGAGAGAGAGAGAGAGAGAGAGAGATCAACTAATAAGTCTTAGTCAGCCAGGTCAAGGTTTCAATGGAGACTGACTATATAGGTCGCTGAACACCCACCAGACTCTGAAACCACCCAACCACCCGCCAAGCACACAGACCCACAAACAACCACAACACACACAATAACGACCGACCCACCACCTCCGCACCCTCTTAATCCCTTGCAGGTGACTACTGTGTCTGCAGGGCAGGAAGGAAGAGCCACTGGGAGAGAGATTTTTCATACAGGCTGGTGTGAAAAAAAACATCTTTTTTTTCAGAATGTCACTAGTTTGCATCTCTTAAACATCACTTTTTACCAATAGATGAAAGAAACTGAGGTAATGATGATTGAAACAGATAGCGTAAAAATCCTGACTTGTTCTTCAGGTCCATTGTCATGTTAATGTTAAAACACATTTTGCCTTCGCCAGGGTGCTAAATAGTGCAATTTAAAACACCAGATGAAAGAGGTTCTGATACCATCCATGACTTATTCTCCTCTGACAGAGTCAGTCAGTACTTCAGGTGTGTTTCAGGAAATCAAGTGCTGGTGACTGCCTTTATAAAGGGAAGTTATCATATAAAAGAGACAGAGCACAAGAAAAATGATGATATTTTCACTGTTACCCACAATGACTGTGTGTTAACACACTTTTGGCAAGCCTGGGCAAGGCTGAAAACACTACCTGAAGAGGAAAGAGGAGAGACTCAAATATGCACATATGCTTGCACCTGTCTGGATAACCCTGGTTGATGTACTTTGGCCTCTGGCCACACTTTAATTAAACTGCACATCACTGTTTTGCACACACAATGTAATAGAGCAAAGCAAAAATTGTGTTTTTCTATGGTTACGGATCTCTTCTATCTTCATACCACATGCCAGAGTTTCAGCTTTCACCTGCTCAGTTCTTGTGTCTCGGTGATTCCTCATTCCCCAAATGTCTCTCTCTCTCTCTCTCTCTCTCTCTCTCTCTCTCTCTGTCTCTCACTCTTTCTGTTTCTCACACACACTTGGATATACAGTACTAACATGCTAAAAGCATGCAACCCAAACTGCAAGGTGCAGAGGTTTCCTCACTCTTCCTTCTATCTCCAGTGTTATTAGGATTTCCTGTAGAGCAGAGCAATGTGTCTTCCACTGCTGGGTCGGAACTGCAGGGTCAGACTGGAAAGCTAAAGCCTCCAGCATGCCTCTCTTCCACTTTGCTCTTTTGACAGGCCACTTTTTATCCTGACCTTCAGGATGCTCAGAGGGATAGGTCACAGCTCACAGCAGACTAAGAACTTGTCAATTCGAAACAAGCCACTGTATATACGTCTATTTACGATGCCAAAAACACAGTGCCAAGACTGCAGTTGCCGTCAGATGGGAAGAAGTGCAGTTTAATAAAAGCAGACGCTTTATCTCAGATCACACAAACATACGCCCACACAACTCGCTATCTCCCAACTAGTCAGACAAGCAAAAAGGCGTCTGGATCACTTGGCTCAAAGCCACAAACAAACTGAGCGTTAACACACACAATCAACATCACACACCTCTGGTCACTGGTGCCTGGGTGAACCGGAGGGGCAATAATTGAAAGTTGGCTCGCTTCAGAGAGCATGACACAAAACCAAGAGGGGAACCAAGAGCATTTCCGCACTGTTTTTATGTAGGAGTTGGTAGGTAGTCGGGATAGGTCAGAGGGGGTGTTTGGCCCTGCCCAGTGGCCAGGCTGCGGGTGGGGTGAAGGCAGAGAGGGGGCAGGGAGAGGGTTAAGTCCTGGCTGCCATGGCTAATGCCTCAATCTTCTTGCTCCCCTTGCTACAACAACACGGGATCAACAAAGACAGGATCAACAAAGCTCCAGCCAAAATCCTCCGACGCACTGACACAGAAAATTCCCAGTTCTCCCCAGGCCGCACAGGGAACAGCAAACACACACTCACACACACACACACCCACACACACACACACACCCACACACACACATACGCACACATGTACACATATCTCCGACTGCTTAGGGAACAACAAACAAAGGCGGTAAATACAGCTGCAGACGGCTGGGCAGATAACAGCCAATCCCTAACTTGTTCCGTGGCTCACTGGCTACTGACTGCCCTCTGCAGCTCGCTGCCTTGGCCATGCCTTCTACACAGCACAAACACCTGCTGCTTAATGCTTCAACTCACTCAATTACAGCATCCCTTGTCAAACGGCAAACTTTCTCTTCCCCCAGTCGTGTAAACTTTTCTCCATTTGCGGTTTCTCATAATCATCGTTTTCAGTGTTTCTAATTTGTGTGTGGTTGAATGACTCAATTGGCATGCATCCAATTTGGAATGATGTCAAAATCACTCATCTTTTTTTTTGGTTTTTGCTCACTGGTTGCACAGCAAAAAGTGAATATGTGTACATTAAAACTCCTAACCTAGTTGCATGACAATCAGTGCACACACTTCAGTACAGTAGGGGACAGAAAAAATGCCATTACAGGCCAGTATTTTAGTGGATTTGACAGAGCCAGATGTTGCCGTGCACAAACACAGCAATGTCTGGATGGAAAGATGGAGAGATAGGCTCCCTGCAAAGGAAGAAACAGAGAGAGAGAAAAGAAGGTAGAAAGTGATAGAGAGTGTGGTGGGGGCGTGGGGGGGGTAGGTGGGAGGTTCAGCAGCCCTGCATGGAGAGGGGTGTTTGATGTAATCCAGGAAGTTAGTTCAGTAACTCCATCCCTCCGTCCCTCCGTCTTATTGAAGGACAGGAGAAGGAGGGATGAAGGAGGCCCTTGTCTGGAGAGCCAGGGGTTTTCCACATCTGTCCTCCGCATTGTAGCCAGCCTCTCTAAACAGCCCGGGAGTCTGTTATGGCTGGGAGAGGCACACACGCACACGCACACAGACACACTCACACACACATATACATGCGTAATCACACACACAGCAGCTATGTCTGAGTGAGCCTTGTGGAACACTTTAACACTGATTGCAGTTAAGCGTTAAATCATCCATACTAAAGTTACCAGTGAGAGAAAACACATCAGGGTAGAATTCATAGCTGGGCGATGTCTGTGTTTCATGCATGTGTGTGTGTGTGTGTGTGTGTGTGTGTGTGTGTGCGTATGTGTGTTTGCATGTGTGTTTATGAAACGCCAGTCACGCAACATTTCCTTGCCTGCTGAAGGGATCCTTGTCTTTTCTTTTTTTTTTCTCCCTTCCCTCTTTTTTCTCTCTGGAATGCTCTCTAACATGCACTCGCCTTTTCTTTCTTCGGGATATATGACAGGTTGCCCCCCCCCCCTTCACCCCACTACTCTCATACCCCCCCCCCCACTCCACACCCAACCATCCACCATGAGCACCACTCCCAAACACTGAAGCTGTAGCCTGGCAACTCAGTCATACTTTCAATGGGGTGGCGGCACATAAACAGAGATGAGCACATTTACCAAAACAACCCACAACAGAACTCATGCTCTTTGCCGGCTGCAGTCATGCCTGAGGCATGAGCTGCAAGAGGAGAGAGGACTCGTTCGTGTCTGTTCATCGGTGCCCCTTGTGGTTACAAAGGAGATTGACTATAAATGCTGTGCACTGATAGAGCTGAAATGGGATTAGGTTTGGGTCGCGACATTGTCCCAAATCTCACAATTCATATTGTGTACCGGGAACAATTGGGCAGATTTCAGTCAGCGAAAAGAACCGAGCAATTACATATAAGAGAAACCAACTTCAACTTTCAAAATTTCAACACAAAGTTACTTGTTAAAAGTTATAACTGAGTTTTTATATTGTCAAAAACCAAAGGTTATTTAATGGTCAAATACCTTGCACAATGCAAAGCCATTTCATTTCAGGACCAGAATTTCTTCTGTGTCAGTTTCATAGCAAAGCAGTCAGTCAACATTATTTCTTTCATTCTCTCCATTTCAGCCATTTTATGCTCATCTCAGCAGGCTGACATGTCATTGTAGTGGGCGTTTGACAGTCAAACACATTTCAATGTAATTGCCACCTCATAACGTCATAATTACCATAGACGCTACAGCACTCACTTCTGAGAGGCTTGACAATAATGGGAAAGCTGTAATGATAGGTGTGTATCATGAAACACACACACACACACACACACACTCACACACTCACACACACTCACACACATATACACAGACACACATATATAAACATGCGCGGCCTATGAAAGCATTGTTCCCACATGTCTAACCTGGCCCTGGCCATGCTTTTTTTGCCATTTCTCTTCATGGTGATATCTCCCATTTAATTCAATTAAAACTTTTAAACAACCTAATTGGAAACAACTGCCTGGAAAAATTAAATTACATAAACAAAACTATTCTGACAGATTACGTCTAATATTAGGCATCTGGGCCTTATTAGGCTCCAGTAATAACACCACCAGCACAGAGGGTGGACAGGGGAGCAAGCTATTTTCTGCTGTATTAGCTTTGACTGGCCACGCAACCAGAAGGTGGGTTGTGTGTGTGTGTGTCCATAGGAGCTGTGCACCCCACAACAGAGCAGTGTTTATTTATCCTCTATTAGAGCAGGAGCAGACATTAAACCCAAACAGGGCCTGCGTAGCGCCCCCCACCCTCGTGCTTCGCTCCCTCTGGCCCGATTAAGAACATATGGAAATGGGGCACGCCAAAGGTGAAAGAGAGGGGAGGGGAACTCCTGTGAAGTACACATATGTGAAAAGTGTCAGCAACTATGTATATGCTTCCCTGAGAGTCTAAAGCAGACCTTTATAATTGTGAAAAAAAAGCGAAAACCTCTGTGTTTCTTCTCTCTTATAACTGTCATTGAATGTATTCACTGCAAGACTAATGCACTTTCACAGTCCATGGCCTGTATGTCATCAGTTTTGTCTGCTACCCTGCCATACAAGGTGTTCCTGTATGCTGACTTTTAGTAAGCAATGGGTGGGCTGAGAGCTTTTACAGTGGCAGGTAGTGACTTGTACGTTGTAACCATCACGGTTGTAAATGTGGCCCTGTGTCGGCCACAAAAGCTGCAGCTGCAGCTGTTGTGAAGGTCAAATCTGTCTCTCACAAACTTTCTCTCTGATCTCCAACTGACCCTCAAACTGCTTCTCGCTGTCTGTCTCTTTCGCTCTCTTTCTCTCTCTATCCCACTCTCTCACTTTCTCACTCCCCTGCTGTGGTTTCAGCCCATGTCATCACATCAGAGTCGACAGCTCTAATCACTGTGCAGAGCGGACGGGCTGTAAAACATGGCAGGGACTGACAGCAGGGCTCAACACACACACCTTTCATCTTCCTTTACCAGCACACAACCTCTCACGTATAAATACACACGTAAATGCACATGGGCAAACACACACACACACTCTCACATACACGGTCCGTTCACAAAAGTGCACACACACACACACGCACACGCAAGCACACACGGTGCACAAATTCTAGGAGACCTCATGTTTCAGCGGCCCGTCTCGGGTGTGTTGTAGTCACGGTTTCCCGCCTGTGTTCTTCCGTAACCCCAAACACGGCGTTCCTTGGTGAGGGGGAGGAGGAGAAAAGAGGATCTGTCAATCAATGTCTGATCCACCTAATCCTCAGGTAAGACATGAGCTTTACGACGGAAGACTGTCGCAGGCCAGACAGAGAGAGAGGGAAAAAAAAAACACCCACACCAACATCTGACCCCAGGCAGCGACTCACATCTTCTGCACGATCTGAATTAATTTCATGTGTCACTGGTGGAGATAGGCATAGGTGTCCATTATTTGTCCCCATAGAGGCTTTTATCAGATGCAGAATCCGAGGCCTGCAGCAGACTAAATGTAATGCGTTAAAGCACAGTGGTAGAAGCACCAAGAGGCACTGAGGTTGTTCCCTTTTTTAAGCATCTAAAAAGTGGATGCTAAGTTATTGTTTGTGTATTGGTGTGTCTAGGTGCCTGCGCATGAACACACATTCAGTTTATGCAATAAAAAGCAGTGCATCCTTTGTCTGGTTGCACAATTGGTTTCTTCGAGGGGCTGGCATAAGCAGTTTCAATCTGTTTTGTAAAAAACGCCAAAGCTGAATTTTTAATAAACCCTTTTAATGTTTATCTTTAAAGACAAGGTTTTAAAGAAGTGCAATCAAAAATGTTTGGGTATTTATGAGTTTCTCCATTCAAAGCAAGCAAATTTCATATTTATATAGGTATTCAAATTATTTTTATGCTTGGTTGAGGAGAAAGGACCAGTGCCTCTCAAGGTTGGTCTGATTGTAGTTGAAGTGGGTTGGTGTCCTTGCACTGTCCAGTCCTTGTATTCTCTCTAGTGTTTGTGAAGCTGTGTGTGAGTGTGAATGTGCAAGAGAGTCTGTGTGTGTGTGTGTGTGTGTGTGTGTGTGTGTGTGTGTGTGTGTGTGTGTGTGTGTGTGTGTGTGTGTGTGTGTGTGTGTGTGTGTGTGTGTGTCTGTGAATGTGTGTGTGGCCATGCATGTGCTTGTATGCATGTACGCATTAATAAAAAAAAAAATATTGACAGCCACTGTGCTCCCAATACAAAAGAAGTCTGAATTCCAAGTCTGGAATTCATTAAGGACACTTTAGCATTCAGCAAGACAACAAGATCAAAGACTGAGTGCAGGATGAATGCTTGAAAAGTTTTTATGTGTTTAGCGGAGCTTGGTTGAGTGCAGTTTCACTCGACCAAGCTCCGCTCCACACATAATAAAAAATTCAAGCGGACACAAATAACACCTAATTAAGAGGGGCTGCAATTATCTTGTCTCAAGTGCAAATAATCACTGCATTCTGAACAGAACTTTTTATTGTGCATCATTGTTCAAAAGCACCTTTTTACAGATACAAAAGACAACTGTTGGTAAAAAAAAAAAAATAGAGCTGGTTAAAACCTTAAATTGTTTGTCCTTGAGCATTACTGGAGTACAAAATAACATCGATACATTCCCTCCAAAATATAGCCATGAGGATAGATTGAGATCTTTAAACCACCTGAGCACCAGACAGATTTTCAGCAGCCTTTAGTCACTGAAAATACATCGCTACCTCTATTCAATGACGGTGCTGTTGAAAAGTGTCTCTGGTGCTCAGAAGGAGGAGCAAGGCTACTTTCCTAAATGGTGAAATGACATGAACTGAGAGCGAGAAAACAATATGTTACTTTTATTTTACCAAATATAGCAATTGTTCAATTAAGTTGTATTGATTATTAAGAGGGAATAATGGCAAAGGTGGATTTTGTTCCTCGGGTGAAAAAAACTTTTAATATGGCAAATAAAAAATAAAAAACTTGAGCTACCTCCAGTGAGTCACAACCATAACATCTCTCCTGTAATATAATGCACATAGGGGACAGTTTAAGTGATGCGCGTATCCTTTTCAATGTCGCCCTAAGGGCTTCAGTGGATAAGAGGGAGTGAGAGGGTGGAGCTGTGTGTGTGTGTGTGTGTGTGTGTGTGTGTGTGTGTGTGCGCGCGAGAGTGTGTGTGCGTGTGTGTGTGAGTGTGTGAGTGTCAGGAAACAGGATGGCTTCAGAAGATTTATCACTGCTTGATCAGGTTGCGAGTGAGTTACTGCTGTTACCCCCTCCTCCCCCCCTCTGCCCAGAGGCCAGGGTGGTATATCAGCCTCTATATGACACATGCACACACGCACACACATACACATGCATGTCCGCACACATCGCGGGGCAGTATATCAGCCTGTGTGCGACAGGCTCTGTGTGTGTCTCTCCCATCATCTGGCCATTAGACAGTAATGGCTAGGAGAGGAGAGTAGGGTTTCCCTGTGGGCTCAATACAACAGCGTTTATTACACACAACAGAAGCACCATCCTGGCCCTGCCACTCACTGGAGAGACAGAGGGGGAGGAGAGGGGGAGGAAACAAAACAGGCCGTGATAAAACGGGAGGGAGGGTCGGGGGGGGTGGATAGGTAGAGAGTCGGGAGTTCAGGGGAACTTTGTCTCTTGTTGGGGTGCTTCTTGTGCGAGTGGATTCAGCTTGTTTGGTTGAAGAAGGCTGTGTAGCTTGTGACCGAAGGCACAACACAATAAAAATGGGATCTTAAGCAATAAAATACCCTTACCTTGCTCAGTGGATTTTTTTTTTCCCGCGGCACACACACTGACCTGTCACAGGAGCAAAAGCACAGGTGTTAACAATGACTTTGGTCTGCTCAGGCGCTCAAGGAAGCACTGACAGTGACAGTGAGTCCACACGCACAATGCAAGGACCCTGAAATGGAGGCAGCTAAATGGAATTCTGCCATCATTCAATCCTTTATCCTTTATTAGTCCCACAACGGGAGATTTTCCAACTTTTCAATTCATTATTTATACCTGTGCTTTTCCTATTATGATAAATGTCAAAATGTCCTCTGTGAAACCTGCTTCATCAATACAGGGTCATTGCCTGGCATTAATAATTTTGGTTAATTTCAGTAAATTTAACTGATGTCTGTGGTGCTCCCGAGTCCAGGTCACTCTTGAAAAGTGATACTAATATGCAATAGAGAATTACCTGTTTGAAATTAGAAAACACTCATCTAAAGCGTATTCAGTCGGCTTTTCATTATAGACATTTCTCTCTCCTAAACGAAGGATTTGTTTAACCTGCTTCAGAGGCTTTGGGCGCAGCCAGGCTGTTTCCCCAGCAGCCTTTAAGATGGGTTTGGCCACGCTCTGTCTGCAGCCCGATCACACAGCTGATTATGATGCCCTCACCCCACTTTCAAAAACAAAATGCAAACTCTGAAAAACGTTTAACTTAACCACAGTGATAATCTTATCAAATTACCCCCAATAAGGGAAACGAGTGGGATCTGTAAAAATGGGGAAACAACACGTAAAAAGAGTTGAATTTAATGTAATATCAAATGGTAATGACAGATAATAAATTCCTTCCTTGCACTCCTACAACCATTCAGGTTCCCAAGAGCAAGCCTCCTTTGTAACCCCCACAAGCAGGATTAAGAGGTGTGAAAAAGCAAGGTTTCACATACGGGACACAGGGATGTACATCATGTTAGCATCGCACAAAACATGTGCGAATGGGCTGTAATTCCCCAGTTTAAGTCCCTTATTTCCATTTTGTCATGTCTGAGCGCCTGTCATGCTTTTGAACAAACATTGACATAATTAAAATGCAAATGCAGTTTGGTGGTGGAGGAGACAGAGAGAGATTTCTAAGCTGATATGCACACAGATACGGATGCACAGAAGGAGAAACACACACACACACACACGCACACACACACACACACACACACACTCGCAAACACACATAAACTGCGACAAAAAACACACACAAGCGGAAATGTAGCAAGCACTGATAAAGCTTTAGAACAAATTCCCTATTTGAGCAGAAAACTATTGACGACCGTGTAAGTGGGTTTTGTGCTGATGAGTGCACTGTTGTGTACGCCTGTATATGTGTGTATGTGCACACACACACACACACACACATACACACACACACACTCACACACACACAGGGCTCCATGGGCTCCAGGCTCCCCAGCCCCTGGCCTTTATTAAGAGCAGTTGTTTGATGAGAAAAGAAGCCGGCCTTCACTCCAGGGCCTGGCAGAAGCCTGGGGAGTGGGTAAGTGGGTTAACCCAGAGGCCCAGACAAAGCCTGAGGAATGGATAAGTGGGTCACCCGCCCTCAACTGAACACTCAAAGGATCCACTCTGACTCCTCTCCCTTTTATTATTAGAGCTGGTCTAATGTGTGAAGGGACCTCAGGAAGGAACACAGCACTCATCTCTCCACAAGCGAGTGAGCTTGTGTGTACGTGTGTACGTGCACGCACGTATGTGTGTGTTTGCGTGTGTGCGCGCGCACATGCATGTGTGTACGTGTACATGTGTACATGTACGTGTGTGTTCTAAAGCACAGAAAATGCGGTGGTCCTTGAAGACACAGAAATTAGAAGTACCAAGTTCAAGGCTGCTCTGCCAGAATGTGTAGTGCTGCTATAGACT
>CM055188.1:26400996-26560996 GCA_029224185.1 Karalla daura
CTGATTCTGACTGGCGGCACTTTGCTGTAAAGCACAGGGAGCCTTTCAGCCAATAGAATCAGAGCGCAGCTGGAGGTCACAGGGTCACAGACGCACCATGTATGGAATTCCATAAAGCCGGAAAGGTCAGAGGTCGCTCTCAATCACAGTCAACACACAGCAAAGAATCTGGAAGCTCAGCCACAACAACTACAGGGAATAAGAGACACAGAGCAGAACCAATGAAACAGAAGTGGGAGATAAGAGAAAATTATATCCAGAGCGAGGACGTGAGAAAAGACGTTGCATTTCTATACTCTATGTGTAGCGTCTGTGCTGTCTGAATGAGCAATAAGAAATGAAATGTAATCCTCAAGATTGTGTGTGTTTGCGTGTGTGTGTGCATGTGTGTGTTAATTTGTGATTTTCTCTCAATGGACATTACTCTTAAATCACTGAAGTCTGTTTGAGCAGGTGATACTTTCTGCCTCTTGTGGTTAAGGACGACTGCTTGCGCCTCAGTTCGTGGGCCTGAATTCCAGACGCTATTTGTATCTGTGCACCTTGAACTAAATTCAGGTCACAAAATCAGACCATATTTTTGAGTAATTGCTTGCATCTGGCACTCTCCCTTCAACACTGGCAGCTGTGTGCGCACAGGTGTACAACACAAGCTCACCTTTGTCTGCCTACATATGTCGGATGGCTTCCATTACCATTCTGCTGCCCACTGTGGCTCCTCAGCACAGCTTCTCAAAACTCTTCCTCGAAACATCGACAAACCAGTGATGCCAGCTCAGTGGGACCAGCAGACAGAAGAGGCTGAGGAGTACCTGCGGTCTACAGTATGCAGTTCAATCTATAAATAGCACTTCTCTGATGCAGATAATTGTTGGTGCGATTTTAAAAAGTGCATTTCATTCAAATGGCAAAAACAGCATCAAACGAGGTACCCAGCATCGATGTACAGCAGGTCCAAAAACCTCACACCCTCATTCAAGTATACATTTCAGATATACACGATGGCATCAAAAAATATGCACATCTGAACAGAGATGGGTATGATTTAAATCAATCAGCAGCCCCAATATCCAAAACAGCATGAATGTGCCTGCCTTTGTTCAGCTGCACAAATGAATGAAGGGTGTGGTCTCCAGAGAAAACGCACATACGAGCGTTGTAAGTGTACACGCTCATAGCTAAATTGCTCCAGTTAATTCTTCGTTTGGGAAAAGGTTGATAAGGTCCGTTGTTTAGCAAGGTACATAGTAAATAATGTGATCTTTAATGTGAATGGCAGGCAATCAAATCTACTTGTGGTTTCCAAAAGTAGTTCGGATGATGGCTTTTTGTGGAGTAGAGGTGACCTCTGTACAGAGGTCTATGTGGGTGAGGAGCAGTACATATGCCAGTACATATGATATAAAAATCAGATGTTGCAACATGACCACTCAGACTGAGGTTACTTTGAAAAACATTAGATATGTATCCAATTTAAGACCACATATGAAAGGGGCCTGGGTCTGATTTGAAAAAAAAAAGAAGTTCAGACTTTCTGTTACTGTTCAGACTGACACAAATCAGATATGGGTCAAAAATTTAGAAAAATAAGGTGGATTTGGTCCACACCTGGCTGCAGTGTGAACACAACCATGGTTTAGCCAATTAATGAAAAAGAAATCAGATGCAACATCAAATTTAATATAATAATTTTAGTTTTTATTTTATTTAACCTTTATTTTCCCAGGTTGTCCCTGGAGATTGAAAGACAACACATACTAAATGTAAACAAATACATCATTACATTTACATAATGTATATATATGTAGCCCCTCAGGTCATTTAAATAGGGAAACAAAGGGGTTTCCTGCAAGCAAGAAGTGCTGTTGATTGGTTGATTGTGTTAATGATCCAGGACAAACAAGTCAGCTGTTGATGCCATTTACTTAATACTTAATACTGAACTGGTATTAAGGTGTGCTCGGCACAGCACAGTTTATGATTGTGTCCAGAGGTACAGTATGTGTTGTCCAGCAGAGGCCCTGTGATTCTCACACACAGATTTAACACTGTGTCTCAGAGTGCCTGAGAAGTTTGGAAAGTGTGTGTGTGTATGTGTGTGTGTGTGTGTGTATGTGTGTGTGTGTGTGTGTGTGTGTGTGTGTGTGTGTGTGTGTGTGCGTGTGTGTCAGCCTATGAGGGGTCCCAGAGGTGCCCTAACTGCCTAAGCCACTGCAGATCTGTTGAAAGATCATCAAGAGACTTTCTTCCTCAATCCATGAGTGCGAGGGTATGTGTGTGTGTGTTTGTGTGCGTGTGTGTGTGTGTATGTATGTGTGTGTGCATGCATGTGCGTGTGTGTGTGTGTGTTGTCTCGGTGGGAGCATGCTGGCTGTGTCTGCTGTTTAACACTCACTTTCATCACGCACACGCTCAGAAGTGACAGTCCCTGTCTCTACAAAGGGATTTAGAATATTACCAAGAGACCTGCCATCTCTTTCTCTCTCACACACAAACACATATACACTCATGCACACACTCACACACAAACATGCAGAAATACTCTCACAAAGCTTGCTACAAAGGGATTCATGATGTCACCCAGAGACGTAACTTAGTTCCACATAATTTCCCATTATTCCTCCTAATGAATCTTAAAACAAGATAGTGTCTGTTAAATTACTCTCCTCTTCCATCTTCTCCTCTCTCCTCACTTCTCTTCATCTTTATTTCCTGTCATCCCTGGCAAATCTCCCCTACATCCCACTCCCTATTGACACATATCCCCAGTACGCACAAGCAAACACCAGGCCCACAAAGGCCTAAGCGCCTGAGCTAACAACCGATACACAAAAACACAACAACAAAGCAGTTGTTGTCAGGTTGTTAAGTCCCTGCCACTGTTTCCAAGGGTCGGGGAGACGGCAAGTAGACAGAAAGAGGGAGAACAGGATGAGATGGGCTTTGGAGAATAAAAGGCGGCTAATCCCTGCATTTGGATATGAGAAACGCAGGCCCGCAGGAGAACGCATCAAAGCCGGCGCTAAATTAGCCTACATACAGAGAGTGAGAGGAGGAGAGGAGAGTGAGAGAGAGGCCGCTGATTTGAGACAGTGTGAGAGGAGCTGGGAGAGGTAGTCTCCTAGGGCCCAGATTAGCAACACACACTCATTATTCTCCAGCATTGCTGCTGCACACAAACACACATGCACACCCACAGCCATGCACACAGATTAGAAACATACACTCATTATTCTGTCTCAGTGGGACACTAAACCCCAAAATCCAGCACGCTTGCGGGGAGCACTTGCACAGAAACTGGCCAACAGACTAACGGGGCCCAACACTGCCTTTGTAGCTGTGCATCGTTAGCCACGATGGGCACTAGCACCTCATATGGGTGTGTGTAAGTGCATAAGCTTGTGTGTATGTGTGTGTGTGTGTGTGTGAGGGAGTGTGTGTGCCAGGGAAGGGCTGACGAAAGCAGGCAATTAGGACTAAAGGAGTGTGCTGGTTCATTCAGCTCCACAAGTGGAACCATCCAAAGCACATTAAATAAGGAAGCTGGGCAGAGAGACAGCGTGGGTTAGGATGCCTAGTGTGTGTGCGTGTGTTTGAGTGTGTGTGGGAGGGAAAGAGAGGCTTTGAAAGAGAGGAGAGAGAGGGAGGTTGTCCAGAATATTCTATGTATATATACATACACACACACACATTATATATATATATATATATATATATATAGATAGATAGATAGATAGATAGATAGATAGATAGATACATAGATACATAGATACATAGATACATAGATACATAGATAGATCGATGATTTGGAGATAAGTCATGCGCAGTTATGGAAACAAACTTTCACATTCTTGATTGGGTAAACCAGAGGTGGGAGGAATCTTTGAGTGAAATGTAAATAAAAAACATTTACAGTATATAGGAAGTTTTGTGATCTCTGAATACACATGCACATCAAGATCATTACCAACATCAAGATGTTCTCTTTCTTGTCCTCTCGCAGTATATCCGCTTCAAGCTCTGTGCTGCAGCAGGGCTCAGTCGGCTGGACCTGAGGATGAGAAGAGGTCACACCTCACACACAACAGCTGCTTCCAACAGCACCCAATTACACCCGTGTAGGGAAAAAAAAAATGCTATACGGAAATTATTTTGCAATAGACCACAACTTGCAGCCTATTTCAATTTAATAAGCATGCCAGCCGGAGGCTTTATTAGCATGAACATGAGTGACAATAATGTTTTTGTCATAATTACTTTCTGTCTGATTCCTTATGGTTTTAGCCACTCTGTAAGAGGAGCACGACGTTGTTTCCTTTTATACATAAGAGTGGAATGCGATGGCATAGCAGCAGGTGGTGTCATTGTCGTGTGACATGTGGCATCGCTGCGTGATGTCATTCAGCAAACGTGTTACAATTTGAGCATCTGATCTATTTGTGGAATTTTAAGAGACATTTTTTGATGCCATAGTTTTAACTGCTCATGGAGTACTACTCCAAGACTGTTTTCTCGTGTCATTAATCTGACATATTTCAAATATTTCCTGTGTCTTGCAGCGTGTCGGTCTTGGTTCAAGAGGAGACATCGGCATCTTTAAACTGTTGGTGTGCTAAATAAGAAATTCAGTTGCACTATTTTCTGACATATGAGATATTATTCCCCAGTGTTCTGTAAGAAAAATAAGAAAGTACGAGACAGGAAAATAAGAAAAAAATGTCACAGCTCTCTGCCAAAGCGTGAAGTACATAAGGTAACTAGGGTATCTGAAACTATGTAGGGAGTAGTATTATGCCTTCATTGTGCTTGTGGTGTCTCTTGTGTTAATTTTCTAAGATTATCTTATCTCAAAAGTGAACATTTATCTATTATTCTGTTACTTATGGTATTGTTTTTTTATTCACCAACAAAGGTGTGTTTAAAAAGGTTACAGCTAATGATTAATAAGACAGAGAGAAGATTCAATCACTTATTTTATTTGATTGGAACATAACAATCCATTTGCTGCTTCTAAAAACGACACTTTCCAAGCAGCAAAATATTTTCTGTAAAATGTTACGTGTCTGTGCAGAATTATTCAAATGCATCTATCATCTATGCAGGAAAAAAAACAATCATGGCCTAATCATGTGAAAAATAAACTCTAAAGTGAGTTTTTATTGTTTATCATGAATTTATGCATAATTCACATCCTATGATAATTTTAATCCCCTGCTTTATCACTTTCCTTCGTTTTCCTCATCTCCTTTATCTTTCCCTTGTCCTCAGAGGGTGGTGGTCCATACTGAAAGCTGCCATGTTACCTAGCAGGTTGTTCAGTCTTCCTCTTCCAGTCAGACATGTGCACACACACACACACGCTCTCTCTCTCTCACACACACACACACAGTAGCAATTATGGCAATCAGCAAGCCGACCCAATTAGTATTTCCTGCTTGTTAAGCCCTAGGGGTTGGCTGCCCGACCACCTCACTTTGCATAACTTAATCTGCAATGACAGGGTGTGACACCCAGACTTCTGACCCTACCAGCAGCCTATGTGTGTGTGTGTGTGTGTGTGTGTGTGTGACCATGTCTGTGTGTATGAGCGAGACCCTACTAGTTGTCCAACCCATGTGTGGTTACAATTTACATTCACCAAATTGCTCCCAGGCTGAGCTGAGCCCCAGCCAGGCCTATGAGCTTTGGATCCAGGGGAGGAGCACTGTATCTGGGTGTGATTCCACAGCTGCCTCCCTTCTCCTGTGGGTTTCTCCTCTGTCTGAGCTGGTTAACGGCTGATGGACAACTCAGTTAATATGCAGCGTGTGAGTAGAGCCCAAACACAGCCTTTTCCTGCAGTCCGTGATTCAACATCAGCTGCACTACACAGCTGTACGCCGTGCTCACACCGTTCGCTGTGTGTAGGTAGCGACCGGGGAAAGAAAAAAAAAAAAAAAAAAAAAACCTCCTACTGCCATGCTCAAACTCAGCTTCTCTATGCAAGTGCCACGATAGTAAAATTTGTTTCATGGTCAAACACTTGTGCTGTTATGAAGTGCACCAGAGGCCCTCCCCTTCTCAGTGAGTGGTTGCCCCGTGACACATGTTGCTAGGCATTAAACCTGACAGAAACCATGGTTACTGAACACAAAAGAACCATTGTGGAGGTGTGTTTGATCTCAGTTTGTGTGTGCCTGTGTGTATGTGTGTGTGTTTGAACTCAGTGTGAACTGCATAGAGTCTGCGGAAGCTTCCTGCGAGGGGAACAAAAGCACAGCGGAGTGTGTGAGTGTGGCCATCACCCTGATTGCAGAGAGAGGAAGCAAAACAACAACTTCTATCTCCTTCAGCTCTCTGAGTTTCTCTCCTCACCCTCTTTTTAATTCTCTGTTTTGCTTTCCTTGACTAATTGTTTTTTGTTGGGCTTTTTTTTCCCTTCTTGAGTTCAAAACTGGCAGAAGCGGGGAAAGCGTAGCGGGGTGTGTTTTGTACGAGTATCTCTCTGG
Organism: Karalla daura; assembly: GCA_029224185.1. Classification (NCBI taxonomy): domain Eukaryota; kingdom Metazoa; phylum Chordata; class Actinopteri; order Chaetodontiformes; family Leiognathidae; genus Karalla; species Karalla daura. Next base: position 26,407,485 of record CM055188.1, read on the forward strand.
TGCCTATTCCATTAAAGGCAGACTGATAAACAGGCTAGGATAATTAAAGGGGAGTGATAAATAGTGCTGCCTTAATTAAAGGGGAGTGATGAGGACACGTGTCGAAATGTTTTGTTAGCGGGCCGACGGACAGATGAAGGAAGAGAGTAATTGCTTTGGATTAATTATTTGGATACGGGCGGCGAGAGGGTACACACATCTCTTGAGGGCTCTTTCAGGATGGAGGGATGCAGTGGAGGAGGAGATGAGGAAGAGAGTGGGGAGCAGAAGCCTGGTTTCAAGGAAAGATCCACTGGCATCCTTCTGTTTTCAAGCCACAAAAGCCATGAACACAAGGGAAAGACAGTGACCTTTGCAGGGCTTGACCAGCTGACCAGATCAGGAGATCACACAAGGTGACATAGGCCATGAATTTGCAGTATCGGGCTTCAAATTATGTCTGTGTTCGGTTATTCTGGACCGCTCACTGACTCATGAGGATGTTCTGTTAGCTGACGCCAAGTTTAGGTGACTCAGGTGACTCATTTTCCAAATCCTAAAGAGATTAAAACTGATGCTGCCGATGAATCATAGGTATTTATTCTTTAAAATAAAAGTGTGGTTGAAAAAGGTTTGTCTGTCTCTGGAGGAAACAGTTTTGGGTGACATGAGCTCCACCACACCGCATCATACTTGGGTGCAAAGCAGACAGACAGACAGACAGACAGACAGACAGACAGACAGATAGACAGATAGATAGACAGATAGATAGATAGATAGATAGATAGATAGATAGATAGATAGATAGATAGATAGATAGATAGATAGATAGATAGATAGATAGATAGATAGATAGATAGATAGATAGATAGACAGATAGATAGATAGATAGATAGATAGATAGATAGATAGATAGATAGATAGATAGATAGATAGATAGATAGATAGATAGATAGATAGATAGATAGATAGATAGATAGATAGATAGATAGATAGATAGATAGATAGATAGATAGATAGATAGATAGATAGATAGATAGATGAAAGCACAGTGGCTCTTGAAAATGTAGTCGTTAGGGTTAGGGTTGGGTGGGGGGATTTTTACCATAATGTCCAAGGTGACCGATCATAACACTACCTCAAAAAAGGAAAATGCAAAATTTCTGAATGAGCTGATTCAGCATATGCCAGTTCTTGCTCACCTAATCATTGTGTCAGTGAAGTGCTATACAGTATCCCTCATCCAGTATCCCAACTGCTGATAGTTTAAGACATCTGTCTATGTGGTTCTTGGAAAGTTTATGTTTTTTAACCTCCTTGGAGAGGTGACGCATGTCTGTAACTCCAGTTCAGGTCCATATAGGAGTTTCTATGGAGTCTGCTCTGTGTGGAATTGCTGCCGCTGGTCACAATCGTGAATGGTGTATTGGCCGTTATGTATGACGCGAGCACGCTAGTGCTTTTGTTTTTTTCTTATATGAAAGATCTTATAGGAAAGATCTACATAATTTGACATTTAATCATATTGATATATACTATATGGTAAAATGGCAACAATGATGTATTGATGTAAACAATGTGGCTCTATGAAAAGCGCTGTCACCTCACAGAAAGTGAGGTGACAAAAATGAATCGATACTTGTTTCAAAAACTACAAAAGCTGAAAACTAAAAAAAAAAGTTGCTGCAGAGGGAAAGACTAAGGATGCTCTAAACTACACTTTTCAAATAACTGCTACAACAGCACAATAACAATCTCTCGCATGAGAGACATTTTAAGTGAGACTTTTGCTGTAATTGACCATTTAGTTTCTTATAACAGTCTCCAAAACAGGGATGATAAAAAGCAATTCCACCAGTCAGTGTTATGTAAGCAACAGCGACACTGACAATGAAGATGATGGTAGTGATGATGATGATGAAGGCAGCGATTACTGAACACGTACCTTTTTGCAGGAGAGCCTTCACACAGTAAGGCTGCTATCTACACATTTTGGCCTGTGAGTTGAGATTCTTAATTTTATTTGGGGAGGGGGACTATAACGACATACAGTGTGGCCTGTGGTAAAAAAAACTGTTGTTTTTTTGTGTGTGCGTGTGCACACTCAAAGCTTTGCTTCTCCTAACCAAGCCCAGAAGTCAAGCATGCGTGACCTCCTCTCGGCAGTGTGTATGTGCATCCCATTGAAAGGCTTGACTTCACCATTTCCTTTTTAGCAGCAGCAGTCGGGCACTAAAGCCTGAAAAACTTAAGCACATACACACACACACACACACACACACACATACACACACACACAACACACAGTTCACCACACATACGCTCGCACACAAAACGTCTGCCTTTGCTCTCCACCTCCAGACTCTGTGTTTCAGTGTGTGTGTGTGTGTGTGTGTGTGTGTGTGTGTAGTGTGTGAGCAGGTAGAACCATCTGTGGTGTAGATCACGGCCAGATGTCCTGGGCTCCGCCACCAGCCAGATCACCTTACATAAATACTTTTCCATGTGAGGGAATCATTTAGCCATATTAATTGACGGTAAACTTGCCCTGGAACGAAGGCCCCAGACTCCAGCAGACACACACACACACACACACACACACACACACACACACAAAATGTGCACAGTCCTGCATCACAGGTGGGTTCCCTCACTCACAGGAGCAGCGAGTGGGTAACCGGTGGTAACCGGACTCTGATCAAAAGGAAGATTGACATAAATAAAGAGCCTGCAGGAATGCATTGTGCAAACAAAATATGAGCTGGGCCCCAAAACATTCCCTGGAGGGGAGGGCTGAGGAGGAGGAGGACAGGGAGTGAAAGAAGGGGTGGGGGTAAAGGGTAGTTGGGGAGGAGGGGGTAGTTGAGGAGTTTTCTTTTTTTATTATTCCAGCTTGCACTCCTCTCTTGCACTCCTGTCTTTCATTTTCGTTCATCCAGACATTGGTCAAAGTAAGACAAATAACAAATACCAAACCAGGTGCATGTAGGAGTGAAAAAGGGAATGAGATAGAAAAAAAGTGATCAGGGTTTATCTTGTGACAGCTGCGGGCCCATCAAAATTAAACCGGAGAGATTAAAAACATGTACTTCAGGGCATGGCGGGCTGGATTTCGCCCCTCTAGTGCCTGTCTAATGTTTTGCCACCTATTGTTGTCACATCTAAACAGGACCAAGCCGTCTTTAGCGGGGGAGTGATATTTAATCCCCTGCTTTCTGAACCTTTGATATGGTAGCCTTCACCCATGGGCCTCTAAGGTTTGTACACACAAGACACAGCATGACACTCACACACTCACACGTATGCGTGTACACAACAAAAACCTGTCTGGGGAACTTCCATGCAGCTTCTGGTGTCTGTTTGTCTCCATGTAAGGCTTTAAATCCAGAGGCAAACACAAAGTGGCATGGTCCACATAGATGTACACACACAAAGACACACATATACACACAGAGCACTGTACGCATGACCATAACACTACCATAAGAGGAGTTTACAGCTGGCACTGCGGGGTCACTTCTAGCAGCAATGAGACATTTTTAGGTTTTCTTTCCAAAACAGACCCAGAGACTCTAACACTAAAGAGTGTGTTGCTAAAATCAGCCACCCATGTGCACAAACAGAAACACACAGTCACACATGTGCATGCGTACACACCCGCATGCATGCGCACTCACATGCACACTCATGCACACACACACACACACGCACGCACACTCATGCACACACACACACACGCTGATTTTAAACTCAACTTCCCCTTGGTTTTCTTCTGGGATTTAGTCACAGAACAATGAGTATTAGGATAAACTTTTTGGCTTACAGTTTATATGTACTGTATTGGGACAACCTCAAAACCAAGATGCTGCATCTCAAGGGGTCATGGGAAATAAGTTGAAATTATATGTATGTGCCTGTGAGCACAAATGTAAAGATAGGCATGTGTGTATTTGTACATGAGTGTGTGTTTCTCTTCTGGGATCAGATGATGAGCAGAGACATAATGCAAGGAGAAAGCAGATAAAACAAAAAAGACAGATCACAACATCTACTCTGACAGTAGGTTGCAACCTTGGCTCTGTAGGGGAAACAAACGGCGCAGCAGAGACCTCTCATTCCCCATTGAGTGCCGATCCGAGTGCCGAATCCACCTGCATGCTTGTGTTTGGGGGATTTGTGTGCATGCACCCCACAGCAAGGTGTCCCATTCCTCCAGGAGGGGCAAGGGTGGGGGGCAGATAAAGGCAGCAGGGACCCTGCAGGCAAAACTCAGGGAGGAGCCGCAGGGTGCTGCCATACCCACAGAAATAAAGGAGGCAGAGGACAGGTGACTGTCACAGAAAGAGAGAGAGGGAATAAAAGTAGAGGAGGAAAAATTAGAATAGGATGCAAGCAATGAAAAAGGTGGAGTTGGGATCCGCCTCTTCACCATACTCTCAGCGATTCCCTCTGTGCTCATGGAAGGAAAAACAACTTTGATGGAGAAAGAGAAAGCTAAAAGGCAGGAAAGGCCTCAATGAAAGGAAAGAAAAACAAGGGAAGGTAAATCTAATTACAGAGGCCAGATATGGCAGCAACGTTAGTTAACACTGAGACAATAAACACCACTCCCATGCAACCACGCTGCGTGAATGTGTGTGTGTGTGTCTGTGGGTGTGTGTATATGTGTGTGTGTGTGTGTGTGTGTGTGTGTGTGTGTGCGTGTGCATGTGTATGAGTGAGTGAGTGTGTGTTTTCATGTGAGTGATAGGGACCAGAGGGGGCAACCGGGAAAGACGAGCCCATGTTTGTTTGTTCATGGCTGTTTCTCAGGCCCTTGACACTGGCATTCCAGAGCCACATACACAGACACACAAGTGCACACACATGCACGCACTCACACACACACACACACGTTATTTTATAACTCGTGGTCAAATCCCAGCACACACCCTGTATCTAGCTCAAGTTGCTGCTGCTGTGGCACAAGCCCCAAGAACACATACAAATACATCAATGAAAAAACGTACAACAGTATTATACACACGTCCTTATTTTTTCAATGGTGTTTACTATAAGTGTGTGGAAGCGTTTACTACAGGGCTGCAGCCCACATATAGGCCTTGAGACACACAGACAGTTTCAGTGGAGAAGGTCTGTGGGGCTTTGATTGATGCTGCACTGTGATACAGAAATTCAGATCTTGAGTCAGAAAAAGAGTCGATGCTGTCTACATACATTATTGCATTATGATTATTCACACTTTTCAAACTCCTCTTATTATTTACATTCTCTCAATATGAAAACCAAAGCACCTGTGAAGTGTTTATTCAACATATTTTTTTTTTCCTTTATCACTTATTGACGCTCTTGAATAATCCTTTATTGCATCTTATCTCATCTTATTTAATATAATGTCATCTTATCTTCCATTTGACCAGAGATGCCTCATTGGTACTTTTCCCTCCGCTTACTCTTTCATGATGGTAATGAAGGAGAAACTAACTGCAAAGTGTGAACATTTGAAATAAGTGACACAAATGTAGACATTTAAATTTTCTAGAAGCAGGTATAGCAGAGTTTATCAAATTGTAGTCGAACAGAAAAGTCACAGCTTCTAACATTATACCAGAACCAACTACAAAAACAGTCTTACTGGTGACTGAGTTTGACTAATAAATTTTCAGATATTTGAAAGATGTGGTTATTGAATACGACGGGACAATGAAAAATGATTCACAGTCACGTCCGCACAGACCTGCTTGTCTGTGTGAGGTGATTTGAAAGAGTGAGCTGGGTACCATATGTGTATATACATATATTTAATATGTGTTACCAATTGTAAGAAAAAGGTGTAATTAACATGGCTTTGAAACATGACATTTCCCTTTTGTGCCCACTATGCCTGCACAATGCCATATGTCATGTCCTTCTCTCCTGCTTACTGTCATTCCTCCCTTGAATTCACAGCAGGTCTTACTCAATAACACCTGCCTGCTGTGTATGTGTGTGTGCATGTGTGTGTGTGCGCGCGCCTGCACGTGCATGTGCGTGTGCATGTGTGTGTGCATGTGTCAGACATATGGACCCCCGTTCTAACCTAAACACTTGCGAGAGGAGATTTTTATACAGCCAGACATTCAAAACAAACCTCTGCCTTAGCTCCTATCTGTCTATGTAGACAAGTGAGACATTTTTAAAAGGTGCTTTTACCACACATCAGAAACTGAATGCTTCACAGACTTGGTGATCCACCAACAGTAAACACACACTCATACGCACAAGCACACACACACACACACACACACACACACACGCACCGTACAACCATCCCTGGTACCCCATCCGGGAAGTCAGAATAAGGGGGAGGAGGCGGGCAACATACCACTGTATTAGTGCACTTTTACCATGGATAAAGAATGGCCATAAAAGGTAAAACCATCCTGCTCGGACCTGCTTACTGTAAACAAGCAGAGTGGAAAGTGGAGCGGGTGAGAGATGCCGTCTGGAGAGGTGTAGAAAATGAAGAAAGCAGCGTGAAGAGGAGGGGGTAGGTGGAGGCAGAGGATTGAAAAGGCCAGAGTGTCATATTTGTTTGCTGCCCAGATTAAGACATTGTTGAAGAGCTTATTAGAGCTGGATTCTGTAAAACTTAATCACTGACAATCAGTCAGTCAATTATTATATCCATTGTGCATTTCTTCCATTTAACAACATAAACTGTATGTACAAAGCACCTGTATAGATGTAAAATGTGCTTAGTCGCCCCCTATGTCCTGGAGTTATATACATCAAATAGATTGAGAAATTAGTATTTATTTTTATCTGAATAAATCTCCTTATCATCTCCGAGGAAACAAATGTGGGAATTAGGTGTCTGTTTAAAATCCTGTCCACGAAACATTCCTTTTAGATTGCTCTTCACTCTTAGTGTGACACGCACACACACCAAGAGTGTGCATGTGTGTGTGTGTGTCTGTGTGCATGTGTGTGTGTATGTGTCTGTGCGTGTGTGTGTGTGTGTGTGTGTGTGCATGTGTGCGTGCAAGTGTTGATTAAATGTGTCTGGTGTGTAGGGCGTTAGCTGCAGCTTCAAGTTACTAGAACAACACCTGCTGGTTACCGACTGGAGCACTTGGCCAACACACTCAGGAATACACTGTCTCACGCACACACACACACACACACTGGATTCCAGAAAAAAATACTCTGTTTCAAAATGTAACAGTCACTTTGATGGAAATAAGAGTAATCATTATGCAATATTTGAATATAACAAATCTTTCAAGGCAACATCACTTGTCACAATCGCACTAAGTTAGTGTCTCAGTCTGTTTCAGACATGTTTGTCCCTGTATCGACTTATTATTGTTCTCAAAAAATCCATCAACAGCTCTGTAGGGTTCTTTCTCCGAGCGTGTTTGTACATATGTCAATAGACAGACACACGACTACTCGAACTACTTGATTCTGCGGATGTGCAGTATTAGTGTTTGCCTTTGTTCAACTAAGTCGTCTTCTCCTAATTCACAACCCAGGTAAAAGTTCAAAAAAAAAATTCCTTTTTTCAATACAAATGAAAAGATAGAAAGATAAACACAGAACATACTCAACAGCATTGAACGAAAATATTACATTTCAGCGAAGTAATAGCTTTTAGGGTTTGGGCTTTTTTTCTGCCTGTTTTCGTAGTTGAAAAGGCCTGGACAAAAAATGTGTATGTGCACACATACGCACATGTACACACATAGACACAGGTCGGCCTGGGGTAATGTAACAATGCAAAGTGGAAAAACATGAGTCGGGCTGTTGAGCATGAAAAAAGATGTCATCAAATGAATAGAGTAAACCACAGCAAATGAAGAAATGCATCAAGGTGGAGGGGAATGAATGAGAGCTGAATGGAAGCAAAAGGGTGAAACAGGGAGAGGCTGATTTGTGTAATCCCATCGTGGAAATTGACTTTTAAATACAATATTCAATTTCCGCACTCCTGCAAGCGAACGCCAGAGAACGCCTGGCTTTTTTGGTTAATAATAATAACAAAATAATGTACTTGAGACATAAAAGCAAATAGAGAAATGAGAATAGGCAAACTGCGGAAGCGGTAGAGAGACATTTCTGTGGCATGCAAACAAAGTGCGACAGCCTTCACTAACAAGGCTGAGAGAATTAGTTCCACCTTGGCCTCTCAGGTTTCACAATCAAAAGCCGAAAAACACTCTGATTTTCAACCACTGCAGATATGTAGAATGATATGTGAATATAACCAATTTATACATGGATCCAAAGTTGAAGCGCAGCCAGCATCAGACAGCAGGGACGTGTGTGGAATAAACCTGTTCTTGGGGATAAAAGGACTGGGTGCAGTCCAGAAATGTCTATGAGTTGAACAATAACTGTTTATAAAACATAATCAGCTACTGAAAAGTAAAACACAATCAGCCTTTGATTACTAATGCACCTTTTTAAACACTCAGTGATCGCTAATTATAGTTTGAATAGAGCATGCGAGTGGTACAGTGTAATTCCCAGTGTCGGACAGTTTTTAATAGGTTTGTAATTCAGTTTGTAAATGTTTATTTATAATCTATCAAACCGGCACAAGATACATTAGGCAGGAATTGAATAGAATGGAGTTTGAGCAGATTTGTGTTCGGTTCTCATTTCACTTGAATTAAATTGTTCTTAGTGTCTTCACACATGAATATGTTGAGAATGATTTTAAAACAGCACATTGTGGACATTGAAATGTATAATATACAGCTTGCATGCTCCAAGCACTCGCAATCATATCTGCTCTTACACTACTGTATGTCAGTTCATATATATCTTTACACTCTACATAAATCTTAACAATTTCAATATGCATATCCTCCATAGACATCCATTGTGATGCATTAACTTTTTTGCCCCCAAACACATGAGCCAGTGCACAGATGGGCCCCTCATATTTGTCCATTAAGTAATCCAATACAAGACAATATCAAAATTGGGGGTTTTCTAAATACTGAAAGCACTGAAATCAAAACATAAAAAGACCCTTTTGACATTTTATTTCGGCTTTATTACAATCACCTAATCTGTAAATCTATCTACCATGCATAAATAAACAAGTCTGTCATGATCCAATTATTTGTGCTCAGATCATTAAATGCTCAAAAGTTTCATTAGTAAAATAACTCACAATGATGTCTGATTCTTATCAAGCAAGGCTGTTTGTTAACAAAGACTGCAACTGGCAGCGTCTGCTTTTGTCTTTTCACTGTGAAATCATGATTAGTGAAACAACCTGTAATAACAAGAGCCAGACTGTGCAGAGATTAAAGCCACTTACTTTGTACACCTATCCACAGGCTATTGTGAGCATTGGCCAACGTCGACAGAGACACCATCAAAAATCCAAACATCGGAACAAATCCTCCAATCACTGTCATATGCAGCTGACTGTGAGGCCTCATAGCCTCTACAACACCAGAACACATATTCAAAGGCACTCTAGAAAACACCAACATCATCTTGAACAACTAAGCGAATAGTTGTTGTCCCCTCTGCAAGAAGGTTCCTGGTTCAGCCTTTCTGTGCAGACCTTGCATGTTTTCCTGGGGTTTCTCCAGGTCTAAATATATGCATGTTTAGGTCAAATGAAGCCTTTCCTCACCTGCCAACTCAGCTGATCCTGCATCTCAACTGTGTAGACATAGACAATGCAGATTTGTTTGATAGCCATACTGTTTGGTTTGCCTGACTGTCATAGAGAATAGAGTTGTGTACTGTCTGTGTGTCTTGTACAGTGCTGTAACTGGGGAGCCTGAAATCTCCTAAGGGAACAATAAAGTGTCTGTCTGCCTGTCTGTCTATTTGTTATCCATCTAAATATCTTCCCACCTATCTATCTATCTAAGGTGCTAATCTAAAAGCTCAAGCTCCTTGACTTTTTTGACTTTAATGGTGGTGAGGTTGATCTTTGTTGCCGAACAGCCATTGCAGTGGAGTTTCCTTTTGGATAACAATTTGTTGTGTTTTCCTTTTGAAAAGCCCCAGTCAGTTTCATGATTTTATTCATCATGTTGTGCTTTTTATTTTTTTGCCTGTTTTTTGCATTCCTGGATAAGATGAGCAAACAACCCTGTTCTGAATGAATAGGATCTAAACAGTGTCTTGTCTGAAATGTGTAAAAAGTGAAAAACAGAAACGATTGCTTTCATGAACCAATTGTCAATAGTGCAGTAGTGCTTAAATTGACCAAATACCAAAATTACACTGAATGGAATTCCTGGAAATGAGTAGAATCAATTGCTTAATAACTTCCAATAGAATTAATTACCTCACCACCTCTCTTTAGACCCCCCGAAAATATTCATGTCTTTGTTTTATTTCTGTTGTGATAGAAATATTACTGTAGTTGGTTTTGCTGCCTCAGAGAACAGAGAGGGGACAGAGAGCATTTATGAATGGAGTTTTCTCTCAGTTTTCTTGAGGGATTTGTCTAGGTAGTCGAGTCCAAAAACATGTATATGTAGGCCAGTTTGAAACTTTGAATTGCCCCCAGGAGTGATTGTGAGAGCAAATGGTGTTGAATGGTGGGTGTGCCCTTCGATGGACTGCAGACCCGTCCATGCTGTATTCTCTGCCGTCGCCCTATATGAGCTGGGGATAAACACCAGCAGACCCCTGTGACACCGTTGGGATGAAATTGGGTAAAATAATGGATAGATTAGTCAGTGGATCATAGTGTGACCAGTTTGCCACACAATGATCCAAGACAGAAAATGATAATCAATTTCCTTGTTACGGCATTTCAAACAAATGAAGGTCAGTGTGCTGAAATAAAAGATACATCGTAATCAGGCATTGATCCCCTTATCCTCACCCCCCTAACAAACACACTCATACACACATCTACACCCTACTCCATACCCTCTCTCTCTCTCTCTCTTTGGATCAAGTGCAAGAATCCGTAGCTTTCACCACAATTATGGCTAATATCTATTAATTCTACTACTATTAGCACGCCACCCGCTAATATCTACTAATTCCTTTCTTAACATGGATCTTGTTTGGACAGTGCAGCAGCTTGTGCAGCCCCAAGCAACACAGTGTGACTTACATTTTGTTAACTGGTTGTATGTTTCCATCAGCCCTATCACAAACCAGAAACACATACTGAACCACACATGCCGAAATTAAACAATCAATCAATCAATAAACCTTTAATGTGTCTATAATGTGTCTATATCCAGTTAGCAGTTGAGCAAATTGATTTACAGCCCTGAAAAATCAGTGGATGTGCAAAAAAAAAAATGGTATTTACAGATCGGGACGATTATTTGTAAAATGTTTTTGGGTTTGTTTTTTTTTTTTACTTAGCATGACACCAAGCATGACAATACATGTATTGTGTCGATGTGTCGATTTTTCCTAAACTAAAGACATCATCCAATACAAATGCAGTGATTGGAAACAGAGATTAGTAATTAGATGAAGTAGAAGTATGTCTCCCACCATACATCAGATGTCATGTTCTATGTCTGTCTGAGATTCAGAGGTAGATTCCTAAATAAAAAATAAATAACTTGATATATATATATCAAGTTATTTATTTTTTATCCTTACTCTTATTAGTATTATTATTGCTGTTGTTGTTGTCATCATCATCATTGTGCATTAAATTCATACAAATCCTATCATATTGTACACATACAGAAACGTACAGAAATTCTCTGAAGAGCTTCATTTGTTTACAAATAAGTCTCAACCTGACTTTTTTTTCTGTTGTCTTCATCCATATAGAAGATTTGAAAAATGTTCACTTCATTTTATTTTAACAATTAATGACAAAAATCTTACAATCTTCACAATATTTAAATGGAAATCACAGACCATATATATTTCTGTTGTGATATAACAAAGACCACTTAGCCTGCACAGTAGCAATGGTTTATACACAAAAGAAATCTGATTTTATGCAATATTTGGAATTACTCTGAATACTAAACATAAAGAACTCTATTGTAATTATTTTTATGTTTGGCTAATTTGCTAAACAAAATATGGCTAATTGAAAAAAATCTTTGATCTCTAGAATTACACCATCCCCCATCACACAGACACACAGACACAGACACACACACACACACACACACACACACACACACACACAGCTAATACTTTCTTAAATTATTTTATGATTGTAACTATAATCTCTGTCAATTAAATAACCATATGAAGTAAAATAAATTTTATGAAATCGTGAAAATGTCCCCTGTGAACTGGCACAAGATTTACTTAAAAGCCCTTTTAATTTTTTAGCTACTATTGATTGTTGCATTTCCAATTGCCTTTCATTTGTAAATTTGTAATGTATTAATTTTCTGTCAATTGGTGGCACACATACTGTGTTTTTACCTTCTAATGTTCCCTATTGTGTCTCTACCATTCACACAAAGACTCCTCACTGCATTATGATTTGTCCGTAATGTAGTACTGTTTTTTAAATAAAGTTCACAAAGATAGAAAAAAATATTCAATTGTCATAGCAACGATGACGTACCTTTCTTGCACATGCGCCCTACACAATGTTTTTCCGTCTACGTGTATGTCTCGTTCGGCACTGATTTGCTAGTAAGAGTGACGCAAGTACGCACAACACAGGCGTTTACGTGTGCGTGCATGTACATCTACTCTACTGGATGGATGCGTCACGCACGTACCCGCTGCACTATACCCGAGCCTGAGAAGTCCGTAAAGAACTGTAAAAGTATTAAAATGCCGATATAAACGGTATATTCTGCACTCACCGGCCCGGTAACGCGTAAGGAAGTCCAGCATGACCGACGTCAAAAACGGAAGATTTCTGGCTGCGTTTCATTGCGCCTACGCTCGGCCGAGGAAGCTAGCGAGCTAGCGCTAAAGAGGTCCAACTAAGAAGTCCAACTACAAGTGGTGTTTACAAAACTTCCCGTCTCTGTGTGCGTCCAGTTTTCGGAGGAAAAGTTACCCACGACTCGGAAACAATGGTGTCAATTTTCTCAACGTTTCTACGACGGAATTCCTGGAGCGGAGGTCATAGGTAGAGAGACGAGGAGATGAGCGCCTGGGTCCTCGGACCTCAAAACTGAAAGTTGAAGGTATCTAAAGCAAAGACTGCAATCCATTTAAAAGTCTGCTGCAGCTTTATCTGGTATAAGCACAAAAATGCAGATCTTACTGGGACAAAGAAGGAAAGAAAAATACAGAGGACTAATAAAGAACTAAACACTGAGCAGGAGTATCCGAATAAATGGAAACAAAATAAAATGACTGAAGAAATACAAGGAACAGCAGCAGACCCATCTGAGATGGGGGGAGGTCCTAAATGCCTGGATGATCAAAATCCACAGACAGTATACCAACAGATGATGTCGGCCCCCGTTTCACTGTATGTGAAAATGGGATGTAAAGTCGACCTCAGTTCCTCTTGCAGTTTGACTTTGCTGTTGGGGTGAAAACTCTCACCACCCCACCCCCCAAACTATCCAAAATAATGCTGGACTCTTCAAGTTGCCCCCATATGTTACTCTGTCCACCAAGGATTAGACCTGATGAAGGCAGATGAAGTGGTCATCTACACCTGAGGCAAGGTTTTCGTCAGTGGCAAACTGGTACCTGCCAAGGTAATTAAAGGGGATGGCTCTGGCTATTGTATCCACCCCAGAGTGACCTTGGTTGGCCTGTGGTTATTCACCATACCATCAAAATCAGACTGTTGTGGGTGTATATAAAGCACCTAAACTGACTGAAGCTGTAGATGCTTGAAGTTACCATCATGGAGAAGTGCATGGTTGTCATATGTTGCCATTTGAGTTCTGTAATGCCACAAATACAGTGGACAGTAACTATTCCTCAGTGGGCCTCTAGTTTGCCCAGGTGGTTAGCAAACCATTCAAATGTCACCTGCTGCAATAAGAAGTTTGAATGAGTCATGTTGGCAGTGGAGCTGGGATCCACTTGAACCCGGCTGTTATCAGCAGTACATAACTGCTTTGGCAGCCACCTGACAGTGTACAGCAGCTCCAACAACTACCACATGTTTGTTCCATCTTTTGCAAAACTGGCATCCCTTCTGCACAGCATCCTGAATAAAGTGGATGCATACATGGGGAGAGATAAGCACAGAAAGCTTTCACATTGCAAATAAAAGCAATGATGATGGAACCTGTGCTAGGCTACCCCACTCTGGGGTATTCTGGCGTGTACAGTGTTGGAGCTGTTCCCTCCCAACTTAAATGGAGAGAGGAATGAGTCTTCACATACAGCAGCAACCACCTTGAATCAGCTCTGCAGTTCCATTTCAGCCACTTTGCTCAGAACATGTTAAGTGTGAAAATACACACCAGGTGACCAGTGACTGAGCCAGAAGTGTGTTGTTACCAGCTCCATGCTGTAAAGACAAGTGACATTTGTGGGCAAAGATTTGGTCAAATTGGGCTGCTGCATGACAAGTCCCCCTCCTTTCTATGTTAAGGAAACCAGCTTTGTCCTAGTTCAACTGCAAAAAGTTTCCACTCAACGCCTCACTGTCAGCTGACCTGACCACATGGATTATGTGAAGGGGTTAGCCAAGGCAGAATCCTTGGCAAGCGCTAGCAAGCCACAACTTGAGCCTCTAGCCACTGACCATGACGATGATAACATACCGTACATATGTCTGGACATTCATGGCTTCTCAGAGGATGACCAAGGGGCTTGTTGCCAGTCCAGTACCTCACGGTGGCTGCGCTGGTTGACCCCAATAACACATTCTTCCTTTTGCTGTGCCTAAAGGTGCCGCGGGTGATGTTTCAGAAACCATCATAATTTGCAGAATTTTTCCTTCTTCCTCAGCTGAAGTGCAAAACACACTCTTCACTGTGGGACTGAGTTTTGAGGGTATCCAGCAGCAAAGAGATGCTGTTCTCCCTGTATTGCCACCCAGTAAGCTCTGGCCATATTATATTTAGGGTTCCAGGCCCAAAAAGCCCCCCAGTGCAACCTCCCATACAGACATTTGCACTTAAATTGTTTCACACAGCAGCTAATAGTCTGGGTGAAAATTCATGTTGCCAATGTTCATGCACTGAAGCTAATGAAGGTTTCACGCTGCTTCAGGCATAAGAGTACACATCAAAACCCTCTGACTCAGGTACAGTAGATTTCTCTTCCATGTGGATGAGTCGGCTGGCGATTCATCTCACTCAGTGGTGCGCATGTGCACCACTTCAGTGGGTAGAGAGAACTGTTGCTCTGGGTTACTGGTTTTCCTTCAGTGTGCGGCCACCTTGGTTTATGTCAGTGGTGAGCACTAACTCCCTGACAGCTACCAACAATAAAAATAAGCAGCTGAGGATAGTTCTGCCTCATATTGAAGGCCTTTGTTTCTAAGTAATTTTTTGAAAGTGCTTGCTAAACCAAGTGCACATCTTTTCTTTTGTTTCTTTTTTTTCAAACCAGAAATGTATTTGGTTTCCAGCTAAGAATTTCAGTACATTGGGATACTGTTTAAGTTTTCAGACAGCAGGCATCATGGCTGTTATCACTCGACCTGTGGTTTGGTCTCAAGGAGGGAACCTAGTTTGTTATGTTGGGATTCCCCAATAGGAAGGGCATCAGTGGCCCCACGCCCTCCTCCCTGTCCCATTATGGACCAAGCAGTGAGAGGTGTGTGAATGCTGGCTGAATGCAAACGTCACATTGACCATTGCCTCATTCACTTTCAATTAGGATTTCATTTGTGGTTTCGATTTAATTCGTCTTTGTATGCTGAGATAATTGGGCTGCTGGCAGCAAGGCAAGGCCTTCGCAGGGACCTCCCCTCCCAAGCAGAGGGGGAAGTGATTCAACCACGCCCAGAACTGCGTAGTCTGAATGCCCACCTGTGAAAATATCCAACTTAATAGCTATGGGTCTGCCCCCGTGTGGTGGCAGTGATCCAGCATTGGTAGGCATTATCAAACAGATGCCTTTATGCCTATAAATGGTGGATGTTAGAGCAGAGGTGTTAGGACTGAAATGTTGCCTCAGGAGCTTTTGGATAAGAACCTGGCATTTTCCAAAGAGAGTGTATATTTGTCAGCTATATCTGCCTGCCATATTGTCTTTTAAGGTGTGACAGAGTGCTCAGTCCTCCTGCCACACGAGTCCACCGGCCAAGGCAAGTGGTTAAATCCAGTGGTCCCTCGTGGAACAGGAGTTTGGTCCTTAAGGCTCTATGTTCTCCATTGGAACCTGTTGAGTCTGTGAATAGGATTTTTTTTTTCATACTACACTGCACTGCTTCTTGCTTTGTCTTCAGTGAAGCGAGTGGGCAGCCTTCATGCCTCCTCTCCCACATCTTCGGAGCAAAGGAGGTTACATTCCTTGTGTCCTGTGTCCACTTCACACCTACATAGACCACACGCACTGTGTGTTTATGTGATCAGGTGTTTGTTTTGCCACATCAGCCAGGGCAAATCTATCTAAACCCTGGCTTTCTGCTCATTGTTTCTGCATGTCCTGATCTTGAATTCTTGGAGATTCAAGGACTAAAACAGTGTGGTAACGCATCATGACTGGCATAAACCATATAACAGTCATGTGGTTCCTTCTGGGGTCAAGCGTTGAAGGGAACATCCCCAATAAATTACGGGTTCAATCTATGTGTTTATGGAAAAATAAAAATGTAAAACTGTATGTAAAAAAATGTAAAAACGTAAATCAAGAGTTGCACAATATTAACACTTAGTGGACAAGCTACAAATGAAGGAGTGATTCAGGAGAAGCAGAGGAGTCATTGTTGCACTTTAATGTTATTTCATTGTTTTAGCTTTTTTGAATTTGAAGTTTATGCAAGCTAAGAGTAATACTTTTGCTCCTCGTGTATTTAAGATTTCTTAAGCAGCTGTTAACTGCATGTCCTGTACCTACCAGTTGACGATCAGTAAACCATAAAAATGGATTTGTTGTTGTGTATCATTTCACCCACGCACATCTCACAAAACTCAAGAGAGGTCCACACACGAAAAGATATTAAATAGAAACGTTCAGCCATTTTCTTACCGTCTTTTATAAATGTTACTCTTGGAATTAATTGAATTAAATGGAATTGCTGTGAGGCAACAACGCAAATCACTGAGTCACCGCATGGCCTCCAATAAAAGTAAAAAGAAGTAAATGTTGTTTGGGGGACAAATTTTAGGTAGTGAAGTCATTCATCAGCTCTCATTTCCAAGAAGGGGCATTGAGTGTAAATGCTTTCCACATTGGGAAATTTAAGCGCCATTATACAATTGACAATCTGTTCATAAAATCAATAACTGCTGTAATCCACATGTAGTGTCTATATATGGGATGGGTAGAGACAGAAAATACCCATACCGCACAGGGTAGATTGTTCAGCATATGCTACAAGTCACAAAGGAAAAACATTAAACTGACTGGAAATGGAAAAACTAACATAATGAAAACATTTCCTCTTTGTTTTTTTTTCCCCCAAATTTGCCGTCCAAAAAAGAAATCCCACCACAATGGCTGCTTAGCAACAAAGGTCAACCCTATCTTAATCTTAATGTAAATTTTCAAAGAGCTTTTAGATTAGCACCTTGCATGTCATTGTATGTGTCTATGTATGCAGTAGAGTTGCAGGTTCAGATGACTTGTCAGATTAGAAGAAGAAGCAGCTGGCTTCATACTTGGTATCAGTCAGAGAAGGTGGTTTAAAGACTGCACAGAATAAGAGCAAATTCAAGTGTGATCTAAATATGAGTGTGGCTATGACTAAATTTAGGAGATAAGTCAGAAGAGGAATTGAACAGTATCATCACTATCTAATAAAAAAAATCTGGTTTCTCCATGTATGGTGATTCTTTTGTTTTCAATAAACCTGAAGGATTACATGCTTTTCTTATGTCTTAAGAAATTCGCCTGCCGCTAAGGCTCATAGAAATCTTCTCAAAACACAGTGGATTATCACAAAAATGCATTATTAAGTCTGAAAACAAGCTGGTTCTTCCTAAAAAGTTGATGCGTGACATACACAGGGTTTTCACTAGACACCCCCGACACATCATCAGATAACGGCTTTAATTCAACGTGTTGAGATGACAGGACAGTCAACTTCACACAAACAGGGCCTTGGTCCTCTTGGTGTAGCGGTGACTCGTAAAGTCGACCTTTGTTGCAAACATTCCTGTGGTTTGCCTTGATTATCTGATGAATTCATGTTGGCTGAAAGAGAGAACACATGGCCATTACATCCCTGAATAATTGCCCTTAGGAATAAGGGAATAACGTTTTAAAGGCAAATTGTATGTGATACATCACATAGGCAGGGACACATGTTTAAACAATCCTTTTTGTGCCTTCTTGTACAAACCACAGTGCATGAGCTACCTTAGTGTTTCTCTCCCAAATCGCGAGACATGTTAGGATGATATTGGGCAAGGCACAGAAGTAAACGTCTTCAGAAAAAAACAGTTTGATTCAATAGTTTTAATTCAATTGAAAGAATATTTCGAAGTGCAGTCATCCAATACGTGTGCCAAGGGCATGTTGTCATTTAAAAACTAGACAGTAATGGATATCAAAGGGTGCTGCATTCTTACACACTTAATTAAAGATTCTTTGAATTTAACTTGAGAAAATTGTGAATTTCTGCAGAGAAGCTGTTTTGTAAGAGATACATATGAATAGATGGCCTGCTGAAAGATGTCACTACAGTTTACATTTGAACACAGGTGCACAAGAGGCATCACTCACACACACACACACACACACACACACATACACACACACACACACTTAGATCCTGTAGCTCTAGCTGTAATCACCGTGTTTATACGCTGTGTCAAGAAACCTTGGCTGCCCTGACAAAAAGCACTGGGTGAAATGAGGAATGGCAAGACAACGCGCTAAATGGCGCACGCCTCATCATCCGTCTCTAAAGTGCGCACACGCACGGTTGTCTGCTGCCGGCCACTGACGAGGACTGATGGAGTGAACAGAGACAGGGACAGAGGAGTCAAACAAAGGAGTGAAATATGAAGACAGAAGGAAACAGAGAGCCAAAATAAGAGAGGAGGAAGCAGAGGGATGGAGCACAGGATGAAGCTGACAGATATTAAAACAGCCAGAACACACCAAGAGAGCTTTCCCTTCCTGAGCTAATATACAGAGATTAGTGGAGGTGGGAGGGTGGCGGGGGATACAAGCGGAGAAAACCTCACATCTCAAAAGTGCACAAAAAACGAGAAACTTCTTTAAACCCACACCTGCCGTATCAGTGAGTCCTCCTTCTTTTCTCTTTCATATTTTCAATACTAATTCCTAATTCAAACATTCAGCCTTTTCAAGTGGCATTCAGCAGAAAAAGTCTGCAGAGTTAAGAGCATTTAGGATGATACTGCCTCTATTAGAATTGGCAAAAATTATATAAATCATTGCAGCGCTGTTGCAGTAAAATCCCTTTTAAAGCTGCTATGAAAACAAGGCCTCTTCCACCCCACCTCCAGCCAACAAATAAAGGTGTAATGGATGTGCAGTGAGTTGCCAGTTAGAGGTTGTTTTATTGCTAGATGGGACGGCCATGGCAGTGGAATCTCACCGACTGTTTTCGCCAGTTGTGCAAGTCTCGCAGGGGACTCGAGGTAAATTTCAGACAAGCTGAAAATGTATCTTTTTTCCACTGTCTGGCTCGCTGCACACTGTCACACACAAGCAAAGATCACACACACACACACACACGCACACGCTCACAAAAACACATACGCAACTCCTCGGCCTCCTCCAGTATGTGTGGGTGGGAGAAGGAAGGTGGGGGGAAACTAATATTTCTCTTGAGAGAGATTGATGTGATCTGTTCAGCACTTCATTGTTTGAGGACGATTTGGGCGAACAGCCTGTTCTCAGCAGACCTGGCTGTCTGCGTGTGTTTGTGTGTGTGTGTGTGTGTGTGTGTGTGTGTGTGTGTGTGTGTGTGTGTGTGTGCCTGTATGTGTCTGTGCGAGTCAACAGCAGACCACGAGCATTAAGGAAAGAAATTGCTCTATTATTTTAGCGACTGCAACAAATCAGCTGGTTCACCTTTGTCCCTCTCAATTGTTGGAGCGAACATGGACAAACTCAGCCAGCACACGCGGGACTGGCTGCCTGTTCGTGCACTGCATAAGCTCAGCCGAGTGAATAGACCCTTTCACATCCACAGATAAAGGGATGAAGGGTAATAAAATGTGTATACTTTATTCGCTAATACACTTGAGCTGTCCTTTCATGCAACTCACCCGAGCCATCTCTTGGGGGAAACAGCAACACACTCACAATATATTACCAGAGTGAATACAGCAGAGAAACTGCTCAAAGTGTTGTTTGAAATGTTTACTTAGACTGCTGCTATTATGTAACTTGAACAGACATCTTCTGTCTAATCAGAATTGTCCATTCACGTAGGCCTCAAAATATCATCTTTTTTTTTTTAGCAGAGCTTGTTTTACCAATACTGCCTTCTGTCAGTATCTTGCAAAGTGTGCTCCACTACACTCTCTGCTGTATCATGCCAATGCCGTTGTCAAAAAATACAGTGTCTTGATGAATAGGTGTGGAAGAAGGAGAGGGAAAGAGAGAGAGAGAGAGACAGAGAGAGAGAGAGAGAGAGAAGAGAAAGCACATCCCTGAAGAGTTGGTCACCTGCGCAAACCAGGGAGCAGTCATATGAACACCAGCGCCTCTGAATGGTTCTTTTCCAACATCTCATTGACTTCATGTAAGATCTCATCAATGAGAAGTTCATGAACCGATTTCCGACTACAATATCCCAAACTACAAATCTGCTATGCAGGCTCTACAATTGTAGATTTCTAAAATGTCTATTCTTACTAAAAGCTTTTTAATAGGCAACCTTGTGTGATTAAAGTATTGCACTACTATCCATTTTATATTAAATAGTGTGTGGCTGCAGAGCAAAAAAAAAAAGTTTAAAAGCACAGTCGGGTTTCCAGGAAACATGAGTTAAAGTTACATAATGAATGACTTTACCTTAATGTATTTCACATTCTGTATCATTCCAATAATGTCTATTTTTTATTTGGTCCAATTCACTTGACCAAAGTCCCATGTTCTTCCCCCCTGGATAGAGTTGTGCCACCTTTGTGTAAGTTAGTGTGTGTGTGTGTGTGTGTGTGTGTGTGTGTGTGTGTGTTTGTGTAGCTGGCAGGGGACAAGTAGAGGGAAGGCTCAGCAATCAATGTATCAATAGGAAGGGTGCGGATGGTTGAAAATGGCCTATGTTGTTAAAAAAAAGCATCTTAATTGGTTATAAACACTTCAAAAGCACTTCACAAAAATCAGTCCATTTACCATTTACCTTGACCCTGCACAGACAAATTTAATGATAGAGAGGTAGAGAGCATCATTATCTGAGTGCAGTGTAGGTGCACATTGAGGAGCAAGAGGAGGGACAACATCCATTATGACCTCTGAATCAAAAGCCTTTTTCAATAATTCTCTTCTCATCAAGAATATCCCATTAAGTGGAAACACTGTACA
This sequence comes from Karalla daura, assembly GCA_029224185.1. Classification (NCBI taxonomy): domain Eukaryota; kingdom Metazoa; phylum Chordata; class Actinopteri; order Chaetodontiformes; family Leiognathidae; genus Karalla; species Karalla daura. Next base: position 26,428,977 of record CM055188.1, read on the forward strand.
AGAAATAAAAGTCCAAAATGTGTTTCTTTTATCCTAAATACTGTCATAAGTCTCTTTTCTATGAACCAATGAACAATGCTTTGTGCAGAGGTTGCATTTTGTTGTTTCTCTTAGTTCTGCCCCCATGGTTTGTCTTTATATCTGTTTTTTGTTCTATCATTGCCCATTTATTTGATCATAGTTAGTGGCAAATAGAAAAATATTACGATTTTCTTCTGCTCATTCCTGCAGCCCTAGTCGATTGCCTCAGCTGCAATGGTTCTGATGGAGGGGGAGGGGGGTTGGGGTGGGGATGGGGGGGGTGGGGTGGGGTCACAGTTACATTCACAATTCATGACAAATCAACCATAGGTGCCATAGATATGGAAATTTCAACGAAATGTAGCACCAATACTGAAGACACACTTATACATTTAAACATATTATAAATTATGAAGTCCATCACTTTTTTTACACAATCTGTAAAACTTATTAAAGCTATCTCCTCCAATAATTTTTACTTAATTGACACCAAAGTTGGCACAGAGGATCCTTAGGCTGTCCTACACAAACGAGCCACACAGATTTGTCATTTATCAAAAAGTGAGCGTACAATGTATCGCTGATTCTGAGCCAGACAGTCACCTGACAGACAGCTGCTCTTAGTGTGTAAGGGCAAATTTAAAACAAACACATGAGTTTGTCGATTATGGAGCCAATAAATCATTTCTAAAAAAAACATTTCTGTACTATATTTTCATATTTTTGTCAGATTTCTTCTCTGATTTTTTTAAATAACTGAATTTCTGACAGCCATGTGAAATCACCCTTTGCAGTCTAAGAGCAGCTGTCTTTCAGGTGACTGACTGGCTTAGAAAATCTGTGAAGGCACATGCACAGGAAGTCTCAGAGCCAGCCAGAGCTGGTGGAATTCTCCACGGGCTGGCAGATTGTATCAAGGGACAGCTCCTTCTTCCCGACAGCCCCCAGACCCGAGCTTTCTCCACTGACTCGGGTGCCAGCTTCACTATCATGGACAAGGAGCTAGTAAACCAGCTGGTGCGTGAGTGGTTGCCATTGTCCCATCTGATGTCCGTCTTGGCCTTGGATGGACATATCCTGGGCATGGTCATTCACCAGACCACTCAGCTGAACCTGAAATTGTCCAGAGACTACCATGAGACTCACCTAGCCTCCCACATGTCCTTGGATATTCTTTGTGCAGTCTCCATAATCTACATTGACTGGGCCACTGGGGCCATCCAGGAGTGGAGCTTCTTCTTCTATCAGAGGTGCCTGCAACATGCTGTGACTCCACGCCTATTCTGTCCTCCACCTTATATCTCTGAAGAACCCACGAAATAACATGGTGTCTGCCTTGTTTTCAGCAAGGCCAGAGCGACATCCTTGACCCCACATTGAACTTTCGACTGTGCCATTGAACTCAATCTGGGTACCTCCCAGGGAATTTCACATCTCCTCATTGTCCGTCCCGGGTGGGCATCATTGTGCAAAAAAGTATACGAGTATTCGGACCACATGTATCTTCAGCATTTCCTAGGAGCTTCCAATTATTAGAAATTTTGTTAGAACCACCCTAACCTCCACCTAGGCGCCTTTTCACTTGTTTTCCAGATGCCTGACCCCGAGCTTTACTATATAGTGATTGTAGACATGATGTTGGAGTAGGGGCCGTCTTGTCCCAGCGCTCCATCACTGACCAGAGGCCCCATCACTGTGTCTGCTTCTCCTGTTGACTGTCCACCACAGAAAGAATTACAACATTGGTAACAGAGACTGTTGGTAGTCAAGATGGGTTGAAATGACCACAAGAATCTTGAATACATTAGCTCTGCCAAGTGGTTGAACTCCCATCAGACCTATGGGCCCGTGGGAGAGAGCCCGTCTTGCGTTCCAGAAAGACACATCTTGGACACCTATCTTGTGGCATTTGGATCAACAAACCATATCCTAGACAGTTTTTATTTTGTTTTATATAGATTCTTTAGAAATCAGTGACCGCAACATGTGGAATGAATGTATAAGGTAGTTTGTGAATGACAGACTCAACTCCAAGTTCTTTCAAATTAAGACATTTCTATTTTCCACAGCCTTTAATCTTTTGCTTTTATTAACATGATGATTTCAACTTTACACTGGCTGTTTCTTTTGATGTTTTATTTAAAGTATTTTGAATTGTCTTACTTTGCCTTGTATGCTGTTCCAAGCTGCCAATTAAGTACCAGAAATTACCAGCTTGGTTTGTGATTTTCCCCCTCCAGTAGATCAGCTGACAGCACCAGCGTTTAATACATATTTTTCAATGAAGAGCAGAGACCCTGCAGTGATTGATTTGTCGCTATTTTGACACAGCGATAAGTTGCCCAACTGCTGTTTGACATCTGATTAATCGACAATGTACCTTTAAACCTGAATTAAATCCAATTGTTATTTGTTTCAATGTCAGGTGACCCCAGTTTGAAGGTCAAATCTATGTAAAATGTACTATTTTCTTAAGAATGTTTCACTTTTTGTTCAAGTACTTTCCACATCCTGGATCCAAATTGCAAAAGAAATGTAATTTCTTTCTCCCCTAAGTAAAACTGACATCAGATTTGTTAGCCCTTTGAAAGAATTTTAAAATGTAACGTGTCACTTTACGTCAGTGTCCTCATGAAATGCGCTTAGGACGCTTCATAGTGGTTTATGAGCATCACTTCAGACGAAGTGTTGGCACTTTGTTCTTTTCTCAGACACGTCACGATAATGAGAAGCGTCAGGTTCCATCAAGCAGAAGAGGACAGGTCCACATTACAGATGCATACATCACTGCTCTCATTTCAATGTAATAACACCTGTCGGGCCTGATGAGGGGGGAACCATGATGACTTAGTTGGAGAGAAACACACACATACACATACATACGCACATTGCCATGTATATGTATATTTATATGTACAAACACATAAAATAATGAAATCAAGACATCACCTCTAATAAGAGGCTGTATGCAAAACCTGCCCCTTTCCCAACTTGCTTATTTGACACGTTCATTTAAACAAATGAATGCTGGTTATCTCAGTTCAGGCTGTTTTCTCAGTCTGGGGATGATCTTACTTAGTATGTGAAGCTTCCTCTACATCATGGTGATACTTATCTACCGTTGATGGTCGTTATCCATCCCTCCATTATTTTACCTGCTTTCTCCCCAGTGGTCAGCTGGACCACTCGAGCTGGACCACTCGAGTGAAGGCATGGAATAAACTACAGGCTGTCACAGGGTGCATACACACACACACAAACACACACAAAACACACACACACATACACACACATACCTAATTTAGAATTTCCAATCACTCTAAATGACTCTGACTGTGTTTTAATATTACTTATATTACCTACCATAAAATTACGTAGACTTTGAAACAGAAAGATCTGCCCCCCTGGAGACTTTATCTTCTTCAAAGACCTGCTTCTTCTCTGTGGTTTGAATTCAGATTGAGCTGATTTTCTGTACAGTGTACATAGTGAGAGGTGCCACAATATTCCTTCAATATATCCTGTAATATCCTGTTCAGTGTTATTTTATCACAGAATTCAGAATTTGATGAGTTTGATGCTCTTTTTTATGTGCACATGTCCAGGTTGAGGTGAGTTGAGATTGCATTTGTTTTAGTTGATAAAGTAGTGCCTGAGTCCATGTTCACAATAAAAAGAAACAAAAAGAAACGCTATGTTTCATTATGTTAAAGAAATTCTAACAAATTAACAACATTTCCTTTCTTGGCACACAGATTTACTGTGTGGGACTAGGAGAGATCACTGCCACTCACTGGAGATTAAGAATCTAAACTTGATGTGCACATCACTTATCAAACACATAAAGGCCAACAAACAAGTTACTTACAGGTCATTGCTCCATGTTCAGCACAGCCTAAAAGCAGGCATGAAATAATGCAAGTGAAAAGTAAGACTAATCAACAGATTGATAGAATTCAACTGAATTAGCTCCTCTAACTAATGATACCAATGATACAATAGTGATCTACAATCTACAGTGAGCAGATTATTATTTTTACAGTGAGGCTACACACTCACACAGAGACAGGTAACCATAGAGAAACATTCAAACATTAGGAAACAGACCAAAGGCAGAAGAGAGGAACAGAAACAGACAGAAGACAGACATAAGGTGTCCATTATTTGACTCAGTACGTTTTTTCAATGTCACAGTTTGTTTTCATTTCATTTCATTGAGCTCAATCATCCACAATGTCCCATCATACAGGCTGGAACAGAACTATGTGCTGTGCAAAGTTTTACAGCTGACAACAGTTTCCAGGGTCTTTTGTCTTCTTGCGGCTTCACAGTGACCAGTGACAGTTTGTTACAGAGCTATTTTTTAATTACAAGGATGCCCATTTCTCTTTCCTACCCTGTGAGAGACTTCACTTGAGTTGAGTCAGCACGCTTGGTATTTGACATTGTGCTGACATTTACCAGCTGTGTCGACCCAGAGGGGCGCTATCGCTCATTGCAGCAAACTCACAGAAAAATAGTTAAAATATGACCTAATGACAAAGGAAATGATCAGCGACACAACACCATTATTTCATATAACACTATTTATTACTTATCCAGCATCGTCACTATACATCATTTCATCATTTCTGTAAGAGTGGATGGATGGATGGATGGATGGATGGATGGATGGATGGATGGATGGATGGATGGATGGATGGATGGATGGATGGATGGATGGATGGATGGATGGATTGTTCTACTTACACAGTGTGTAAGGTAGGCAAAGATGCTTTACAAAAACAATCACATTTCAAAATCACAGTTGACAGTTGTATAGACTTGTTCAAGGGTCGGAGCTGTGGATGCTGGCAATGAATAAACTAGACATTTGCTCTTCAAGTGCTAGATTGGTATTTACCAGTCCAATGGAAATATCTGACTGTTTAGCTGTAAGTTCCCGACACCCGCCATGTGTCTGTCTGTCAGGTGGTGCTGAGCAGATACTATGCAGTGATTATTTTTGGATCTTTCTGCTGTGGCAACTTTTCATATCCAACTCAAAGGTCAACTTTATAGCTCTACTCGCAGCTTTCAACTTCTGGAGGTCTTAATCTTGTTGAGACTGGCTCAGCTGTCCTCGTGCAATCTAAGAGTAGAGATTCAGTCACATTAAATGAGCAGTAGTTGTCAGATCAGTGGTCTGTTTCCAGGCTCACAGTGTACCCCTGCCAGTCACATGCTGCTTCATTAGACACACATGACTTGAGATAAATCATCTTTCAAATTTACTTTGAAAAAGTTTTGAAGATTGTTAGTCAAGCTGGCAACCTGTATGGTTACACTTTGCAGGGTTTTTGTTGTTCATTATACTGAACAACTTGGTTCACTCCCTTCAAAACATACTATAATTAACTGAATCACATGTGAAAAAAAGAAAGTCACTGCCATATATCAAGTGAGTAATACTTTGATTAAATTCTCAAGGTATTTCCAACACTGGAAATTGAGTTTAATGTCTATATTTCTTTCTACAAAACAAGTAAATGTGGTGAAATAAGACTCCAGCGACTTAATGACAAGTTTAATAATGCGCACACATTTCAAGCAGCAGCAGCTGTCTCAGCCGTGTGTTTAAAAAATCATCAGAGTCAAACTCAATGGAACAAACTTCAACAAAGATATAACACATATGCTTCATTATTAAGAGATCAGATCTTACTTGGGTGACTTGAAGCGAGGTAAATGGAATAAAACAGACTTGGTTTGCTAATGGACTTTGCTCTGTGGCACATTGGCTCCTATCAGTCACTCACTCTGTGCTGCTGTCACAGACTTTAAGCGTTTAAACAGGCTGCACGCACCAGGACATAAAAGTGCTCTCCAGAAACAACAGAAACCAGTAAAATGTGTGCAGTGCTCTTTACCAGAGTACACACACACACTTGCACCTTACACACATAGGCATTCACACACATGCACACACTCATACAAACTGCAGAAGCAGTAGAACAAGGCATTACCATAAATTCATTAGAGTGGTCGGGCAGTATTTATAAACATGTAGAGATGTTGTTTACAATGTCTGACTGGATGGATTACATTTCTACACAGACAAGTGAAGGAAACACTCCCAATATACTCGCTGTTTACACTGGAGGAGGGAGAGAGAGAGAGAGAGAAAGAGAGAGAGAACATCGCTCGCTCCACAAGCCCCCTGAGTGGCATGTTTTACAGAGAGAAATAAACATCCAATAAAATAAACACCACTCAGCTGTGCTCTGCCTCGCTCTGCTGCCATGTCCTGTCCTGGGACAGCACAGAGAGACTTCTGTGTGCATCTGCCGAGACCACATGTGGGCATGCACATGCATATCATGCATCAGTGTGAAAGAAGAGCCAACAAGACGTAATGCGAGTAGGAGATGCTTATTTAAACACATTTAGGAATCCACATATGGTCCAAAGGTGTCAGCATGAAAAATGAAGGACCATTGATTATGAATCAATATCTATTCCTTTTTGATATATGTATCCAGAAGTGTAAAAATTCATACAGTACATGTGGAAATTCTGAGAAATACATGCATTCTCTTTTAGAAAGTTATATGAGAAGATCAATATCACTCTTATGCACACACAGTAAGGAAGCTGTTATTATTAGCTCATTACCTAACTCATAGCTCACTCATAGCTTAGCATAAACACTTGACAATGTTGGGAAGGGGGGTGGGGGGGTGAGGCTTGGCTGGGCACATTTATTTCCTGTAGTCTACCCTGGCTGCCCTGCAATGGTGCTACAAGATTCCAGGAAGTTACTGGTCCCAGCCAAGATATAGTCTGGCTCATAACGGCCCATAAAACCACAGCCTGCCATTTATCCACTTTGTCTTCTCAACAAGAGAGAAACAACTTGTTAATTATGGGGCTGTGGAGGTGCCAAAAGGTTGATTCTGTTGTCTGTGGCCTCTGCCAAATCTGGTTCCCTTTGCTTCGGGTCAGCTAAGCTGGTTGTCATTCTCTTGACCTGCAACTGAAGGTCTGAGCCTCAAATCCCACAATAGCTGAAGCGCCCCTGAGCAAGGCACTTCATCCCAAGCTGCTCCTTGGCACCTGTAGTACCGAAATTTCCCAAAGAAAACCTCCTCAAGGCATGAATCACTCAAGGGATGAACAATGAGGGAAAATCACCAAAAACAAAACATGTCCAAATATGTTTTTAAATTCTTAATAGAAAACACATTTATTGAAATAAAGGATTTTGTTCACTAATAATCATACTTTATTACAACAATATCAGGGATTTTGCCATTCAAGGGTCTTACAAAGTTTGCTAAAAAAAAAAACAACAACAGAAAAAACAATCATTATATCTGAATTATTGGTGGCACTGGCCCTGACATTGCTTGTAATAAACCATATGAGTGTAAAGGTGGCCAGAGAGGATTTGCAGAAGAAGTGATAAGGGTGTTGATGGAGCCAAAAAGACAAAGAGATTTGGAGAAGAAAGGATGAATTTATTGCTCTGTGGTGCAAGCATATATAGGGGAGATGTAAGGAGGAGGAAGAGGTGGGGGGGGGGGGTGGAGGAGAGGGAAATCAGACAGGTTGGACTATGAGAGCACACACAGACGCACTCTGTTTAATGTCTCGCTGACATTTCTGTTCTCCATCTCCTCCCCACCGACCCGCTCGCACTGGAGACAAATGTGCAGAGAGGAAAAGCCAGGGGAGAGAGAGAGAGAGAGAGAGAGAGAGAGAGAGAGAGAGAGAGAGAGAGAAAGTGAGAGACGGAAAGGAGGAGGAAAAAAAAGCACAGACACAACGTTCTGCCTGTACTTCACTCAAGGTCACGAGCCCCAGACAAAGTCAAGGGTCAGGGTTCATGGGAGGGCCAGCCAATCAGGAGGTGGGAGTGATCAGGTTTCGGTGCTGCTCCACCTCACAGCCTCACTTTGCCATCTCTGTTATTTCTGAGACTTCCTCATTGATCACCTTTGTGATTCTCTCACTCCATGACTACTATGCACTCCACTCTTTCATCCTTTGCATCCTGAGAGTGGGGGCCCTTGTTAAGAAGTTATAAATACATCTCCTTCCCCCCCTCAAAAAAAAAAACAAAAACATAGCAACACTCCTGGAGTTTCTGCAGGGCAGTTTAGAGGCTACCTAATAGTTCACTCTCCGAGTCCTTGAGTGGATTCCTTCTGGATTCCGTCACTCCATTAACCCGTGCAGTCAGGACTCTGCATACTCTGTGTGTCTGTGTCAGTGTGTGTGTCTGTGTGTGTGTCTGTGTGTGCATCAATGAGGCTTTCGTTCACTGTCACCGCTCCGTGTCTGGTGCTCATTTCATTGCTTTAAACCGAACCATCTGTGTGTTCAATGGCTGGAATGTTCTCCCCAGACACACACACTCACACACACACATACACACACACACATAGACACACACCTACACTCTTGCACGCCGCTGCCTCCACACTTCCCATCCACTGACCCGGCCCTAAATGGTGGTGTCCATATCAACAGATGAAAGATGTTAGCTCCCAGTTTCCTCGCTGACCCTCGCACACATTAGCTCACTCAGCTCCTTCGCTCCTTGCACTGCAGTAGGTAGAAAGCTGCCGTTAAACTCGGGGCCCGCTCCTGTATAAAACACCCGCAATGAGACAGTAACGGACAAGAATCATTACTTCTGCCCTTTATTGCACCTTTGCTGGTGATAGAGCGCTGCTCCCCGCTCGCTGTGCTGCTGTTTAGACAGTCGCACAGTGGTGTGAGCGGGGCCAGTTGGCTGAGGCCGTGCAGCACAGTGAGCTGCACGGACAACAGGCAGCAGTGTGTGCAGACTCCAGGCCAGGCCTGAGAACACTTCACTAACCTGATCAGCACCAAGACAAATAGAGGGGTGATTGCTTCCCCGTGGCACATCTGGCTTCTCTTAAAGCGACGGGAGGGGAGAAACAGGGGTGGGCGTATGCATGTGTGTGTGTGTGCGTGTGTATGCTTTTAAAGGCTGCCACTTTACATAGGGTATTTCAAACAGTCCGCTGACTCGCCGACCAATTACAGCCAATCGGTGCTGTCGGCCCAGCTACTTTTGCCCGTCAATAAAAACATTTTGGTTGGGACTGCTCAGGCCTCTCTGGACCGCAGCCCGGGCCCAAACAAACGGCTCACTCGGAGTTCTGACATTCCAAAACGGAAGCGGCAGAATTCCAGCGCCGCAGAATAAGATTCCTGTAATTTCACAGAGGAAGCCGAGGGGTGAGTGTACTCCTGTAGAGGGTGAAGAGGGAACCGAGCTGACCGTGGAGGTGTGAGTGGGTGGATGCCTATGGCCACAGGTGGGTTTGGTTTCCATACAGTAGGTGTGTGGCTTCCATATGTCCTCAGAGTTATTTTAAGAGTTGGGCTGTGTTCCTGGTGCGGAGTGATAACCTGTGGCAGCCACCTCGTGTCTAAAACTGCACCACCCAGGACCACCGCACTTCAGGAGGGGAAGACTTAAAGTGAACTGATGAACCTCAAAGCCTCACCCCGAAGGCCATTGGGTCAAAGTTGGAGCAAGAGCGTCTGGCTCTGTCTGCGACTGCTGCACACACCTCCCACCTGGCGGACTGCATTAGAACAGCAGCACCAATAAACAGTCCTGCCCCAGACAGTTCCAGGCCATTAACTAAAACACGTGTTTATTCTGATATAAGTCGCTTTCTGTATCCGCTCAGAAATGCATCTGCTGCTCGCGTTTCTCTGTCTCTGCTTTCTGTCTCCTTCTCTCTGTTTCTCTTTCCTTACACTAACAGTAAACAGAGATGCGGCGGGCTGGGAGCTGTCCAAACAGCAGGACAATAATAACTGTTTGTTGTCACCACGGATACACACCAACACACACACTGGAGCATCTGGCTTCTGTTAACTGAATCTAAGCATCTCACAAACCTAAGATTAATCAGCATGTGTGTGTGTGTCTGTCTGTATCTGAGTATGCGTGCGCATATGTGCGTGTCTGTATCTGAGTTTGGGTGTGTGCATGTGTGTGTGTGTGTGTGTGTACTGGCACATGCACACATGCAATTGTGTAGTGAGCACATTTGACCACAAACGATGTCAACTGTTGGCTGATGCTCTCTCAGGAGACTCTTCTGCGTCTGTCAAACACTTGCGTGCGCACACACATGCACACACACACACACTCACACACAGGTTTATGTGTAGAAATGGATGGACACGCATCCTATAGGGGACAGAGAGAGACCTTTACACTCTCACCACCTGCAAATTACAACACAGCGCCCAAAGAGTTAAGATTGTGTTTCAGTTCAATGTGTGTGTGTGCGTGTGTGTGTGCGTTGAATGTGTGTGTATGTGTGTGTGTGTGTGTGTAAGAGAGAGAGTGAGTTTGCGTATGCACACGCGTGTGCATAGGCTGAGGAATGCCCTTCCCAGTTAGGGAGCAGGGGCCCAGGCAAGGGGCTTTAGAGAGGGGCCCAGTTTGTGTGTGTGTGTTTGTAAGTGTGTGTGTGTGTGTGTGGTTGTGTGTGTCTGTGTGAGTGAGCCAGTGGGAGCTTAGCAAGGGGCCCTGTGTTTTGTTCTGTTCCACATCAATGGGACGTCAAGCCGGGTTTGGGCCTGACAGCACCCGGATTAAAGGTTTTCTACCAGACTCTCTCTACCCCTCCCCCGACACACACACATGCACACACACACACACACACACACACACACACACACACACACACACACACACACACACACACACGCACACACACACTCACAAACACACAAACACACACAATGGGCTGAAAGAACATAGTCTTAACTCTTGGAGTACTAAATTGTAATTTGCAGGTGGCTATAGGCAGTGGGACAGGCCCTCCTAATAATGAGAAAAAGGGGTTAAGAAAAGCGTGTGTCTGCTGTGTGTGTGCGTACATATTTATAAGTTAGTGTGTGTATGTGTGTGTGTGTGTGTGTGTGTGTGTGTGTGTGCGTGTGTGCGCACCACAACAAACAGGCACAACTAAATCTTACAAGACGTGGCTACACTAATAAAAATCACAGCAACATTTTGTTTAAACTGTTGTTAATAATCTCCCTGCTGACTTGCTCCAGAAGCTGCTCATTCATACATAATTTGCTTTAGGATGCAAAAAGAATACATCTGTAGTTTGATATAACTCTCATTAATATAACAAAGACTTGGGAATTAAATTAAACAAACAGGGCTGAAAAGAGATACAAGCAACAGCACGTTTGTGAGTCTGTTTAAACTTCACTTTTATATGGAAGATGATATTGGCCGCTGAACAGCTGTCACAGACACTCACATAAAAAAGTGTGTATACATGTATGTACACACATACAAACACACACAGAGAAACGCATTTATTCAAGGATGTGGGGAAAATCAGGCAAGCAGACAGTGAAAAATATAGAAGAAAAACCTAACAAAGATGCATGTTTGAAATATACGAGAACATAAAAGCCAGGCTCACACAAGGACAAATTTCAAAACCAGCACAAGTGAAAAGAAAAGTGAAGAGAGGCCAGGACCAAACACTTTAAACTCAGGGTGCACCAACGTATCAGTAAATCAAACACACTTTACACACATAGGCACACACACAATCACACACACACAGACTTCCATATAAGAATGTCCCAAACATCAATGTTCACATGTGCAGAAATGCACTCACATAATGTCACTGGCTCAGTCTCTTCAGCATGTTCTGAGGTTTTCCAGAAACAACAAGAGTGTAAAGAATGAAGTTTCACCTGTGTTTATTTAAAGCTATGAACATAATGTATGCCAAGGCGCCATATAAACGCATAATCTCCATTCTATGCAGCCTCCAATTGTTTGTAGTTGAAATGTAGATAGAGGCTGACACTGACCCGAAGGTTCTTAGTTCAACAGTGTACTGGTTTTACAGAGGATACCAAAGTTCCCTCATTGTCTATTTGATGTGCTTGGTAAAATGAGAATACACACAATCATGTTAAGTTCTCATGGTTTCCAGCAGAGGTAATGATAAACCAGAAGTTGCAATCTTGCACTTGGGAATTTTTCTCTCTCTTACGTCACGTTAAAATGTATTTCAGATTTTGTGTGGGCCTGCCATGCTTCACCTCTCGATCAAGATCCTTTACACCACTTGTGTGAGCCCGGGACAATGTGCACACTGAACAGTGACACGCTGCTCCAATGCACCGTCCGTGGCAGTGCTCGCTTCACAGAACCACGGCATTCGGAGCAACTTTGTAAGCTCTTGCTAGGGGCGGTGTGATGGAGGACAGGGGAGAAAAAAGAGAGAGAGAGAGAGGGGGGGTGCCTATCGGTCGAGTCAGGCTAAGAAGTTGCAGCTTCTGCTTTTTTTTCCCAGGTGGCTATGCAGATCCAGCGGTTCATGCCTCAACCGGACACTCAGCTGACAGTAAACACGTTTGATGCTGACTGCTGTTGGGCTGTAAAGTTTCCTCTAAACCCCCATGGTCTGGGTGTTGGGGAACACATAAATGCCGACCGCCTTGGATCCCCCATGACTTAATTAGCGCTCTCTGATTCTCCGCATTAGTTTACTGTATAGGAACAACTTTTATCCTTAACTGTAATCAGCTTGCCCAGAAGAATAGAGCACAATAAGAAGCCTGTTTGAAGTTTTCTTTGTGTTATCTCGAGCACTTCAACAAAAGCCCAGTGCAGCTTGCCTCAGAGTATAATGCTGGGCCAGCAGGCAGCCTGGTTGTTGAAAACCTGCACTGTTGCGTACAGCAAGGCACCTGCAGTACTGTTTCCCCAGACTGAGCAGGAAAAAGCAATTGTTTTTATTATCCCTTAATTATGGAGCTAATGTTCTCAAGCGTACGGGCTCATTAGCTCCTAAAGGATTTGTTGTTTTTCGTGGTTAAGTGATCATATTACATATAAAATTGATTTAGTAAAATTATTTAAGAATCCAAGCAGCTTGGCCCACCAGTCTCATGACAGTTTTCTCTCCTGATTAAAGGGATTATTCCTAAAGTGAATAAATTCAACCATTTATTACCGTTTGCCCTCCTCACCCGCTGAAAAAAGATTTTTGTGATGAATTCTTAAGGTGTCATTAATATGCATAATCAGGCAAAGCTGGACATTAGCCTAGCCTTTTAGGTCTATTATCAGGAGATGACCATGACAGACTGCAGAGCTTTTATGAACCTCTTTATATTTCTTAGAAGATTTTCTGCTCTCTGTGATGATCAAGGTGACCGCTAATTTGATGGCAATCCTCCTCATCCATCCCAGCAAGTATCATAATGACATCTACTTGGAGTATTTAAATGTTAAATTATTTATGCCAAAGGAAGAGAAAAGTTCAGACTTAGACTGGCAGACCTCTCCATGAAATAAAACAGGACAGGGATATTGTTGTTTCGACCCGAGTGAAATCTTTTCAAAACTTAACACATCTCACAATTTGCCTCCATCAGTATCGTCCTGATGCTGACAACTTTTAATCTTAGTCACCCGGATGACAGACATGTATTATCTAAGGTATTCAACCATCTCAGAGATGAAGGACGGAAGGCAGAGAAAATACAGATGTACGTTTTTCAGGGTAAATTAGGTGTCTTTATTCCAATACGTTTCTCTGATGTACATAGCTGTCACTCTCCCCAAGCCATTTCATGGTGGCTCCCATTAATAGTGCAACTGCACCACCTACTGTCTCAATGACAAATCTTTCACACATTCTTTGTACTAAGGGAAACTGTAAATCACTATTAGTGGGATTCTCAAGGATACAAAAGCATTTCTGATTTTTTTCTAATGAGACCTAAATGTACAACCCACTGCATCAAAGAAGAATTAATTGGTCTTTTAATACATAGACCAACACCACTTGAGCCAGATTTAGGCACAAATACAGACCTTTCATTCTCACACCTAAGGGCCAAATTAGGCTCTCCAATCAAGTTAAAAATGTGTGTTTTTGGACTGTGAAATTACATGCAAACAAAGAGAGAACATGCAAACTCTTGTTGTGTTGGGACTCAAAGCAGACATCACAATGTGAGGTGACGGTGCCATTCACAGAGCCTATATCTCTATCTGTCTATATACTCATGAAAAAATCTGTGCTTCTCTCTGTTAGTTGTATAAAGAAGGAAGTGCCTTATTTATATTTGTCTCACTGAAAATTCCTCTGCCATTCATTAGCGTACTGAGCAAATGAGCAGGGTTTTTGGGTAAATTAAACCATGACAACCTCCATAATACTATGCCCTTATATAGAGTATAATGGCTTTAATTGAGATTATATCAAAGCGTATTCTGCTTTTTCTTCCAAAGCTCCATGGTGGTGATAGGAATCCCCAAGAAGTGGGTGTTCACTGTTTAAACCAGGAGTGGGCAATTTTCTCAAGGGGTCATATAAGGCACACAAAGTGCTCTTGGAGGGCCTGACCAATAAGCTGAAAATTCAATTCTGCTCCGTATTCATTATTTCATTATCAAAATCAGTGAATGTTATGGTTTTGATTGGACATACACAGATGGAAAGATGGATTTAAAACGGGCACTTTATTCATCCCATGGGGCGGTTTCCTTCAGGAAACTGCTGCAGCTGCAGGGACCAGCTGCGGTAAGGTGCTTTGCTCAGGATCCCTTAAACTCAAGGAGCAGGAGAACAACTTGTTTGCCCAAGTTGTGTCTTCCACCTGGGCACTGCCGAGCTACCTCACACTGATCCTGCATTTACAGGCCTTCGTGTCTCCTTTCATCACAATAATTATTCTTTTCTGCACCTGTCATGGCACAGGTAACGAGAACATCTCTGATGTCACAAAGTCTCATAATGAGATTATGAAACAGGTGCCAGTGCTTGGAGAATGGATGCATCCATGACATTATGATTGATGTTTAGATTTTTAACTTAAGATGGTGACCATCCCCATCCCCTCTTAAGATCTAATCTTTCTATATAAAACTGTTCTGTTCCACATGAATGTTGAGGTTGCCAAGTGAGGGGACCTTGTCGCTCTATGGGATCTGACAGAGAGTCTCAACCACCACCTGATAGAAATCTTTAGTCTCACTGTCAGACGGAGCTTAGTAAAGCTGTTCTTCACCAGGGAGATACGGACAGCCACCTTCGCCCACAGGTGTTTCAGTGAGGCTTCACAACAGCATGTTCCTGAAGGCTTAATTGAGACCCTTTGATTTGTTTTTTGTGTTTAAACTGCAGAGGAGGAAGAATGACTCAACATGGCAATGAAGTGTGTTAAGAGTCTTTTTTTTTATTTCAAGTGTTCAACTACAATATAATTTTAAATCAAGTATTACTTTTCTGATTTCAAGAAATCTTACCAAGTAATATTATTTTGCTGTATGGACAGATATTTTTCACTTCCTTTGAGTACCTTTTTCTGCAACAATCATTCTTCTTCCTCTAAGCTCTTATCATTATGAACCCAAGCATTATATCTCAACATTAGATCAGTGTTCCCAAAAGCACTTTGGAAATTTTTAATTTATAAAATGTGCATTTTTGTAGAACCGAAGAAATAAGCATTCATTAACTTGATACAAATCAATTTTCAAATGCTTCTTTTTTTTCTTTTCTCAGGAAATATTACGGCTGCATAGTCCACCAAACACTTGTAAACACTTTAAGATCATTGTTTTTTGTCTTGTGGTTTTGCTTCAAATTCATTCATTCATTCCCAAAGAAAGGTCTTGACTGATATTCAAACCTACAACCTTCTTCCTGTGAGTTGAAAGCACTCTTTGCAGAACAACCAAGATTCATCCAACACGATTCATCTGGAGAGAAATCTCTTTTTTCTCTCTATTGCTCATGGAAAATTAGCTTCTGTTCATTAAATGTATTGAGAAGAAAGTGTCTCATTTCACATTATGAAGAAGTCTTCTGCCATTCATGACCATCCCGAGCAAATGACCAGGATGTTCTGGTAAATGAAACCATGATAATGCTGTTCCCTCAAATAGAGTACAACTTCAGTTGCAATTATTTGCTCATGATTATACCAGAGCGCCATCTGCCTTTTTTTCAGTGTGCCATTGCAGATGTGCCCCATCTAAACCAGGACTGGGAATTTTCCCAAGATGCCACATGAGGAACCTAGAGATTTCAGAGGGCCAGACCAACAAGGTGAATTCGGTTCTGCTCGGTATAGGTAGACAGACAGGCAGACAGACAGGGACTTTATTGATCAATGAGGGGTAATGCCAAAATGAAATTTCAAAATACCAAAAAGAAAAACCATTAAATGGAAAAAATATCCACAAATGACAGTTGCTTATAACTTATATCTGCAAAAGTATTGAGTAGATAGATCTACCATTGAATCTGATCATCTCATCTGCTTCTGGCTTTATAGTCCAGTCCTCTAGTCATTGTTGCAGGTTGGACAAGTATATGTGCAAAGTGCACATACCATGAGCACATGTTGTGGTCAGCACTGTGTATAGCACTCTGTGAGGCAGCCAATGATAAGGCATTCTTGTGACCAGCCTGCAGGTTGTTTTCCTGAGTGTCTCAGCGGGGGGGGGGGGGCACAGTTGCACCAAGTGATCCCTGGGAGGCGCTGGTCATGTCCCCAGGGTTCACAACTGTGATGCACACAGCTTGGTAGGCACGATTTTTGTCCCGATAATGTCCAGGTTTGATGTAAACACAGCCACATTTTCATGTGTCCACTAATATGTAAGATGTCAAAACAAATGCGTGAACCTTTAAAAGTCAGTGAAAGCATGCAACACAAGTATGTCTTCTCTCATAGTTGATATATACAAAACTAGATTAAGTATTCAACTCGGATTATGTTACATTCATATAACTTTATTTGTCTCCTAGGTGCAATTCAAGGCACATACAACAGTTGCTTATTCACACAAGGGTACACTGAGCGTGTCACTATGTTTTGTGTCATTGACTGCTCAGGTTTTTGTCTGTCAGAGAGAAAGTGGTGATTTGTACTATACGACCAGCAGAGTGTGCCAGAGTCTCCTCTAAATTAGATTAAGTCTCAGTGATTACTCTCCAAAGCCTGCTTTCAGTTTCTTCTTAATCGTTTGACCTTGCTTCAATACTGTACACATAGATACACCTGACATTACTATCTTCACACTATTCGAGGGACTAATTTTCAAGTTTCCCATGTGGGAGAATTTGGATCAACTTTGATCACTTACGTACTTTTTTACACAGCAACCCACTCTAGTTGTTTTACTCATTACGTGGAGGTTTCTTTACAGCAGTTGTATCGCGGCAGTAAAAGCACAGATGTAATGAATAATGTTAATTAAATTCCACTCTGGCTCACTGGTGCAGCTTTCAAGAGCGTCTACGTGTACTCATTATTGTTATTAGTTACATCTGTGCCTCTTGACCAGTCACAATGCAGCCACGAGGAATGTCTATTTCTTCATTTTCATAATAATGTAATTAGTTCATGAACTCTGTTATTTTTGAACGCGGTGCTGAGTTGATCCACCCATTACTGTAACAACCGAGCACAGTCAGGTGTTCCGGACTAGAGGCCACCTTATCCTCGCTCTTCCTCTTCTCACCTGGCACCTGGAAACAGTTGCGCACCTGGCCGCACGTCACTGCAACACAGTCTGTTCCAAACACCTGTCCACCATTTACACTCAAAACAGCTGCCGCATTACCTCCATACCTGTCTGTCTGGTTTCCTGTTCAGCTCAAAGCCAAGCTCTGAGACATTGTTAACGTTATTTAACCCAGAGTGATTATGGAGAGTGCAATTGGGCGATGCAGCCTTGAAAAAACAAAGGAAATAATAAAGCAGAGTAGGCTCCAAGTGATTCAAGCTGAGATTAAAGAATGTTTTCCATCCTGTTTAGCTCATGACCCTGTGTCTGTGTAATTACCCTCTCAGGTTGTTTCACTTAATAAATCTTAGGAGAGGGAAAAGGAAACTGTAGAATACAATTCAAGGCAAAAAAACATGAAAATAACTCACACTGTGTGTGGACAAATGGCATTGACCAACTAAAGACAAGATAAAAGTAAAAAGTACTTTTAACTATCAACTATCGTGTTACTTCTAAGTGTTTTCACTAGTGCACGGACTGTTGCTGTCTGTGCATTCATCCATTTCAAATAGTGACAGGACTTTTTGGGGATGGTGTCTTTTTGAGTCTTGCACTTCTGTGTTTGTGTTCTGTCGAGCTTACTGGAAATAAATTATATTTTTAGATTTCATTTTGACTTTCATAAAGTTGGATCTTGATATTGGTACCTGCAGGGTATCCTGGGACATCACATATGAGCACTTCAGACTTTTGATTCCGCCCTGAGTTTGTGCCGTGCATGTGAATGTTGCGATGTTGTGGTCTGTGAAAATGGATTAATAATAAACATGCTGTGATCTTTCTGCCTGGCATTGTGTGTTTGTGTAAGCCTGGTTTGGTGTGACAGGATGTGATCTGTTTGACTTTTGTTAGCATGTTGCTGCAGGAGCAGAGTCTCTGCCTGATTAAACCAGCTCGGCTGTCACTGGTGCAGAGAGACAGCGTATTGGACTTATTTATCCTTTATTTGTCTAGAGCAGGCAACCATGAACGGAGTGCTCTGCATACATTCTCTTATTCAATAACACCCTGCTGCACATTCACTTTGTGTCATCTCTGTGTCTATTCAAGCTTTCCTGCCCTGTGGTCCACAGGGCATGTTGGAGGGATGGGGTTTTTTGGGAGATTTTTCTACTCCGGGAAACAATTGGTTCTCGGAGTCTTGCTCCCATTTGTAGGAGAAAGAACATCCAAACCACAGTTTATCCTGACCCTGACCTTTGAATCTGTGTGAAGGAAATCTGAGGGGAAGTTATTGAATTACACAGAGAACAACAAGCCGATACAGCCTAGGAGATGGTGTAAGATAAAATACAAACACAGAGCAGATGTTTGTGAGGGCATGATTTGTAATTTGGGCGGATGCTACAGAAACATGTGAAAACAGGGCTAGCCGCAGCTATTTGTTTCAGATTTTTCCTGCAGTCACTTCCTAAATTGCCTTGCACATGTCTCAACAGCAGCAGAGCAGGATATGTGCAAAAGCAATTCACCAGTTCAATTAGATCGTTCCAAAAATATGTGAGTTTCTTTGTGCTCAGGTTCACAACCACACACTCAGTTTGATCTCCGTGAAGTCAAACTGCATTATAAAAAACAGAAACTGAATTCACACTCATGTTAGACTCTACACACCGATACCTTTGAATCGTCTTTTACACAAACAATAGTCCTCAAAAATGTTGCTTTGCATGACAGAGATGACTGCAGGTCACCACGCCTTTTTGCAGACAAAACAGTTGTGCGGCTGTGAGTGACATGGACATCAGATTTGCAAACACAGAGATACAACAGTGATATCTGCATAGCGTCTCAGGCCTGGATGGCACATGTCAGGGTGAACACGAAAGTCATGCTAGGCCTACAGGTCGTTGTGAAACTCCAGTGACGTCTTAGCAGTGAAATACTGTCTAACGTCGACACAGTAGATACAGTTGTTGTTATGGCATCCTGTTAAATCTGGAGCCCATTTGTCAGATAAGGCTGATGAGAAGGTTTATTAATACTTGGCTATGGAGAATTGGGGGAAGAAGACTGTGTCATTCAGATAGAGCAGGAGATATATTCCGGCCTGCCAAGACAGTACATAAAACTGTGGTCAGAGACTGGATATTGTGACCTTGTGGAACAGTAATGTGCCATATGGCAGTACCCATGCAGACCCCAGAGGATTATAAGCGCAAAATTAAGGAAAGGACGAATTGCTGTTCCTACAATTCTATTGGACTAATATAAATAATCATAAAACGTCTTGAACTGTATGTGTATGTTCTTATCTGATCTATGAGATCCTGTTCGACTGCTTTTGGTCGAAAACAAAAAATATTGCTTGCAAGAGTAAGAATGAGGATACTTGAAGACCATAAGTCATTTTCACCACAGCATATTTTAACCTTGTTGAATTGCATACATTTAATATTCACACATGAAATGCTAGGTCACATAATGCTCTAAATCATTCAGCACACTGCTGCATTAGAGGGAATCCATATTGTACTGTCAGTGAGTAACTACATTCCAGGAATAGTTTTTCCTTGTCCAACTCCACAATCTTGAGTTAGAGGGTGACGTCAAATGTACGGATTGCACGGTCTTCTGAGACAAACTTGAGATTTGTGGCTATAAATAAAACTGACTTGACTGCTTTATAAATTCGTTATCAACCTTGGCAGTCATCTACACACACTACCTTTCACTGAAAGAGTCCAATATGCTTCACAACAGCAACATTTGGAGCATTCTGGACTGAGAGGTTTCTTCACAGTCACATAATGGGATGAAGACAAGATAAAAGCACACAAGGGTCAACTTTCTCCATCTTAATTTTCTGTAGACAAAACGAAAACAGTGCTTCAGGACAAGCAAAGATATTTTGAAAAAGAAAAGGTTTATTAATTTAACAGGCATACAAAACAACAAATCATCTTTTCAAACTACCAACGCAGTTTCAGTGCAATTCCAAAATATACATTTTCAGCAGGGCCTGTTAATCAAAGTTATTCACGTCAGAAACAGCCATTTAAATAAATCATTTGATTATCATTTGACAGTCGTCCTAACCAGAGGAAGCTCGTAAGTGATGCTTTCTTGAGGTAGGACTGTACACATCGAATCTTTTTTTTTTTTTTTTTACAAAACAAAAGCACTACATCAAAAATGAAATATTAAATACATTAACAAAAACATAAGTACTATGCACTGTACAGTACAAACCGATGCATTTGTAAACAAAGCTTGTAAACGAAACGGAAGAATGTGATTATACATATTTGGTATGTGGGTTTAATAAATACTAGCAGTTGCACTGTCTTCTATCAGTTTACCACATAGATAGCATTTGGTGTGCAAGTGTAGCAGACGGTCAGTAATAACGTAAAGATAAAAAGTGTGAAACTCAGGACAAAGTTTCTCTCTTCTATGTGCATTTCTTTCACAACAATAGCAGAGATAAACAAAAAGGCCAATTGAAGTCGACAAGAGTCAACAAGTCTCTTTACCCTTTCCCTTCAGGGAGGAAATGACATTCTACGCGTTTCCTTCAATACCATCTACCCGCCATCGGGATAGATTTCATTCACTCACAAACAAAACTGTTACTTTAAGACAGGAGCAGTGTGGCAGCAGGGCACAGCAGCGAAACAGCAAGAATTGAGGGATGGCGCTGCCAAAAAAGGACCGACTCGAGTTAAGTTCCTCGTGACTAGAAGATGTAGGAACTTTCTGTCTGGCACAGTAGGACTGAGGAGAAGGCCTGGTCAGTAGCTGACGACCAACAAATACACAGCCGCAAGACTCCTCACGTCCAGAGCTTAACAAAAGGTTCACTGTTCACAGCATCACATAAGGCCGATAGAAAAACGGAGGTTGTTTCATGGTCACTGACTTGAGATTAACTTAAAAATGTGAAATGAATAACAAACAAATGAAACCAGCCCATAGGTTCAATATTGATATGTTTCAAAATTCTTTGGAGTGGACTTTTTCTTCTCTTCAGGCGCTACAGTTGTGCTGCGATGTTCAACTAACCAGTATCATGACAGAAAGAGAGCATGAACTAAAATATCCACTTTCAAAATTTTGCGTAATAACTTCGGAAATTAGGAAGTGCAGCAAAAGGGTATCTGCTATGGTTTTCCACCCAATCTTATTCTATTGCACCAATTACATTAATTGTTATTGTAGATTTTAATCTGGAGTTCATTTGTCTGAGGAGAAAGTACACTGGAGTCCAGTTTTGTTAACACTTGGCTGAGGAGAACTGCAGGAATAACCAACATGTGCTCTGCAGTGTTGCTCCCATGAACTCTGCAGAGCCAAGCATTAAACCTGTTCTTCACAAGCCATCTTGGACTCCAGTGAACGTTCATATCCGACTAATAACCTCTGAATTTAAATTGTATAACAGGAAGCCAAAACAATATTATCAGAATACCTCCTGTTCTCTATGAATAACACAAACAGCTTTATCTGTTTCTCAAGGAAAGACGGTATCTCTGGCCTAGGCTGAATCTAACGCATGCCAACGAATGTCAAGTGAGGTTGAAATAAATACTGTGTCAATTAGTATTATTGTCAAATTAAAAATTTGAGTTTCCAACAGGCACCACAATAAAGAATATGAGAAATCATTCGCTCGAGGCTTGAATGCACACTATCCATAAGTTAGTAAATTAGTATTAGACTACAGTCAGGCTCATAATGCTGCTGTCAGTTGTGTCGCAAACACTGTATCAGTGTATCAAAACATATCACTGAGAAGACTTCAGATTGTACGGTTACCTAAATCAAATATGCCTGTAACAAGCAAAGAAACTCAAACATATATATATATATATATATATATATATGTATATTTAAATATGGAACTCATTGTTCAATAATTGTGCTATTTCTCCAATGTATGTCATTCAATACACTCCAGCTTTCACTCAGCACCAGGCCACACGGAGAGCATTTCTGCCTTTAAGACGTGACATATTAATGGAAGCGTCTGCATTCTACTGCATATCTGAAGCTTGGCGAAAACTGCCGGTTGTCAGAAATATTGAGGTGAACATAAAATCACAGCATTCACTGAGTACGTTCCAACAGGTGTCATAGTGGGATGGGTGGTTGTGTTGGGGTTTTTTTTTTTTTGGGGGGGGGGGGGGTCTGTGGCGAACTGCACTCACAGTGAGTGTTGCCTGTTTATTTTAAAGCTTTTTTTTTTTCCACCCACATGTTTTAGAATAGCCCATAAAATGTACAAAAAAAACAGCAAAGGGGAGAAAGAATGTCTAACAGTATGTGCATCTGTGCTTTTAACAGTGAGAAGGTGGCACGAAAAGGCATGATCGTGTGTGAGCAATTCAACACTAAATTAAATTGGTTTCAAACATTTTGCTTGTACATCTCTCTGTGAACTTAAACTTTGCAGCATGTTGCATTTCTGTCTGGTCAGTGATGTCACAGCAGGTATTCTCAATCAGCAGAGAAAAGGAGAAACACCTGCTCTGGTATCAGTGGTTGAGGTGTGGCCAGATAAGCACCATGGTTTAAGATTTCAGGAAAGGTGAAGCAGCCGTGTTTCTGCCCCATTTGATTCAGTGTTAAATTACCCTTCGAGGCGTCTCTTTTCTCTCATCACAGGCATGGTGTAGCTCCACCTCTCAGGTCTGTCGCATGCGGTTTGCCTGTCTACCTCATGCACTCCTCCTCTGATGGTCTGCCTGAGTCTTCGTTCTCACTCTCATCCAGCTCGGGAAGATCTCCCCACAGGAGCAGATTTAGACCTGCAGACATGTTGGGAGAGTGCAAAGGCACATGAAACATATTTAGTGGAGCTATAATTAGTCAAAAAGATTTCAATTTTATCCACGGAGGCTTATGTTGACCTGTTGCATCCAGTCTGTTGAGGGTTGACACAGCATCACTATTGAACATCCAGAAATGGCCGTTGTTACAGGATAGGAGGCAGGGTTTACAGGGGGCCACAACGTGATAGCCCACAACATTACCGCTGGGAGTGGGAGAGAGAGAGAGAATAAAGAAGAAACGTCCGTCAGCACTTTACTGGAGGCACTTGTGAAAAGTGCTAACTCCACTGGTGGGTGTCTATTATGCGACACATGTTTGTTTTTGCCCTGTGTATGACAACAAAGGCCCTGGAGAACAAAAGAGGATCTAAAAGCTTGTGAAACATCAAACTCTCCTTTAGATTGATGACAAAAATAAAGGGGAAAAGTAGCAAGACTTAATTTCAACCACAAGTGTGAAAAAAAATCCAGCTTTTTTGAACAAGTGCAAATGTGGCTCTTGGCTCGAATTTATCTTACTTATGGTTGAAATTGGTTGCCAAACAAAACAGAAAAATTGCACTTTGAGTTGATCATGATTCACTTGAATAACCCAGCAAGATAAACACCACAAAGGAATGAAATGCAAATATGAGTTATTTTGCAGCCCTACAGGTGCAACAGTCATGTGCACATTTACTGTACAAACTGTGTTGGCTGTGCTTAAATTCACATCTAACATGGACAGATGGCCTTCCTAAAGCAAACCCTGCAGGCTATGGGAGATCTTTTACATACCACTTGAGACAAGCGATGTCTCTCAGTTTGCATTTGCAGCTTTCAGTGGAGTAGCAGCTGGCCACAAAGTCAACAGTTCTTGAGGGGGGAGGAGGATGCACATAATGAGAAACAAACAAGAGCCAAGAAAGGTTAAAATGATTAGCACTGTCACAGTTTAACGCACTGCATAAATTGTAGGGTTGAGGTTCACTTAGTGTTAATACTGCACCTCTGTTTATGACAGAACATGCGTTATTTCCGAGCACAACTTTCCCTGGAAACAACAGCAGATATATACAAAGGCTTTAGCGGTGACTTTAGCACTTACCTGTTGGGAGGTATATCAGTGGAAAACAGCTCGACTTCGGTGTCTGCAAGCAGCACTGCTTTCATGCCTCTTGTGCAGAGCAAGCTGTCACAGAATATGCAGTTCACCTGGCTCACACACTTGTTCTTGAAATGAGTATTTGATGTAGACATTGTTGTCAGTCGCTGTTTTTTTTAATCCTCCGTCCACCCAAAAACAAACCTGCAAGGGTCGGTGTTTGGTCGGGTCTTAGCTGAAATTCAGTGTCTCTGCGGTTCTGCTAAATGATGAAAATAATATCAATGAGGCTCAATTTTGACGTTAAGGATAGCCCCGACGTCCTTGTGAAAACTGTGAGGTTTACCTACCGAGCAACGGGAAAGCAGCTAACGTTAGCTGGTTGAAAACAGGCGAATGTCCACTTCTGCGGAACGAAATCGGTGAAAATTAAATACTCGCCGTGAGAGAAACAAAAACGCGATGTCGGTGAGTTCTTGCGCCTAGTTTGAAGCGGCTGCCCCCGCATCCATTCAAGTGTTGTTTAACAGCTAAACCAAATATCTGGCAGCTTTGTTTACAACTTCCTGATATGCATAGGCGCTTCCGGGAAATATCTTTAAAGACCAAATGCTAGGTGCTGATTGGCTGTAGGCCGGTGAGACGCACGCCATTGGCCGGTTTCATCGCCAAAGGTTGAATTTCATTAGTTTGAAAATTAACGCTGATAGAGCCACGTTATATGTGTGTGATTTTATATTATGTATGGCATTAAATAATGCTGTTGGTCCATCCATCGGAGGACACTGAATTATATATATATATACATATATATATATTAGGCTTCTGCAGAGTTTGTTGATTGACTGGTCATTGGCCAGTTATAGATGCATTTTGCCTTCAATATGTAGAACATTTTTCCATAACTCCATGTGTGACACATGGCATAACCGAGGTTCAGGTTTAAAGTCACTAGTCTGTGATACACTGTCGATGCTTGAGACAGAAGACACAGATGTCTCCTGTCAGGGTAAACAAGAGATATTTTGATGTTGTTCAGTCTGGTTCAGGGACATATTCACATGACCACTGATAAACCTGAAAAAGCCAATGGTCACAGGCTGGAAAACATTGACCCTGTGAACCTGCATGGCAATGCCTTTGTAACTAATAATGAGACTTTTTTCCTTCTATGATAGCAGAACCGATGGAAGCATCACCAACTATCACCAAAAAAAAAAAATTAATTATGCTATGCATTTATTTATTAATTCCATCCCAGTTCAAGGTTTCAAAAGGACATAATGCAGTTTAAGATGTAATCAAAGACAATGTAAAGCAGGGGTTTCATACCTCAAAGATTCCTCAAAGTGCCGTGTGGCCGCAGGATTTGGTTCCAACCAAGCAGCAACACACCTGACTTGACTCTTTCAATTAACTGATCTCAACCTTCAGACAGCTCACTGGTCAAACTGTGTACTCTTGATTTGTTGGAACAAAAACCTGCAGCCACTTGGCCCTTTGTGGAATCAGTTCCACAATGGCCTCTAACGGAGCACACTAGTCCTTGAATGCTTTGTATGCTTTTGTCTGGGTAAAATAACGTAAAGATGTCTAATTTATACTCCAACTTAAACTTATTCATATATTGATCTTTTTTTGCATGTGACATGATGTGATTGGTGTGTGTATTTGTAATTGAATATTGATTGTCATATGTGTCTAAATCTCTCATGTAGAATTGAATTTTCCTGTGGGAATTTAATGTAGCCACCAGGTGTGGGTCATTTGGAAGCTGCTTTGTTTTGGCTTTGTTTAGACCTGAGTCGAATGAGTTTTTGCACAACAAAAGTATTGTAACGTCTGTTTTAATGACAGAAGAGAATAATTACCGTATCATACATTTTGCATTCCTTGGTGAGTGCAGAAAAGTTTGTTTAATTCAGTTATGATTGTAACTCGTGTGAATGAAATGCATTATTGTGCAGATAAATGAATGTTTTTGTATTTTTTCACATATTGTGAAGTTTGTATCAGTGAGAACAAGATTGTAAATGTTTATTGTTTCTATGTCCTGACACAGTTTTCACTGTATTATGGTGTAAGAGGAAACAGAAAGGTTGACGCTGCTACAAACAAAATAAAGAAACCTTAAGCATCTGTCAAGATTCTCCCTCTGGAATCCAAGGGCTGCTACAGGGAAAACTTGCGACGTTGCATCTGAGTCTCACTGAGTCGTCTGCTTTTGTTCCAGCCGGCTTCATTTCAGCAGGCAGAGCCTGTCTCAGTCGGGTTTGTCCCACGCAAGATCGGGCAAGGTTGCAACGTGTTGCCAGCAAACAGATGCAGTAGGAAACCTGGTTAATGGGACAATTTCAATCGAACTGAGTTACTCAGAGTTTCTCTTCTAACTTACAAAGTTATTGAATGCAGTTTAACCGATTTGAGATGGGCCCATTGTCTTTTTCTTGCTCTAGTGTTAAAAATGAGAAACAATAGGACACTTATAAAGGCATAGCTCTATTTCAGTTTGTTTTATTACTTTAAATAATTAAGAATAAGAAGACCTTTAATTGTTCCACAATGGGGACATTTTTATTACAACAGCACAGGGATTACATAGATTGACTCACTTAGATTTAAATAGACTTACATTGATTGATTGAGAGTATCATATAGTAAAATACAAATAAATAAACATGAAATAGAGCTAGAAATAGTGTTGATTATACAGTCGGACAGAAGCAGGAAGGAAAGACCTCTGGAACATCTCTTTCACACAGTTAGGGTGAATCAGTCTGAAGCTGCAGGGCGTGAGACTAATGGTCCTGCATAGATCTGATCTTAGCCAGGATCCTTTTGCCCCCCACCTTCACGTGCACACCCAGGTACTTGTCGCAGTCTACTCACTCAATGTCTGTTCACGAATGTTCACCGGGGCAGGGGTGGTGGTCTAGCATCTGTGGAAGTCCACCACCATCTCCTTGGTCTTACTTGCACTGAGGAGGAGATTGTTCTGCTGGCACAAGTCCACAAAGTCCTGCATCAGTCCTCTGTACTCTGTGTCGTCGTCATTGGTTATGAGGCCGACAAGCACAGTCATCAGTGAACTTCTGCCGGAAACAGCTCTCTATGTTGTGTCTGAAGTCTGCAATGTAGAGGGTGAAGAGGAAGGGGGCTAGGACTGTGCCCTTGGGGAACCCAAACGCTGCAGGTACGGGCATCAGACAATCCCGGGTTCTTACAAACTGAGGCCGGTTTGTGAGGTAGTCCGGTATCCACTCTAACAGGTCAAAGCCTACCATCTCCAGTTTGTCCCTCAGAAACAGCGTCTGTATGGTGGTGAATACACAGGAGATTCTCACCGTGCTTCCAGGTTTCTCCAGGTGAGAGCGCAGTGAAGTAAATCACATAATTAGAAGTCTTAAGTTACAAATGTCTGTGTCAGAAGAAAAAGGTAAATCCGCTGACGAGAGAGATCTATCTGAGGAACCTCCAACAGGACAAGAAAAACTAGTCAACGTGCAAGAGGTAGTCTCTGTTTCTTGTGAAAGGACGCTCACTGAACCGGCAAGCAGATGTGTGAAGAAGTATCTAAAAGGCATTTAAAGGCATTCTTGAAAGCTTATGAATCCTGGTAGCAGATAGCAAAGGCATGTAAGAAAAGTCTTCAGCAATTCTGTTCGAAAGAGTGAAGAATCTTGAACCACTTCAACGCAATTCAACCAACACTCCAGATGTTGTGCAGAAATCGTACACTGATGACAGAAATATGTGATTTGTGAATAAACGAATGGAAATGGAAATTCGTGAGTAAACGAATGGAAATGGGCTATGTTTGTGATGCCTTTAAACCAGAGGTCAACAAAGAAAGGGTGCAAATGATTTAAAATAGGGAAGGATATGAGTCCATCTTTGGTGAAGAAGCAGATCTTGCAGCCAAATTAGAACCAGTGAAGTCTATACAGCAGATCCAACTCATTAAGATGGAAAGTGAATGGAAACTTCACAAGTCACCATTGTTGGTCGAAATGAAGCAGAGGCAAGCTGAAGTTGAGCTGAGGTTAGAAGAGGAGAAAGCAAGGCTGGAAATGATGCAAGCAGACATGGACGTTAAGGTGGCTGCAGCTCGGGTCCGAACATATGACAAATTTGAAGGTGGAGCGGAGAATGTAGTGGGAGAGATCTATGAGACAGTCCCTGTTGTTCGAACCACTACAATTATGAATCCAAATAGACCACAAGTACAGAAGGCACAGTGTTGCAACCACAGGCATCACATCATGGATCAACAGCCGGCTTGGCTTAAGGAGTTGCAAGTTCATTAAGCCGAAATCATCTTCCTGTTCCTGAACCAACTGTGTTTGCTGGTGATCCTTTGAAGTCGGTTGACTTTGACTTTTTGACTTTCTTGATTTTAATTGGCAGCAAACATATTCCTGCAAGTGAGAAGATGCTTTACTTGAAAGGCTATCCTTTAGGAGAAGCATGCAAAGCAGTAGAAGGGTTCTTTTAGCAGAGCTCTGAAGATGCATATGAGCTATGCCCTAGTTTAAAGGACTGGCCATTTTAAATGACTGCAAGGAAATAATCTCTTGAAAAACCTGCCAGGGTGGACTGTACAGAAATGGAGCAAAATCATTGTAGAGGAACTTGATGCATCAGGAAAATATCCAGCCTTCAGCCGCTTCACAGAGTTTGTGTTAAAGGAAGCTCTCATAGCCTGTAACCCGATAGCCTCTCCCTTCTTGCTGAGTTCCAGAATAGCAGATGAGAAGTTGCCTAAAAGGGCAAAGACTCTCAGTACAAGTGCCCAGCCAAAAGATCACACAGTAAAGATCTCAGAAGGTGTGTCTCTATCTGGGCCAAGGTTACCATGCCTCAGCTGTGGGATGTGTGGCCGTTGTCATCTGACTTGTTTGCATGAAGAGAGAGAGAGGAAACCTGGGGAAGCCACGGTGAAAGGTTCTACTTTGTCATCTGAGTAGATGACGAAGCCAAAGGTTTGTGCACAGAGTTAGAGGAGATCGCTGTTCCATCCGCTGCAGACATCCTGAGAGTTCTGGAGTCAGACGTCAGTGAGAGAAATTGGCCGATGGCTATTTAAAGATGCCTCTTCCGTTTAAAAGTCAAAGTCCTCCCTTGCTGCCAAATAGTAAAAAAACTGGCCACAATACGTCTTCAGCATTTGAAGGGGAAGTTTAAAGTTAGTCAGCACTTCCATGATCAACATCGATGATGCCGAGCCGGGTCCAGAGGCAGCGGTTAATAGGGCCCTTTGATACAGTATATACCTCACCATGGTGTATACCATCTAAGACACCTAAGAAACCTGGCAAGCTAAGAGTTGTTTTCGATTGTTCACCTAAATTTCATGGTACCTCTGTAAATGACACTTAACTGATGGATCCTGACCTGATTAACTTTCTGGTGGGAGTTCTCTGCCATTTCAGAAAGGAAGTTTTGATGGGATAGTGAGTCTTCCTTAATTCAAAGAAGCCTCTGAGTTAATCGTTCAAGCACAGCGGTTGTGAAAAAGAGGATTTTTTCATTCAACTTGAATAAGAGAAAAGTTCCCTGGTGACTTGCGTCCATGGTGGAAGGAATGGAAAAACCGGCCTTGGAGGGCTGAGCGAGGTCTCAATCCACCACACTTCAGTAACAATGTGAGTGTTGAATTGCACCACTTTTCAGACACTAGTAGTGTGGGATATGGTGCGTGCTCTTATCTTCAATACAAAAATGACCACAACAAAGTCCACAGCAGCTTCATCATGGCCAAGGCTAGGGTCGCACCTTCAAAGGTCACAAGTATTCTCCATTTAGAACTTTCAGCTGCTGTGATTGCCACCAAACTGAGTCCTGAAACCAGAGTTGAACATGAACATTGATAGAGTTCTTCTGGACACACTCTAAAGTCACTCTAGCATACATCAACAATGAGGAAAGGGGGTTTCATGTCTTCGTAGTAAATCATGTCCAATTCATAAGGGAGAACACTAACTCGAGCCAGTGGCATTATGTTGATACTGTGGAAAACCCAGTCGATCACAGATTAGTATCACAGAATATCACAGATTCTATCCAAGCCCTGAATTCTTGTGGAAGGAAGACATTCAGCCTGAACCTTGTACATCAAACGGCCTTTTTGTTGGCAACCCAGAGGTTAAAGCAGTCCAAGTGTTTACATCAAGTGCAAACAATGCACAGATACGCTTGAATGCCTGTCTAGAATTTAATCATGGACAATACTCCTTAAGGTAGAGGCAATAATTAAAAGACTTTTGCTCTGAATAAAAGTTTTGCACAGATGTTGTGACCGTGACATGAGAGTGCAGCTAAAGTTTTAACAAGACTTGTCCAACAGCAGTCATTCAGTCGAGAGATGAAAACACTTGAAATGGGACAAAGTCTGTCCAGTTCCAGTCATCTCTTTAATCTAGATCCAATTCTGAGTGAGGACATACTTTGTGTTGGTGGAAGATTAAAACATGCAGGTCTTCGTGAAGAATTTCGGCATCCTGTCATATTGCCCAATAATGGTCACATCACTCATCTTATTCTGTCACATTTTCATTCTGAAGTATGCCATCAGGGCAGAAGCCAAACTCAAATGGATCTTTGAGCAAATGGATTCTGGATCCTTGGTTGCAGCAAATTGGTTTCCAAAAGTATTGCTGGTGGTGTTTGGGAGCGTCAAATACACACCATACGAAATGTCCTTAACGCTACCTTGGCCCAAAGTGCAGGCAGGCTTGATGATGTCTCTCTAAGAACACTCACGGCCATGGCTATTGTCAACAGCCGCCCTCTGAACATAGATAAAATAAATAACCCAAACTCCCCTGAGGCTGTAATGCCCAATCATCTAATTATAATAAAATCAAAAGTGGCTCTTCCGCCTCCTGGGAAATTTGTGAAAGAGGATGTATGTGACACAAAAAGATGTCATATAATTCAGTATCTGATTGAGCAGTTCAGGAGCTGATGGAAGAGGGAGTACGTTTCGAAATCTTAAGGTGAATGACGTGGTCATTATCAAAGAAGAAATCCTTCCAAGAAACCAGTGGCAGCTGGGATGAGTGGTGGAAACAACTCTGGACAGTGATGGCTTGGTGCGAAGAGTCAAAGTTCAAGTGGGGGAACAGAGATCACTTAAGCATAATTCTGAATTGAGTGTTAAAACATAATTAATCGAAACGCATCATAGAGAGGTCAATACAAAAGCTAGTTCTGCTACTTGAGAGTGAATAGTTAAGAGTCAAGTGTACATATACACATATACATACCACTAATATAGTATGTGGATAGCTGGAACATATGTAATGCATCTCATTGACACATCTTTTGGATATGTGAGTGT
Source organism: Karalla daura (assembly GCA_029224185.1). Classification (NCBI taxonomy): domain Eukaryota; kingdom Metazoa; phylum Chordata; class Actinopteri; order Chaetodontiformes; family Leiognathidae; genus Karalla; species Karalla daura. Next base: position 26,460,812 of record CM055188.1, read on the forward strand.
GTGTGTGTGTGTGTGTGTGTGTGTGTGTGTGTGTGTGTGTGTGTGTGTGTGTGTGTGTGTGTGTGTTGGCTAATGTAGCCAGCAGGTGTGGGTCATTGGGAAGTTGCTTTTACGAGTTTTTGTCCCTCAGTATTTTATGCTTAATTTTTCACAACAAAAGTATAGTAAGGCCTGTTATAATGACAGAAGAAAAGTATTATTAAGAATCATGTGTTTTGCATTCCTTGGTGAGTGCAGCCAGGTATGTTTGTTTGTTTGTTTGTTCAGTCATGATTGTAACTCATATGAATGAAACGCTTTGTTTTGTATAGATGAATGAATATGAAGTTTGTATCCGTGGGAACAAGATTGTAAATGTTGTTTGTTTGTCCTGACAGTTTTCATGCTGCCATGGTGTAAGACAGTAAACAGAAAGGTTGATGCTGCTATGATCCAAGGGCTGCTACAGATACATTCATACATCTCATCCCAATTTTACAGATCATTTGGATTATTGAGGTCCAGACCTCAGTGACCTCAGTCTAACTTTAGACCTAATAACTGATTATGGGTTAGAAATTCGTTAGGTTCAGAATGTATTTCGCTCAATGTATATTGAGTAAGGTGTCAAGGATTTTTTTTCACAACTCCATGTTCCACACATTAGCAAAAACAAGGGTCAGGTTAGGCCTTAAATAATTATAACACTCAAGTATATCTCAGCAGTGTTAGACTTAAGGTATTAAATATAGATATCTCCTTCCCTCTGGATAAGCGATAGATATTATGATCCTGTTGATATGGCATAATGACTCAGGAGTGTGTTTGGCCATATGGAAAAGTCTAATGAAGTAATTTTATCAATAAAGCATTTTTAAAAACAACAGGAGGTGGCCCAAAGTGCTCTCATTTAGAGCAAATAAAAATAATCTCATTTTAGGAATGAACAGTTGGTAAAAATAAATGTCAGGACATAAAAAATAAAATGAAACAGTAAACAATATCAAATAATGGTGGAAGTTCATGCTGAGCTAAAAGCAAGATAATTAAGAGCCCAGGAGTCTAAACTGGCAGGACTCTATTGCTGTACTAATTTTTCTTTCTTTCTTCCTCCAAGGAAATCCAACATCTCATGTGCAAAAAAATTGCCAAATTTTCCACAAAGATCTAGTCTCATCCCACTGCCTCAGCTGCAAAAACTGCTACATAGTCCTAAAAGGGGGAATATTGAAAATTTACAACAAATCAACCACATGTGCCATAGATTTGCAATTTTCACCAACATTTTTATACATTTAAACCTGTTGCAAATCAGGAAGTCCATCACTTTGCTTTGTTTGTTTTTTGAAAAACTGTAAAACTTATTAAATCTATCCTCTATCTGTGACAATTTTTACTCAATTGACACCAAATTTGGTCCAGAGCATTTTTAGACTGACCTACACAAGTCATCCACACAGATTTGCATCAAAATATTTGACTGTAAACAGTATTTTAAACAAATTGTATATACTTGCAAATTGTTGCTTAATATATTTTCAATGTTCAGTAAATGCCTACATTTTGGAGTCATGGTAGATGATGTTAAAAAAATACTAGAATTTGTCTAAAATACTGAACGTGTTACAGCACTTAGAATTTAGCTTTCATTGCAAACAATTGCAGTCAATGCAAAAATGGCATTTTTAAACATCGGTTTTTGACTTATCGAGCCAATAAATCATTCTTTAAAACACATTGCCAATGTCTCTATGTTGTCTAGAGCTTGTGTATTTTAAGATTTTTATCTTGATAACTGAATTTTTGACAGCTGTTTGAATTCTGCCTTCACCCGCTAACAGCTGCTGTCTGGTGACTAATTGGCTCAGTCAATTTGTGAAGCTACATACACCGTCTCCTCTTGTCAATTAGTTCAGTGAGGTACAGGAATGTTATTGGTGTCGAAGAATGTGACTTCAAGCCTCAGCTTGTGCAACTTTTCCATATGAGAAATCGACCCAGGCCTTTCAAAAAGGTCCAGGCCCACGCCAGACAAGACACTAGTCCTGATGGTGGCGCTGCAGCAAGCCTCTAAACTTTGAAGATTTGCAAATTCATAAAGAAAATCAACTGTATGTGCTACAACTTTGGAACTTTCTTTTTGCAAAAAGTGACCCAGCTCCAACCATTGATGCTTAGCATCCATAATAAAATATATATATATATATATTTTTTTTTTATTTAAAGCCATTTCTGGCTACACAAGAGGCTGATGGCAGTAACTGAGAAGACACAAGCATCTGTAGTTTTTAGGGGTGAGTGGATCACTGAGAGAAAATAGCAACAAGTGTGTCAGGACTGGAGTGATAAAGGTTTTTCACAGTATCAGCTGAAAGTTTCACATATGCATTCTGGACTGTTTTTAATATGGAAACGGTGGCTTCAGGTACCCCTATGAAAAGAGTATTACATTAACCAAAGCCATGAGATGATAGAAGCATGGATAACTGTCTCCAGGTCCTTCAGAGATAACATAGCTTCAATGTAGCAATAGCTCTTAACCAAAAAAACTACCTTTTATAACAAAAGCACTGAGTTGTACAGCAGGGTCTGTGTGGCTTGCTATCAGAGGATCTCCTTCAGACTTTAATAAGTGCAGAGCACCTGCAGGTTACTCCTTAGCTTCTCCTAGGCCAAGTATTAACCTTTTCATCATAATACATCTTCGACTACAATGTATGTATCAGCGTTTTGGGGCATGAAAAATCCATGCTCAATACCATATACAAATAAAACCAAGCTATCTGCCAACACAAGTTCATGTTTTGATTCACCTGTTGATTAAGACTTAATCCCAACTAAATCTGGCTAAATCGGAGGTAATATCGGGCGTGGCAAGTAATTCATGAAAGAAACGCACCTTAAAACAACAGATTTAACATTTAAAACAATATTTGTTCTTCTGGCTGACATGTTTTGGTGTATAGTATTGTCGTCTCAAGGCAAAAAGGCCTTCATTTTGAACTCTGGTTACACTCAGGAACTTGCTGAGTATGCATGTTCACCCAGTGTCTGTGCAGATTTTCTCTGGGTTTTCTCCTCCAGTCTCCCCAACGGTCTAAAAACATACATATTTAGGCTGATAAGAAACTCTAAATTGTAAGTGTGAGAGTGAATGTTGTGTGTGGGTCTTTCTTTGAACTGGTGCCTAGTCCAGGGTATACTCGCGGTCTTAACCCTATGGCCTCCAGCAGACTCCCACAACACCTGTGGGTACAGAGGATGAGGAGCAGTGGCTCTACTTTGAATGTCTCCTGGATGTCTGAGCTCATGACCCTACATATCTAACTGTGAGGACTTCATTTTCAGTCATTTGTTTCTCATTCTTATGTAATATTTTACGATGTTTGTAATTCGGCACCTCAGTGGTTAGTGCTCTCACCTCAGAGCACAGGCAGGCAGATAGATAGATAGATAGATAGATAGATAGATAGATAGATAGATAGATAGATAGATAGATAGATAGATAGATAGATAGATAGATAGATAGATAGATAGATAGATAGATAGATAGATAGATAGATAGATAGATAGATAGATAGATAGATAGATAGATAGATAGATAGATAGATAGATAGATGTTGTCTTCACCCTACGTGTGCTGGAAATAGGCTCTAGCAGACCCATGAAAAAGCATTTTCTGTTTAGATGGAAATATAATAGATGAACCTTTTAATATTCCCTTGAGTATCTTTCTTTCTTAAGGTACAGATTTGGGCAGCAGTGGTTTAGGAGCAGTGCTGACTTCCATGGGTTTGTACATGTCTGGCTCTATCCCTGCCCCTCCGCCCGATGCTCTGTCAACAGTGTGTGAATGGTTCAAATAGATGGATCATGTATGATAGCATCTCCTCTCACTGCATGAATGGATGTGAATCTGTGAAAGTAGCTGTCCTACTTTCACAGCTGTCCTGGTGCTAAAAACACATTTTTTTGCAAGTCAAGAACGTTGACCAGTAGGCTAAAACTGGAAAAGCTCTGTATGAGCACCGGTCCATTCACAGTATATGACACTTATTGATTTGACATGGTTATAAGTTTTTGTGATTGTGATGTATGATTTTTTTCTTTTTTTTCGGGGATGCGGGTGCTGGGTGGTGGGGGGCAGTATTGCTTGGCAGTATTGATGTTTCCTGTAGGAGCATTTTCAAAGTAAACGCTATCTAACTCTCACACACACATACATACATCTTGCACCATTTTTTGCAGTCATATTTTGGGGAAGAAATGGCCGAGGTTAGGGTCAAACATAGGAACTTACTTGACATCCATTTGATTTAATAGATGCACTTCCATTTAAGAACTTCAAACCATCTCTCTCTCTCTCTCTCTCCCTCCCTCTCTCTCTCTCTCTATCTCCTGTCCTGCGCACTGGGTCCCTCCTCTCTGTTACTTCAGGAGGGGGAGGAACAGGAGGCGCAGTTTAGTTTAGACAGGCACACGGGCAGCGGCGAGGCTGCACTAAACTTCCAGAAGTGGTTGCTGACAAGCTATCACAGATTATTGCTGTGTTTTTTTAGGAGGGGAATGAATCTCGCTTCATTTGAAGTTGTTTGCATCAGAAGCTGTTTTTGCGGAGGCGGCGGTGGATGGGAGCGCAGCGAGGCGGCAGATCCACAATGCTCCCGGAGTGAACACAGACACACAGACAATAGACAATCTCTCATCTGGAGCCCGATCTTCTCCTCCTAAACCCATTCCCTCCACTCTCTCCGAAGCTCCACACCACGGTTCACGTTTATTTATTGATTTAGTGATTGTTTGAGACCCAAAAGAAATTGTTTTACGCGACGAGAGCAAGTGGTGCGATCTCCCAAAAACTCAGCCATGACGTCTCCGGCGAAATTCCGAAAGGACAAGGAGATAGTGGCCGAATATGAGACCCAAGTAAAAGGTAAAACTTTTTTCCAAGCTTCCGATGTGTTAATGTTAAGCCCGGTGTGAGGAAATGAAATGTTTAATCTGAGGTTTCTGACTACAGAGTGTGTTTCCCTCGACTTGGCGGACTGCATGGGTTTTCTGCACCCTCTTTGCTCGCCTTTTGTATTTACCCAGTCATTTATGAAGGTTAGTAGCCATCATGCGAACGCGGCGGATCGATATACAACGTATCGATAATTGCAATCATGAATGCAACATCGCGCGCGGCGGGTTTTCACGCGTTTGATCTCCGTATTTGAACGCCGCGCACAGATGGCCAACAAAGACGGAGGGGGAAAAATAACAACCAGCCTGTTCTCAAATCTGTGTTGTTTCCCAGATGTGATGTCTATATGGTGTCTTATGAAGATCTGATGTGTAGGTGTGTGTGATTTGTGAGTGTCCGCATGCATGTGTGTGTGTGTGTGTGTGTGCAGACTACTACCCAGAGGGCTGGGGTTTCGACATGGAACAAGGCAGGGCGTTTTCTCTCCCTCTCCGTCTCCAGCGTGTCTGCACTGCTGCTGGTGTACTCCACTGTCCCCTAATGCTGCAAATCTAAGTGTTTTTGTATGTGTGTGTGTGTGTATGGTTAGTAATGCATATCATGAAGGGATGGTCCGTTTGTGCAGAAGGGTTGTCCATTGATCACAGCTCCCTGCAGATGATCAAGGACATGAGGGAGCAGCAGGGGTGGGAGAGCATAGTGGTTTGGAAAAGGAGGGGGGCGTTCAGATGTTAACTGTTTAATGGCTGGTGTGTATGTGTGCCTTTGAGTGCTTCTGAATGTGTATACAGATATGTACAAGCAGGCACGCTGTATTCAGATGGGCACCATTGCTCGTCTGCTTATTAGGTCCACGGATGAAGAGGTATGAGACTGTGGAGGTGAGGTAAAGGGATTGGGAAGGAGGGTGGTGGGAGCGGGGGCAGGCTATTACCCATTCTTGGGAACACCATGATTCCCGACCTGTAGCAGACACAGTGTCTGACCAGAAGATGAAACTTCCCCTTCACCTGCAGGTCTGTGGTACGTAGAAGAACACCATGCCATTCCTACACCAACACTCAGACATTTTCTCACACACACTCCCCTACTCACACTTCTTCACCTCAGTCCATGGATAACAAATGTTTTAAAAGACAGACCTACATTGCTATTCTTTGCACCAATTTGACCCATATGGAAAATCAGTTTTGACACTTTTAAATTTTGAACTTCATAGTCGTTTCTGCCTCCGAAGATCTTGCACTAACACTGTAGCTGTTTCACAGCCACTTCACATTATGTCCAATTCACTTTGGATCTTTCTGTGTATGCTGTCAGTACCCTGTTTTATTTTAATTATTGTGCTTATGTACAACTGCTCAGTGTGTCTTAAATTTACCCCAGGGGAGAAATTAATTTGAATGTTAAGGTCTCAGAGAGTACATCAATGGATTTGTTGTAAAACTGGAACTTCTGGTCTTAATGAAGAAAGTATTGACAAATTCTAAGGAAATCCACGATTACAGCGTGCCTTTAATGAGAATTGGCATTACCAGAATGGAGTCACTTCCCCTGCGGCGTAGATTTGACAGGTTTCAGGAACTCTGCCGATTCGACAGCCATGATTAGTACACATTGTTTTTATAGGTGTGCATTTGGGATGAGATCCAGTGATTATGAAAGTCGCAACACATGACTGAAATCAACTGTCAAACCTGTCGCTGACAACATGGTTTCCTGTAAATGTCAAGGCGACATATTTAATCCGTTTAACAAAGTCTTCTCGGACTTTTACAACTTTTTGGTCCACGTACACATGCTACATTGTGGCACTGATAAACTAATAACTTATAAGGTTTATTTCATCCTTTATGGGGAAATCTTTAATGTCTTGCCTTCCATTCAAGTTTCTCTTTTGGATCCTCTCTTTGTTTGTACAGCGCCACAAAATCTGAGCAGGTTTTGGTTTCAACCAACCTGTCATGTCAGTAAAGCTGATGATCCCACCCCAGCTGTTTACCACAGTTTATTGGCCTCTTGTTTACCTGACGATCCACACACTCCTTTAGCTGTCACCACAGTGACATTAGTGTTGTTGTCTCAACGTCCTGCCAGGCTAGTGTTTCTGCTCGGCAGCCTGTGTAAAGGCTCTCTGACCATGCTGCATTGTGGAGGCTGTCTGCAGTGTTTGTCAGCTTGTGGACTTAATGTTTGTCCATCGACCCTCTGCATCGATTCCTCCTGTCAGTTACTTCACTGCCCCCCAGAGAACAGCTGTGTCGAGCCTTTTCCTCACACTCTGCACAGTTTTCCACGCACTGTCCTCCCTCTCTTGAATTGCTCGGATGAAAGGATGAGCCCTCTGTGCAGCCACATAACTACTTAAAGCGTGTGTGTGCGTGTGTGTATGTGTGTGTGTTTTCCCATCTGTGTGGAGGTGTCTCCAGGTGCTGTGTGTCTGCTGTGACATTCCCAGCTCTGGGAGACGCTGACACTCTGTCATTACCCTGAGCACTGTTGTCAGAGAATCTCTAATAGAGGGTATCAAGTCATGAACCACCTTCACGTCACATCTTTGTCTCCTGGTATGTCTCTTGTTATCCCAAAGATCTTAAATGGATCTGCAATTGCTGTTTAGACAGCTGAGGAGTCGAACCGATTTGCCTCTGCTGTGATCAGGCTGCAGGAGAAATCTTCTCGCTCTTGTGGCAACACACTTCATCATCATAGAGGAAATGAATGTAAATCCTTCCATGGCTTAACATTCCTAAATCTTTGCAGCAGGAGTGGAGGATGCACAATGCAAACATGAGCATGGTGCATAGCAAAAAAGAAAAGTCCCTTGATGAATGAATTTGTTGCAGTTTTGAAGAACTTTGTTGTAATGCCAAACAGTTCTGGCACAACTCTAACATGCACAACAACTGCCTGACATCCGTGCTACACACATGCCTACTCAGCAGCTCTGCTCTTGTGCCACTCCATGTAAGTGCTGACCAATGCTTGCCTTTGTAGTATTGTGTCAATGTATATGCGCATTTGTGAAGAGAAAAAAAAATAGACTTATGGTGGAGTCATTGTTTAAAGAAAAGTATACGGTCTGTATTCCATGAAGTCCCACCCTCACTATGCCTCTATTTGGATCAACTGACGCAGGCAGAGGGCAAATATTCACACCTCATGTCACCACACCTGTTGACATATGACCAGTAGATTAATGTCTCTGAAATGCCTACACACACACACACACACACGCACGCACACATGCACACACAAATCCATGCACATCTGCTTGAATACCACCATCATTTTCTCAGCCTGTGTTATTTCACACAGACAGACTGCTGACTCTCTAATGTGAGATTCTGGCTGATGCAAGGAATGTTCCCACTGCTCAGAAACAGGGTGTGTTAGTGTGTGTCTGCGTGTGTGGATGTGTGTTGCTATCGCAATGGCATAAATCCATTTCCACAGTCACATTGTGGGGATGCACCTTCCTTATGGTTTTCATCGTTCCAGTGTACGGTCTTGGGTTGGGGCTAGTTTGAATGTTAGTCTAGACAGTAGACACTGTCCTCCAAAAGTGATGGGAACACAACATGACAGTGTGTCTGTGTCTGTCTGTGTCTCTGTGTGTATATGCACTAGAGAGATGGGGAGGGACTGAGATGCAAGAAGAGGAAGAGATAAAAGTGTTAGGAGAAAGAGAAAGATTGCCTGAGAAAGAAGTAAAGTGAGTGTGACGCCTTACAAGAGGACTTTGAATGTGCTAACACAGATCCACAGTAGTGAAATGGAGTTAAGGGATGAGCTAATCACCTCCAATTCCTTATTCACAGAGTACTTATTTGGAATTGAATCTAGGAAGCCACTTTGCGCTTAGAAAGACTCCAATTTCCCCTGTGCTACGTCACTATTAGAGGCTCTGTGGCATTTATCCAATCAATCCAGATCAAGCTTCTATCACCCCCCCTCTCACCATGTTATTTTAAAGAAGTGGAAAGCTTCAGTTCAAGCAATGGGAAACATTTTAGAGGAAAATTAGGGAGTGCGGCTTCTCTAAAAACACATGACAGATGTTTCATTTTTCAAGTACATTTTGGCTGAGTGCCTCAGCATCTGTCAGTGTTTTACACATCTGGGAATGTTAATAAGTGGCTGCCTTAGCAAATAACTGCCACTGCTGCCACTGATTAAACCTATTGATCATGGCGGATTTGGACTTGGAGACATTCAGAGCATGTAGGCCTTCCAGCCCGATTATACGCCCAATAATCTTTATCGATCCTTCGACAAAATGCTCACACACACAGAGGTATGTACAGGCAATGTGTCCAAACAGATGTAGGCGATTATGATTTTCCACACTGGCCTATAAACTCATTCAGCTCTGCAGATATGTTGATGATCCGTCTTCAGGGAGACGGACGAGCGCCTGTGGCCGTAAACTCAAACCTTGTGTCTGCCTACGTGTACGTTGCCGAGCTGCCTGTTTACAAGGCAGCCAGAGAAAGATATGATTTGGGATAAATGGATGCTTTCACCACCACACAATAGTAAAGGTGGTGACACAGCAAGAGGTTTGTCTGCGAGCAGGATTTGGGGTTGGCGTTTGTGTATGTGAGGCTCTAGACCTGGGCTGAATATTTCTGCCTGCCGTGTGCACTGTGGCTGATTGATGTATATTTGATAAGGAGGAGCTGTGATATTTGGGGGGGTGGTCAGGCGATGCGAGTCCATGGAGTTTCTCTCTGTTATTTCTTAACAATGAAAAAGACAGAAAGAAAAGAGGGAGATATTCAGGGAAGCTCAACCAAACCTTATATGTGGCTGGCAGGATGTGAGATCTTAAAGAAAATCAATTAGTGGTGGTTTTAGGGTTTGCTGGTGTGACTTTTTTCCCCCCCTTTTAAACAACTTTCACGTCAATTAGGGTTGGATTGTATTGATTGAGTCTAGTTGGGCATTTACTAACCACAAGTCAATCCCACAAGTCTTAACAGCATCGCTTACTCACCGTGTGCCGTACAAGTGTGTGGTGGGTGGGGTGTCTTGGAGCTGTGTGCTTTTGTTGTGACCTGAATTAAAAATGTTACCAGAGCTTAAAATAAGCTGTCAGGAAGGATGTTTGTGTGAAACCGAGGGTCAGGGGGCATGTTGGAACACACACACACACACACACACACACACCGTGCAAAGAGTGTGTGAAGCTTCCTGTTTGGGCCTACAGCTCTGTGTCTGGGCAAAGAAATCAACTGCCTTTTACATAACACACACACACACACACACACACACACAGTGAGACTGAGCTTTAGCTCTGCAGTCAATGCACTTGCCTCTCAGGAGAGAGAGGAACTGAGAGATAAAGGTGGAGGTTTTTTAAGCGTGAAAGTCCTCTATTCCCTTTGATAACTTGCATGAAAGCAATGCATCCACGGTCCTGTCGTTGTACGGGTGCATGCATGCACAGGCACGGTAGTCATCTAGTGCTGTCAGCTCCAGTCACGTAGTTGAAACCCCTCATTGATTTTCTGCACCCTCCTACCTGTGCTCACTCATTTGTCAGTATTTAATATGACAATTTAGCAGGAAACTCGCTGTGTGGAACTTACCAACGCTGCAAATGCTGAGCTGGCCCCCGTCAGCACGTGCACACGTGTAAATAAACAGAGTGCTGCGTTATTGTGATTTAGACTCAGATGTCTCATCTCTCCCTGCCTCCATTCCTTCACTGTAGACACAGTCGATAGCTGAGAGATAAAGGAAGAGTATCTGCCATCACTGAGCCATTGCAGACAAACCTGATGTATGAGATTAGACTCAAACAGCTTATCAATGACGGAGACAGAGAGGGCGGAGAAGACGGTGTAGCTTGAAGGCCGGGGAATGGAGAAAAGTGCAGCCGGAGAAGCCAAGTGGGCAAGGTCAGAGATCAGCTGCTCTTTATCGGAGCCAGATGTTCCAGATGCTCTGATTGGGCAACAGATGTTCTGTCTGCCCTGGTTGGTTAATCCAAACATTCTCGCTGCCACCCCTTTTACACGGCCTTCAGCACTGAGGCATGTTGGGATTGGTTGAAGTATCCCCTCCCTCTGCTCAGGTGTGTGGGTGTGTGTGTGTGTGTGTGTGTTCACAGCGTAAACCTGATTTGTGGACAGCATCACATCAATTATCTGTCGCTCTGACATTTTGGAGCTTGATGAAGCTGATATCATGTATATTTATGCAAAACAGACACACAGGTACACACACATACACAGAGACGTTCAGTCTGGTTTTGCATAATGTCAACTGTCAAATCATTCCTCTCAGACAGTTGGTTTCTGTGATATAAACAGTGCTGCAGCTATTTTCATTGTCGGTTTAACCTGTTCATTACTTTCTCAATTAAGCAATTTGGTTTATAAAATGACTCAAATCCAGTAAAAACCTGTGGTAGCTCTGTGGTATTCTAGATGCTACAGCTCATCCATACTTTTGTGTGTATCTGTACGGACAAAATCATTTAATGTACAAAATGATGACCTTTTATGACTTCAGTGATTAATCACATGGTCCGTAAAGCAAAATGCTCCAGAAGTCTCTCCAGAGCTTACGCGGTTAAAGACATTTCCTGAATTTTGGGCCGTTTCTTTTTGTAGTGATAAAACACTGAAAAACAGTTTATCAAAATAGCTCCTGTTGAATTTGCTGAGTGTTTTAGCTCTTAAGTATATATGGTCACAGGGTCCCAAAGCTGTGTGTGAATGTGTTTGTGACCTGAGCCCTGCTTGACCCCTGTTAGGGTGCCTCATTCATTCAGATTTCACTACCTTTATCTGAGAGACACACACACACACACACACACACACACACACACACACACACACACACACACACACGTGGCAACAGCAGAGCAACCGGAGAGCGTGTGTAAAAATGCAGAAAGCAGAGTCCTGCCCCCTCACGTTCTCCCTGCCTGTCAATCCCATACTCCCTCTCCCACTTTCTCAATTTCTCGCTCTCCTACATCCAGGGAACAATCCCAGCATTGTGGAAACAACTCCTGCTCTTCAACTTAAACCCTCTGGTTTTCTCACTCCCTCGCTTCCCCACCACCTTTCTTGTTTTTTTTTCTTGTATCACCTTTAGCCCCCCCCCCCACCCTCTCTCTGTCTCTCTTTCTCCCTCAGAGTGTTAGTCAGATGCCACACAGATTTTCAACACACCCCCTTTGGCATCTTAAACCAGTCATCATCACTTTATGATTTCAGCATATGTGACACACATCTTGTGCTCACATGCATGAGCCTCTCCAGCGGACACTGACTCACAACCAGCTGAGAAAAAGGATGTGTCTGAGTGTGTGTGTGTGTGTGTGTGAGAACATCTTAAAGAGGGCTCTATATAAAGCCGAGCAGGGCAGAAACAAAGCCCACTCATATCCTCTGTAAAACAATCAATAGCCGAACAGACGTCCAGCTGTAAATAAATAGGAGCGGGGGAGAAAGAAGGGAAGGGAGAGAAAACACAACGGTAGAGCGGCCGTATAATGCTCCCGGGGGGATGGCAAAGGAAACAGGTTGTGTTTGAACAGCCTTCATACGTGGCCAGAGAGCAGGAGGAATATAAAAAAAATAAAAAAGCAAAGCAAGCCTGACCAAGGAGGGGAAAGTGAGGCGAGGGGCTGCAGACAGAGAGGAGAGGAGAAGGAAACGGAGGAGGAGGAGAAAGCAAGGAGGGAGGGAGGATCTGGGAAATGTGCAAAAGGAGGGTGAAATGGTAAAGGAATATTTGCGAGGTATAAAGGGGGGAATAAACCCCTCATCTTTTTCAAGTCTGTGCGATTAGTCTGCTCGGCACAATGTGGGTATGAGCATGGTCTGCACTTGTATTAGCCTTTTCTTGGTCTTGCTCTCTCCCTCTCTCTCCCTCTCTCTCTCCCTCTCTCTCTCTCCCTCTCTCTCTCTCTCTCTCCCTCTCTATCTCTCCTTCCCCCTCCATCACCAGCTTCTGCATGCACGTAGGCACAGTTGGTTGCTAGGGTTACTGAATTGCCCCCATTTTTCTGGGTTTGTGAGGAGCAGAGGGAAAATGAGAAAGAATAATGTAGATTTGTCTCCCCTGTAGGGTCTGGCTAATCAGGTTACCAATATACTCTCTCACACAAGCACACACTCACACAGAGGATTTGATTCCTTTTTGAACCCAGAGTCCTCTGTCTTTTCAGGTTTTTCTTCCCTTCTACATTCTTGCTTGCATTCCTGTTCTCCCTTATTTGTTCTCCTCTACCTCCCCTATTCCTTCTTTTCATCGCTTTCTTTTTCCATGGTGTCACTGCTGTTTCCTCATCTCCCTCTGGCTCTGGGGTGGTATGCTCTGGGTGCACGTGATAAAGGCGGTCGGGCTTTTTGATTAAACGGAATTCCCAATTGCCGGTGTTGTCTGTTGCAAATAATTTGGCTTGTCAGATGTTTTCAAAGCCTGATATTTGTGAAAACCCAGAGGTCGGTTTTCATAACTTGCATCAGCATCGGATAATGTGAATGAGCGGAGGGAGGCTGGGCGGGTTGCCTGGTATCAAAGAGAGAATTTCTGTATTGTGACAAGTTTCTGTGTGTGCTTGTTGGAAGTGGGCAATCACGGCACGCTGCTGCTTGCCATTCGGGTTCACACCTCTGCTAATGCCGTTTTAATGAAGCCATTCATCACCTCCTCTCAGCTGAATCTGCATCACTAGCACACACACACACACACACACACACAAAACTGCAGCCGCGCATTCTCTTTCCTCTTCCTCTTCCATATGAATGTGTGAGGACACGGTGTTCTTCCCCCTGGTTGCCATGTGGATGCACCAGTTCTATTTTAGTTGATCCCGCCATAAAAAAAGCTTCTCCGGCGAAGAATTCTCCAGTTTTATGTTTTGTTTTTTTTTCCCCCCGAATGTTTGTTGCTGCACATATGCAGGCTCAGAGAGGCTTGTTTAAAAGTGCTGAGTCTTAGCTTTACTTTAAACCGACTTTGAATATAGGAATACTGTAGTCTTCTTTCCCACAGTCAGCACACGCACACACACACACACACACACACACACACACACACACACACACACACACACACACACACTATGCCTTTCTGAGCCAAATTGGCCCATACGCATTTAGAGCTTTACTCTAAATGCGTATGGGCCTTTTTGCTTTGTCCCGATGAAGAACTCGAGTCCACATCATATGACTGTTGAATTCTTTTCTACCATATTTTGATAAACTACAGCTACACCGGGAGACTGCATACCTCTTCCATGGCAAAACAGAGCTGGAAAAAAATGTACTGGATCTGTTTTAAAATTGCATTGTTTCTTCCTTGGCTCATGCTGCACCATTCCAACAAAGTTCGTGGAAACATGCTGGAGACATTTTTGTCTAATCCTGTTGACTATCAGGCAGAAAATTGGAGGTAAAATTAGCACACACAGCTGTATGGGTAGGAAGATAAACAGCTGAATCCAAGCATCCTCTTCTCTCTGATCTGCAATACGTACTGTAGAGAGGCAGACCTTCTCTCCCCCCTGAGGCCCCCTCACTTCACACTCAAACCAGATGCACTACCTACTACACGCAGCCACTCACACACACATACACTTATGCGTTAGCACGCACTGCTAAACCAGTTTGTTGGCTGTGTGGATGGCCTTGGGGTGCACGTACACCTAGCGTGTTGACCTAGGCCGGAGGTTAGGTTGAGGTCACTGTTAGCCAGTTATGCAGCAGCGGGAAGTAGGTGTGTGAAGCTCAAACTTCCTTCCCACGTCTTCCTTTTCACTCATCCATGTGGTTCAGGCTCCTGCTGTGTACAAACAAGGAAACAGGGCCGCATCTGTGCAGACTGCTGTCGCTCTAAAGAGGGAGAGGGAGAGAGAGATAGAGAGAGAGAGAGAGAGAGAGAGAGGAGACATATCGCCCATGCTCCCTGACACAGTGACATGAGATAAACCAGTTTGGGTGGTTGGACAAAACAGGTTTTACCACCACTAACTCCAGACTGGACTTTGAAAGCGTCAAGTTTTCAAGCATCTCTTAAAAAAAAGAGGAAGATGGAGAGGTGCACAGAATTTGTGAAGAGAACTGAAACGTAGATCTCACTGCACATTTATGTAATTCAAATGAATTCAATCAGTGAAGTGTGAGAGGGAGTGAGCTCTGCAGGTACTGTGAACCGTGAAGGAGAAGTCAGCTTGTGACAGAAATCGTCTCTGGGCTCATATCAGTACAAGTTGCAGGGTGTGGCTCAGTGAGCAGATTGCTTGCCTTCCTGAAAGTGTTTATGTATTTGTTTCTGTATATCTGTATATATGTTTGTGTATGCTGGACTGCCAGTGATGTGGTGTGGATGAACCCACGCTGAAAGTGTTATTTACCTGCAGCAGACACCGTGCAGGATCAGTTTGGAGGCAGCAGCCCCAGCACATACCAGGCTTGATATTTATCTCCCGTCTTTGCAGGCGCCTGTTCGCAGTCTCTTGTTCTGAATCTCACGGAGCGTGGCCAGGGGGCAATGGTGTGTGTGTGAAGAACACGCCGATATGTGCTCTTCACTCATGCATGTTTAAGCGTGTCCTGAGGCTGTGGAATATGTTCTGTAAGAGTCTTTGAACCTGTCATGTACAAACGCAACGGAAAGACCGTTTGGCTCTTTAGTTGCATAACAGTCGCTGTGCAGAGTTTGATGGCGATTGAGACGTGATTGACATGTGTTGCAAGTTTCATAAACCTACTCGTACAGCCTCATGTCATTCAATAGCCGTACAGTAAACTGTCTTGCTTCAGATGTTTTCTCAGTTCGTTAGGTCTTTTTGGAAGGAATTTGGCATTATAAAGTGATTTACATCTGGTGATGAATGTTGTACATCTGTAGAGTATAACCACACCCACAGTTTCTTTCAACTTTTAGAGGTGAAAATAATTAGATACGTGAGTAAGATCCGGAGTTCAGGTGATGTCAAAGTGGGAATCCCACCGAACAGGAGGTGGTGGATGTTTTAAGGGCGTGTGAGTGCAGGAGGATGTGCGAAAACAGTCACACCTAAAATATTTAAATTGAGGCAGTCGGCGTAGTTCACAAAGCACTATATGAGTCATAGTTCTGCAGAATTCATCACTGGTGACAAAAGAGTGCACTGATGTAACCTGCGACCTGTTGACAAATGGCTCGAAAGTTTCTATACATGCACAGTTCAACAAAGGAGGGTGTTGGCTGTGTGTGTACAGTGCAGTCGGTTGAGGTTTAAAAATCGAGTATTTCCTGTGGAGACATACTGACTGATGATCGGTCAGGGACTGGAGTTCATTGTTTTTACTAATTCTGAGCCAAATCGAGCACCTCATTGTCCATTTATGTAATTTGCACCCTCTTTCCTGTAACAGTGTGGTATGTTTCAGAGTTGTTTAAGTGAGAAAAGCTCCAGTAACTTGGAACATTTGGGAGAGATTGTTATATGTTTGTTTCTTTTCTAAAGAATTACATTTTACATTTGGGAGGTGAAGTTTAGCTCAGTTGGTAGGAAGGGTGACCCCTGTACAGGGAAACTTGCGTTGGAGTCCTGGTCCATGTCCTTTGATGCGTGTTTTCCATCCATCTCTATCCTTCCTTCCTGTCCCTCTACAGCTGTCCTGTGCACACCAAGGACAAAAAAAGCCCCGAAAATAGACATAAATTGCATTGAAGAAAAGTCGCTTTTTGATTATAAAGGATAGATAAAAAGAAGCAAGTCACACTTTCAACAAGTCAGTGCATCCCCACTATCCTGCGTGGCGAGCTAACAGCGCTAGGCACTTTGTTAAGGCTGCGTGTAGTAGCTGCAATTATGCACTCGCCGTTTGTTTTCAGCGGCCGAGGCAAGGACGCTGTCACATGTTGTTATTGTCAGCAGAGTCAGGAGGTGCGTTTTGACACGGCGAGGCCCACCAGGCACAGCGACACTGCTCCTCTGTTCAGGCCTGCGATTGAAAAGGAAATCTCTCCTGTCACTGGCCCTCTCCCTGCGCGCTGGGCCCACAGTGGAGTGTACAGTCCATGTGCCGGGCTGCGCTGTGGGATACCCCTCTCAGATTACCACCTCAGTCCCCTCACCCTCCCTCTGCTGCCCCTCCCTTCCCTCCCTCCTTCTCTCTCTCTCTCCCCCTCTCCTCACATTCCGACTCAGTCCATGTGCTTCAAGCAGAGTGGAAATGGGAACATCCCTCTCCTCATACATGCACACACACACACACACACACACACATGCTCATTCCTGTTGTGCAGTGGCCCATACAGGACACAGGGTTGGTGTGGAGCTCGTGGCTGCTTCTCCTATAGGTTGGAGTGCTCCATGCTGTCGAGTCACTTTGTTCAGGAACAAAGTCTAGAGCTGAAAGTTGAGTAACACAGTTTTTTTTTTTTTTACTTTTCTCAGAACTGAAAGGGTGAGAACTAAGAATTGGGGTGACGATGAAGATGAGAGGGTAAAGAGGGGGTGATGGCCTTTCACACAAAGAAGCCTCCCATCAATCACAGCGTCACATTCGTGGCATAGCCGTCTGACACAAGCATGTTCTGGAGCCCCCATCGCTCTTTCTGTCTCCTGCCCCAAATCCTGCCTCTCACTCCCTTTCTCTCTGTGATTCCTTTCTGTGCGAGGGCAGTGTTGCATGTTAAAGGCTGTCCATGACACACACACACACACACACACACACACACACACACACACACACACACACACACAAACAGGCATTCACTGTGTGTAAAGGTTGCAGTGGGAGGCAGCAGGCTAAGTGGCCAAGTGTGAGAGGGGCTCTTGTCATGTGCTGATGGTATTCCCGCGGAGGAATGTGGACGAGAGAGTTTCCCAGTCTGGAGTTGTAGATTCCCACAGCTGGATCTGAGCATGAATGTGAGAGCTCTTAAATCACTGTTGTCTCATCACTTGTGGGGATGCACCAATTGTAATTTTCTTGACCAGTTCAGATACCAAATTGTTTTCTTTTTTTATCCCAAGTGTGGCCTGCAGATAGTGGCTTTTGCAGACTTTTCTTATATTACAAATTTTACTCACTGAACAGTTTCCCTGCAACTGTACTCCTTTTACTTGATCTTCCCATTCTCACTTCAGTAACTCTCATAATGCTCTGTGACGGGGAAAAAAAGGTAAGAATAATGACAAACAATCAAGACACAATGTGCTTTATGCAAACGCCTGGCCTGTCTAGGAGAAGCTATAAATAACCTTAGAATGGTGAATGATTTTTAAGATATCTGCCTTTATTGCAACCAAAATCAGATTAATCCCATGTTACCTGAATTGATGTTGGTCCCTCCACCGCCCGCTCAGTTCCAGTATCCGGAGACCAGCTTTTTGATGTTGTGTCCTCGAAGAGATTGTGCTGAGAATCAAAGTTAAATACACAGACTGGATTCAGCAGACTGAGATTTGCATGAACCGCCCTGAATTCAGGCAAAACAAAGAAAAACAAACTTGCAGCAGTATTTTGGCATAACAGCCTCCTCGTAAAGCAGCTATTGTATCTCTGCACAACACGTTGACACTTAATGCCCATTGTTCTCGGGGTCTTTGTGAGCGATAATGGCCAGGAAGGCCTACAGTATGTGTGAGTCAGGTCCCTGGCTGTATCCCTCTCCATTGTGTCCTGCACGTACTGGCAGTGACAATGCCAGCCACTGTCCTCTGAGTGAAATACATCGCTGTCATAGCTGACATTACTCTACATGGCCCATATGCACGCAGCACAGCTGGCCTCAGCGCAGCCTCTACAGCACAGAGGCCATTTTGAATTCATGAATTATTTTGTTGTGTTTGGTACAACAGGGAGAATGGGTCTGATTTCTAGCAAAGAGGCGAGGGAATGAGAATGCAATTTCTGTTTGTTTTGTTTTTTTCCTCTCTACCTTTTTGTCTGAAGGAGTGGAAGCATAGAGAAAGCATAGGGAGGGGAAAGGAGGTGGAGAGGGAGTGTATGTGTACGCCTGATGTCTGGGAGCTGGAGAGTCAGAACAGCAGGACTCCGGCAGATCAAACAGGCTTCTTCTGCGGATAAGAAACAGGACTAGTCAGGGGAGAGAGAAAAACACGGGCAGGGAGAGGACACAGCAGAGAGAGAGAGAGACTCACTCTGTGTAGCCCTGCAAAAACCAGCGAATCACTAAACAATTAAAAAAAACAAAACAAAAAAAAGAAACACAAGTGACTGTCACTTTACCTTATGTCTGACTGGTCTGTGAGTCCACCGAGGTGAGTTTTGAACAGGTGTGGGCCACATGTCTCCCACTGTTCCTCTATGACCTTTGACCCCTCTTCTTCCCTGCCAGCTACAGACACTCCAGAGAGCTGCTCCAGCCTCTTAAGAATTGGGAAGGGGGGTTGTGGCAGATATATATTCGCTGGAGATCTACGTCTGTGTCTGTGTGTGTGTGTGTGCGTATTTACGATGCTGAGATTACTCTGCGTGTTAAAAAAAAAAAAGAAAAAAGTGCTCGCTCTTCTCGCCCTTCAACACGGAGGCAGCATCAATAATTCAGCGACACATTGCAGAA
Organism: Karalla daura; assembly: GCA_029224185.1. Lineage (NCBI taxonomy): Eukaryota > Metazoa > Chordata > Actinopteri > Chaetodontiformes > Leiognathidae > Karalla > Karalla daura. The sequence continues at coordinate 26,480,307 of CM055188.1, forward strand.
CACAATGCTGGAGCTTTCTCTCCCTTCCCCTCCCAGTAGATTCCTCAGTGTTTATCTGTCTCCTGGTAGTCTCCTGTTTTTATGCCCCCATTTTGTTTCTCTCACCCCACCTCCCCCCTGAGTTTTGTCCATTTTGCCTCTCCCCAATCTGTCATGTTTTCACCTGCGAATGTGTCAAAACCTCTAATTTTCTCTTGCATTCATTAGCGTCTCCTTTTTCTTTCATGTTAGATTTTCTTTCCTTTTTCCCTTGATTTCTTTGATCTGCCTGTCCATCTTTGCCTATCTGTTCTTGGCTGCAATTGTTTTTTATCATTTCTTTTTGATTGATGGATTTGAAAATGTCAGAAAAACTTTCACAGAGGCAAACATACCTTGTTTTGTTGACAGCTCAAAGGTAACCAGAAAATATTTGGGTTTTCGAAGCTCTTCCTTCAAAACATACTCAGAAAATGCTTGACTTCAAGAAAGTTTCGCATTATTTTCTAATTTGATTGTCAGTCAATTTGTCGATTGCAGCTCTAATCCGATCTATTTCTACTCAAATGATGTCAGGGATTAATTCCTGCTGGACCTCTTTGTCCGCTCCCTCACTCCTCTGTTCTTTTCCTTTTAAAATCTTGTCCCAGGCAGTTTTCTGAGAGGCCGGAGAGGAGGCCGTGGAGGGGAGCAGGGAGGAAAGGGTGTGGCCGCCCACACCACAGCTTGCTATTGTGCTGCACTGATTCCTCTCTTTGAGACACACACACATCACATCAGACACGCTGTGTGGAGTCGCTGACCCGTTGTTCACTCTCCCCTCATCAGAGAGGCGTATTCTCTCGATATCAGGACTTTCCATTCTTGAGTACAGATAGCTTTGTTTTCACTGGGCACCAGGCTCCTGTGGTGTCAAAGGGCATGAGGACTGTGAGACCGACACCAACAGTGGAGTCTTACGAAGTGAGGTAGTTTTCGATATCTGGTGCATTATCTGCCGCAGACTGTGCAGATGGAGACAGGAGGTGCGGTGGATGTTGATGTGGACATGGTCACCAGCAAAGTCGTGCTATCAGTCATTTCTGTCCTATGACAGTGCATTTTCTAACAGACATTGCCGCTGCTACATAAACCAGACACACCAGCACTGTGGTATTCAAGTCCATCAGGTTTACCAGCAGCACATGCCTAGAAGTAAACGAAACAACCACATGAACAGCAACTAGAAAAAAACTGTTTCCACAGAAGTCCCCCCCCTCCACCTCCTCTCGGTCGCTCTGTTTTGGCCTGTTCATCTGCATATTCATTGTTTCCATCATTAGCACTCCATTTTTATTTTTGTGTGTTTGCTTTTCCCTCCATAAACTTCTGACCTGCAGCAAAATGCAGTGAAAATGAAGAGACAAAGGAAAGGCTTATTTTGAAGGGCTGCAAACATTCAAAGTATAGACTATTTGTTGATTCTTATAGCTGGATTAAAAGCCCATTTCTACTGGGCCTGCTCACAATAGTGCATTGCTTTGCTTCCAAAGACAGCCACATATTGTAGTTTTGCACTGTGATCCTAAGAGGTCAGAGATCCCGGTCAGCTAGAGAGCACATGCTCTCCTCAGCCTCTTGCATGTTTCAATGGATGCTCATTTGTTGTCACTGAGGAAGGAAGACAGGTTCTCTGAGTTAAGATCGGCCATTTAATCACATAGGCTGTTTAAAGTGAGGGCAGCACTGTGTTGAATGAGTGCTCTGCATGGACAGAAGCGTGTTGCTGCAGGTGCAAGTGAGAAGAGGAAATGCAAACCAGGAAGTCCATTTTGAATGATAACATCCATAAGTTAACAGGGTTTATCAGAGCCAGTAAATCAGAAAAATAAATACTAAAAAAAACCTTCTCGGGTGGAATTTCACTGCTGGAAATCAATTGCACCAGCGAGTTCTGTCTTTATCTCTAAGCGTAGGAGGTGAATGGCAGAATTGGGACAGTACTACAAGCTATTAAGATTGTGTTTCATAGTGTGTGGCAGGATGACATTAGACTGCATTGCAACATTTCAGTCTTTGAACCAGGTTCAACAAAACAGGGGATGAGCATGTGCTTTGGTTGACGTAGCCCAGTGCAGACCCATTCAGACTGGCTCTGGCATCTTATTAGATAACATTATTCCAATTTTTCCTTGTAATTGATAAACACATCCACCCCAGATTGCTGAGTGTAGGCAACCATATCTTTCATATGAGAATAGACCCTAGAACAGAAATGATTGAAATCAATAGGATCAATCCCCACATCACCAGTGTGAGTCAGGAGCAGAGCTGACTGTGTGTCCTTGGCTGTTCAGCTGTGCTTAGCATCGAGCTGTGACCCTTGAGTTGTTGTTGATATTTGAGCTGCAGGGGCAATCATGTGTCCAAGTAGGAAGTTATGTGTGAGAAAACAGCAACAATAGCCCGTATGTGTGTGCATGTGTGTGTGAGCAGCACAAAGGCTGTCTTCACCGTGTTGGGACGTCCTCGGGCTGACCTCAGGTGAGATCTGCTCTCTCTGCAGCCAGACAACTGCGACACCTCTGGGAGAGCGAGGCTATTCAGATCATCTCCGCTTTGCTTTTGAGTGCTCTTGTTCTACTTTGACTTTCAAGTACTTGGAAGATTTGCTCGCAGCTTTCTTGAGTGCTCTGCACTGCGGACTCCTGCAGCTATAGGGAGGCGCAGAGGGTTTTATTTGGGTAGTGAGCTCGACCTGACCCTGATTCGCCCTACTGCAGGGAGATTAATTTAGTCTGATATGTCCTAACCATTCAATGAGCCTACATCGAACCAAACACCTGCCTTACAGGAAGCTCTGTGCTTCAGTTCTCTGCTTACAAATTCATACATTAGAGGAAAACGCTGACCGTGACCTTGTTTGTTTTTAGCTTTTATTAATCTGAAATCTGTTGGCTGCAGGCTGTCCAGAGCATCATGATTCAAATAAGTGTGAAAAGTACTGCTTTTATGCAAGCTCCACGCCTTGAGCTTTGTTTTTCGAATGATGTCAGCCTACCCGGTGGAGAACTAATCTCTCTCTGATACGAGCTAGTGAGGTTTAATTGACTGTCTCTGTGCTGCAGCTCATCCTGTTACAGGAATTGGATTCTAAGCCCAGCTTCGCTCTGCCAGTTGCTGCCCGAACATCGCTGTGTATCTTTTTGAAAGCTGGAAGCAAAGTTGGGCCCCATTTGCAGCACTCATTAACCACAGCAAACATGCATTGCAGGAGTGTAATTATTTAATTTTGGAAAGAAAATATTCAGGTTAATAATAAGTCTGCAAAGCGTTTGTCCAAATAGTATGTAGACACTGATTAGCGTAATCTGTTTCGCTCTCCGGTCGCTGAATTGAATGAACTACTGCCTCATGCATTTTCTATAATCTCATTTTCCTGCTTTGTCCAAAAGCCCCAAAATATTAATTTAATGGGCAGTCTCATTTGAAGTAAGTCAGGGTAAAATTGGGCTCCTTCCTAGCAATGTGATGAACTGAACTGTATACTGATGATTCCTCATTCGGACCCCCTCTCTTTAAATCATGTTTATCTCATGTCGACCAGATGACCCGGTGGTGTGTGGATCAGTGTATATTAGAGGCTCTTACACCTAGAGGCTTTGATGCCGCCTTGAGTAATTACCACTGTCTGAGGATTACTGTGATTGCATTCTGAGTGGCTAACTGTGATCTCCGCAAGCTTAAGACCCGGCGTCTCCCTATTAGGATGAGGAACTCGGTCTTGGAAGTCCAAAATTAAAGGGAGGTGGAAAGAGACCTGCAGAGTTACATCACCCACAAAGTAAACTTGTGCAACATGTTTATTTCTTGGCTGTCAAGTTTGATATGGAAATGGTGTGAGAGAGTTTTGTGGGGACTTCTTTCCATTCTGTTGGGTACAGAAGGAAACCATGTGTGTTTGTTTTGCCCCATGGAGTTATACTCTTAAAGATGGAGTAGCGATCTTTGGAGTCTGTTTGTTGATACTTGAACCTTACAGCCAAATAAACCTGACATTGAGGTCTGCGCCACTTCTGAAGTTGTGTCCGCCAAAGATGTGCAGGAAGAGAAATATGGTGGAAATCCAGAAGGTCTGAAGCTCCAGAGTGACTTAATTGTGAAAAGTGGTGTAGAATCACTGACTATAAATACCTTTAAAAGAGGCGAATGTACCGTGATCCTCTGCTGAGCCCTAGCTGAGGGAAAACCGGTTTACTGATGCCTACGAGCTAACACATCAGGAAAGTATGATGGCAGAGAAGAAACTTGCAGATGTGCTGCTGGTGTTGCCTCAGGAGGCTGCGGGTTTTATGAAAGGAACGAAATGTAAAACAACCTAAGAGCAAACAACAATGCAGAGAAACAGGAGGAGAGTCTTTTTCTCAGCCAGGTCCCTGGTGTTCCTGCGCTGCTTGACAAATTTCTGTTGCAGTAGTTTGTTGTGCTGAGGTGTTGAGTTGTCCTCCTCCCTGGGAGGCTCCTCTTCTTCTTCGTCTTCTTCTTCTTCTTCTTCCTCCTCTTGAAGCTCGGCCCACTTTCTCACACACACTCTCTCCCTCCACCCCCCCCTCCATCTCTCTGCAGTGCTCAGACATATGCCAAATGTGCTCAGATGAGGGAAATGCAAGAGAGGAAGAATTAAACTCGCTGGCTTCATGTGATGTTAAACACTCAGTGAGTGGAGTGAAATCACACTCAGGGCACCGCTGGCAGACGTTTACCGCAATGCTACACTCTGTCTGGGGCGGGGGGGACGGCTCGGGCGGGGCTCCGCTTCCCCCCCTCACGTGCACACCGTTGCTGTTCCTTATGTAGCCAGGTCTGTTATGACAGGCTGCCGCCTGGTCAGAATGATGGCCGTATTTCACCGGCCTGTCCTGTCACTGCCGGCAACCCCCATCTCTGCGAGCTGTGCCTCTGCTGGAGTCATTACACAGCAAGGCCACTTCACTGTTGCGTGCAAACACACACATGCACACACACACACACACGCATGCCCACATTAACAGGCGTGGGAATGAGTTATACCTCTGGAGCAGGGGGTTGGAGAGACGGGTGAAATGGATGCAGGGAAGGGGAGGTGGATGAGGGGAGGAAGAGGAGGAGGTGATTGCAGTTGCTGCATAGGCTGATCCTGATTCAGCTTTTTTTTTCTTTTTTGGCTTCAGTTGTTAAGGGATGAAAGCCAAAAACTGTACCGCTCTGACTCACACAGTGTTCTCTGATTGTGACCTGCAGCTTATAACCCCTACATGACCTCCTTATTGTACAGCTGATGCCTCTAGCACATAAAGGCAGTTTTGTTCCTTGTGTCTTTTTTCTCTTTTCATTCAGCGTGTTAAGGTGTTTTCTCTGCTTTTAGCTTTGCACTGTAATGCTGACACTCTGGATCATCCGCTATATCTATCAATCTCACAATTTTTGTCAGTCAGTTAATTGCGTCTTTCACATTTGAGGTGCTGGAACCAGCGAAGATTTGTTTCCCAGCCCTGTGAACATCTGAACCAAGTAATCAATTTCCTCAGATTTAATCAGATTCCCTTTACTGATGATAAACTAATCAATTCTTCACTTCATCGCTTAAACGGCACCGGAGCTATTTTAGAGGCTGGTTGCGGATCTCGTAAAAAGATGTTTGGAATTCATCAGGTTGGGTGGGGGGGGGACACAGACCATAAATAAAAATGTGTTCTGCATGGAGCAGACTGCCTTATCTTGTGCATCTGCCCTAGAAATTCTCTCTCCGCCTCCCTGTCTGTCTGAAAGGTGGTAGCCGTAGCTGGAGACAGCGATGATATGACCTTAAGGTGGACGCGGTGCTATCACCTCATGTTATCGACTGCTGTTCTTGGTCTCATCTTCTCTCTGATGAAACATTTTCCCCCTGCTGTTTTCCTCCCAGCCCTGCTTTCCCTCTCCACCAGAGTTAAGGATAAGAATCGGCAGCCGTCAGCAGATACGGCCTTTTACGTTCGGTGCTGCCCCCCCTCCCTACTCCCTCCTCTCAACTCTCACTATTCCCCCACTATCTTCATCTTTGCCATCTTTTCCTACGGCCCTGTTCAGCATGCCGCTGATGTCTTTTGGCATGCAGTGATAAGAGTTGCTGAGTAAGGACAAAGATCACAGTCACGTACGCATGTTTAGTATCAGGCATCTTTTTTCCCACTGGAGTTGTGTATGTGTGGGTGTGGGTGTAAGTGTATTTCTGTGTGTGTTTGGGTGAACATTTAGCTTTGTGACAGAGGCTGTCATGCACAACTATTAAATGACAAAGGGGAGGTTATTACAGGGCTTCAAAGTGTTGATGCTTGCCTTAAGGCAGTGAAGCTATGTGAGTGTGTGTGTGTGTGTGTGTGTGTGTGTGTGTGTGTGTGTGTGTGTGTGTGTGTGTGTGTGTGTGTGTGTGTGTGTGTGTGTGTGTGTGTGTGTGTGTGTGTGTGTGCGCGCATTGAATTGAACTCACTTGCATTGAATCAGACTCAAAATCAGACGAACTTTATGTGTCTAGAGGGGAATTCTTGAGCCAGAAATCATCCCAAAGACAATATAATGGACACAAGTGAAAAAAAAAAAAGTACACCGTCGGTGCCTATCGAGAGCAGGAGTTTATTAAAGCACTGACTCAGTTTCCTAAGACAGAAAGATGGTGAAAAAGAGAGAGAGAAGGTGTGCCTGAACCAGTCATGAGTGTTTTACCTGTCCGTTTTCTTTGGAATCAGGATGAATGTTCACCTGTTAGTGCAGACGAACCTCCACCTGATATGTCTGTACATGACCAACGCCCGTTTGTTTGAAAATCACAGAGATGATGCATAGAGAGAGAGAGAGAGAGATAGAGAGAGGAGCGCTATCCAAGACTGTCCAGGCTGATTTAACTTTGTATACACACAGTCAGACTGACCACTTGCACACACACACACACGCACACACAAACACACATGCATCCACACGCACACGCTCCTTCCATGCTTGTATTGTGGATTAGCCAAATCCCCTGACTGGCTGCTAAGCTGATTAAGGGGGGTGTTATGCACTGGTCATTTGGAAACACTGGAAAGAGTGTATGCCACACACACACTAGCACACACGCACGCACACACACAAGCAGCAGACATCTCAGCTTAATATTGTCTCTCCTGCTGGCTCAGAGTGGTATAATATGTGTGTGTGGTTTTGTCTGATACCTTTTCATACCTCCGCAGACAGATGGCATAGATTACTTTACTGTCATGTTTGCATCCCTGCAGTGTGTGTGTGTGTGTGTGTCTCAGAGACTGGGAGTAAGAGAGAGAGAGAGAGAGGGACAGAGAGATGAAGGCTGTTGGAACAGACTGAGGCCCAGATGGCTGTGTCCGACAGAGACAGGAAATGGAGGTGACACCAGGTGGATGGTACCCTTGAGGATGAACTACACACCCACACAGGCACAAATTAGCCCACAGGCCTGCCTCAAATCTCAGGAATCGATTAATTTTAAGATACTGTGTGACCCATTTGGTGCAGAGGCAGCCGGTCAGTGACTTAATACATAGAGATGTAGTCAATCAATTCATCATTTTTTTGCTTTTTTTTTTAAATCAAGGAAATTCATAGTTTTTCAGAGCTATCAACTGTTCATTGGTATTAACTTGATGATCACAGTTTTCAAAAGCTAAAGTCGAGATGACATGCTTATTTTATTCAACCAAAGATTAGTTGCTTGCCTTTTTGTCTTTTGGAACTGCTGGGTTAAAACTGACAAATTGATTATCAAAGTGGTTTCTGAATAATCCATAAATCTTTTCAGCATTTCATCGACACTTACAACCACTTTCAGCCTGATGAAACAATTCCTTGTTGCGGCTTTAATCTTGTTTGAAGCCCCTTCATCTTCTCTCTGTCTCAGAGTCTGTGTGAAGCCCCCTTCTCTCTCACCCCCCCCCATCTCAGACTGGGTTAGTGGAGCAAGCAAGGGCTGTAAATGGGGTGAGGAGCTAGTTAACTTTTGATAAGCAGCCTTTTTCATTATGCATAGAGACCCCAGCCCCCATTCTCCAACCCTGCAACCCCTCTTCCACCAAGGGAGAGGAATTTTGAACACGCGAGGCCCGTCAGTGTGAGGCCAAGACGTAGAGTACACTCATTTCATTTCACATTTATGCCAAAAAAAAGAGTCTTATTTGGTGGGAGGTTGTAGAACAACTTCCACGTCAGTTTAGTTGTAGATGTCTTGGTTGGCATGGGAGACTTACCCTTAACCCTAGCTTTGTGACCTCTGACCCCTGACCTGTCTTCCCAGCTCAAGAAGGACCCCTGACAACAGCCTTCGTGGCTCAGACTGTGGAAAGCACACACACTCTATCTCTCTTTTTCTGTATCTCACCGTCTTTCTTTCTTTCTCTCTCGCTCTCTCCCACTCAGACACACACAGACACACACACATATACAAGTACTTCCATGAGAGTCTTCTCCCTTTCCTGCTGCTGAAGATAAAGCACCTCACTAGCCAGTAAAGGGTTAATGACTTCCTGATCTGAGTAGTAGTGCAGAGGAATTTACCCCCACTGAGCACTACCCCCCCCCCCCCCAAAATAACCCCATCTCCCTCCCTGTCACCTCTTTTTCTCACTCCCCAGCTCACCCAGCCTCCATCTCTCCCTGCTCTTTCCACAAAGACTCCAAAATGGACGAGTAATGGTTTATCCACACACTCCAGTGGAGAGGCCAAGTGTATCAGCAGACCCCTGTTATTACGTTTGCCACACAGTGATAATCCGGTTTAATGATGTAACGTTAAGGTAATATTTGATCTGAAGCGCTTGTTCGCTGACGAGTGATATCATGATAGATGTTGCAACTTCACTGTGCCACGCAGTTAATAATTTGTCTTATTGTGTTTGGCATTTAGCCAGTGTAATAGCTGAGGCATCGCTCACTAGTTGTCCAATCTTGTCTCGTCTAACTGGTTCTCTGACATTTGGAAGCGTTGCGCTTTGTTGCTGAGAGTTGCCTGCGTTGATCGATTGATCTGTTGTTTTGGAGATTCCAGGAAATACACAATATTTCTGCACATAACCTCCTGGAAAACTACGTAGTGCACCCTTTTTAAATCGTGACAATGAAGACAACACAAAACATATGTTGTGTGTCATTCAGAGAGCTGCAGATCTGCCACTAGATGAGTCATTACCTGGTTCAGACTCAGCCAGGCAAGCACTTTGCTGATTTTTCATGTGACTTTATTCTGATTGAAAAGATGCGTTAGTTATCCCTCTTCTCCCTCTACCTTCCTGGAAATGTACCTCCGAAAAATATTCAGCTATTCTCACAGCACAACTCACAGCTACTTCAGACTCTGCTCATTCATTGTTAATAAGATGTTTACAGATGACGGTGGGAAACGTCTCTCAAAAGTGGCCTTTTCGTGACATGTCAGTAAGCCCTGCTTTCACAGGGATTTTTTGTATTTCCTGGGTCCTGGCTGGTTTAATTAGTGTGTGCCCTGTGTTTATTTGTTTGTGTGTCAGTGAAAAGTCTGAGAGGTCAGATGTCTCTTCTGTGCTTGTCAGTACTTGGTCTTCCATGATAAAGTTGGAGCTGAGGAGAAACTTGCACAGGTCTTAAGAGACATGGGTAAGTTTTACCCTCTAAAACCTCCTGTTCTTTACTTATTTATGCTTGAGTGCAGGACAGAGTAGCTTTTATTTCTCTCATGTCCTCCGCTGCTTTTCTCTCTCCTGCCTGTCGTGCTGCTCTCCAGCACACAGAGCAGGTCTGCAGCGGTTTGGCTTCAGCACAGTTTTCCATGTCTGAAAGTCACCAAGCTCGTTAACTGGCCTCCTTAAGACGACACTGCTTTTCCTAAAGGTTTCAAGCTCTGGGTGAGAGAGGAAATGCCTGTATAAGTTTTAGCATTTATGAGTGCGTTCGTGTGTTCGTGTGTGTGTGTGTGTGTGTGTGTGTGTGTGTGTGTGAGAGAGAGAGTAAGAGAGAAAATGCAAGAAAAGGAGAGAGAGAGAGAGTGCATGTGCGTGTGTGTGTTTGTTTTTAGAGGAAAGTCCAGGCCCAAGGAAAAGACATTGGCTGGAATCTTTCCATTCCTGCAATAGTTTTCCTTCCAACACTTACTGTACTGTAATTCTATCTTTTCCTTTACTCCCCAGCTCTCTAGCTTGTGTGTGTGTCTGTGTGTGCATGTGCATGTGTGAATGTCCGTGTGTGCGTGTGTTTGTGTGCGCGTTTGTACGTACGTACGTACAGTGAAGCTGTATTAAGCAGGCATGTCTGGAACTAATAGATTCCACCCTGCTGAAGAATCTTATTAGGAAATACTACCTGCAACCTGAGGCTACAGACTACCAACTCAATCAACTGCCTTAAAAGAATCACATCCCACAGCTTCACCATCCACACACACACATACACACATACTACACACACAGCCACAGTCCCCCCTTCAACCTGCGAACCCCTGGCCCAGTTTCTCTTCGTCGGCCAGTCTCTCTCTCTCTCTCTCTCTGTCTCTCTCTCCCTTTTCCTGCCTGGTTTCAGGTTCAGAGGGGTTATATTGGTCGACCCCACAGCTGCCTGTTTTTCTTCAGGCTCTTTCATTTGAAGAAACACACACACACCTCAGTCCAACCCCCCATCCTGCTCACCGTCATCTGCACACACACACACACACACGCACACACGCTTCCTGTGGTTGTTTTAGTAGGACCCCCCCCTCCTCCCATGTGCTCCCTACTGGCAATGAACCGGTCCGACTGACTTCCTGTCTCTCTGTCCTCTCTTCCTGTGTGTACAGGGATGAATGGACATATTATTCACAGTGACGCACCCCCCCACACACACTCACACACTCCTCCACACACACACACACTCTCACCCGTTTACACTGCTTTCTGTTCTTTCTCCTTTTTTCTTTCTGCGTCTTTCTTTCTTCTGAGGACAATAGTATGAGCTCACAGTGGTACAACTCAAAACCATTACCAACTCCCCCTTCCCCTCCTCTTCTCCAGCGCTCCGTGCTGCAGTATCAGCCCCCGGAGCAACAAAGACCAGGCCTCATTGCGTTCACACAGTGTGTACGCGTGCTCAAGAGCACGCAGCCACACACACACACACACACACATACGCAAAAACACAAACAGAATGGGTAATGCTCAGCTGCACCAGTAACTAGATCTCCCGGTTGAATGTCTTTGATTCGTTAACTTGTGTGTGTGTGCGTGTGTGCGTGTGTGGATTTGTGTGGGTGTGTTGCCGCTGTGCAGACTGATTACCTGGCGCAGGTTACGGGCACTAAACCTCAGCGCTGGCAGCGATGTCGTGTTCAAAGGATTATCTCAGTTTATCCAACTGGTGTCTCCTGCGCCTGGTTTGGACCCTGGTTTTTTACTGATTATGAAAACATGACACATCCCTTACGATGCTGAACGTGCCAAAGTGATGCCTCAGACCTGGCAGCGTGGAGACGTCGCTGCAGCACAGTCTGTGTCCGACAAACAGAGAGAGGTTATATCACCACTTTCTTTAGAGGTTAACCTGAAAGTGAGAGCAGCAGCAGAAATGCCTGGTCATGCTCATGAAAAATTGTGCAGTCGCGATGTCCCAATCAATACTGAATCAGTCTGTCCAAATCCAAACATTTCTGGCCCAAGATTGATTTTCACATTAAAATATCAATACCGAAACTAAGTAATTTTGGGTAAATGTGTATTTGTCATCAACAAGGAGACACTCGAAAGTAACAATGTTATCATTGGGATGTACTTTGTGTTTCCATTTATGAAAACAGGGAGTGTCTGTCATGTCAGGGCTATGCACACACCTCAAGCACAGGCACAGGTTTGTTCAGTTCAATTTAACTTTAGTTAAAGTGCAAATGTTAACATATGGATAAGATCTGATCCAAACTGTAATGTACAGAGAAACCTACAGTTCCCTGTTCAGTTCACCTTTTTCAAAAAACCTTTAGGTGTTTCCCTCTCCTTTAACGTGTCTCTTTGTGTTCAGGCTTTTTTTATTGTCTTTCATTTTCGACAGTTTTGCCACGTTGCCCTAAGTCTCTGTAGGAAAGGCATTGATCTGAATCACCAAATGATGTGTGTGCCAATTATTATCGGATTGAGTATCAAACGTGGCGTGACTGATCCAACATTTGATACAGTTTTTTTTCCGTTGTGGTCATTAAAAAAATTCAGCGTTCTTGCCACCGGTTAACATTCATTCAGCCATAGTTGGCTGCTGACTCAGCTTTTCGTACCACAGCAATCTCAACTTGGGAACAAATCCAGTGAGTCTGACCCGTTGGGGGGCAAAACATTTTATATTTGTGGACAAAGTTACGTACATGTTGCTGTATTGCTTGATATATCGGGTAGAAAACTTGTCTTAACTCGCTAAGCAGTGTGTTAAGTTAAGTAAGTTGTATCTTAGTTGAAAACAGACAGTGAAGGAGATGTGTTATCTGTGGTTTGTTGTTCCTCTTTTTTTGTTTGTACCCTCTCTAGCCAGTTCAAGCCTTGTCTCGAACACGCACAGCCACACAGTCACAACTACTCGTAAACAGTTCCCATGTGTGTGTTAGTGTGTGTTTGTGTGTGTGCATACGCGTGTGTGTGTGTGTCTCTCTAAATCAGTCCAGTAATGGAGGAGGACAGATCTGGGGTGGGGCTTCCAGGAGTAGCTGCCGTCAAAACAGCTCAGGGTGACGGTTCGGCCTTGTGGTGTCACATCACTGTCGCTGTGTGTGTGTGTGCGTGTGTGTGTGTGCGTGTGTGTGTGTGCGTGTGTGTGTGTGTGTGTGTGTGTGTGTGTGTGTGTGTGAGTGTGTGTGTGTGTGTGTGTGTGTGTGTGTGTGTGTGTGTGTGTGTGTGTGTGTGTGTGTGTTGTACCCACAGCCCGGGGTGTTTTCAGGTATAATGAGTGCTCGCTTCAGTATGTGTGGCTCTTGTATCTAGGCCAACTTATCCAGCAGCATCCAGGGCACCCATCACTACTGTCAGTTTCCAACTTAAACAAAAGCTGGTCCTTTTTTTTTTCTCTAGAGAAACTTCAGCTAGAGACAGTAACTTTGCTTCGGCAACATAAATTTTAGGTTCCATGCATGTCGTGGCAATGTGACTTGTTTGTTTGCCTTTTTGGAAGCATGTATATTTCTAGTTTTGTTCGTCCGTGCATTTGTATGCATTATCATGTCCAATTCTGCATTCTGCCTCAGCCCGCAGCAGGCATTGACTGTGGTGGGAATGTGATTGTATTGTGGTTGCTCTGCCTCCATCCATCATCTCTCCCTATTTTTGTCTTCCTCTTTCTAGGTCAGGATAAGCAAACAGATCAATAATGGATGATTAGGAGGGGCAGGTTTTGGATGAAATGGTCTAGAGGAGAAAAATGGCACTGGACTGCCCAGAATTTCAACCGTCTTGTCCTCACCATTAATCTTCAAAGACAACCAGGCAGACAGGCTGTGTAGACATTTACACGCACGTTCTCTTCATATCCACAGTGAAAAGACACAACAAGCCAACAGGTGGCTCATGCAACTGGGCAGAGATCCAAAAGGAGGAAGCAAACAACTCAGTCAGAATCAACAGTAACATGCAAATCTTTTATGACAAGTAATGCGTGAACTTAAAATACACCCAACTATGTGCATGCGGTATGAAGCGTCAAAGCAAAACACTGATACTATGAGAGGCAGAAAAGCCAGATAAACTTCTTTGGTGACACATCCTGCAATGAGGAAGAGCCGTTTCAGAGGTTGATACTGTATCCTCTTAAGTTCGATTGCGCAGTCGGTGTCACCGGCGAACAAAGTGAAGAGAAGTATGTGGTGGGCTCCTGCAGACTGAGCCAGACAGCACTCAGCTCTACAGACAGGAGGAGGCGGAGAGGAGGGGGATGGGGAGGAGGAGGAGGTGGTGGAGAGAGGAGAGCATCAGTAAAGTAGAATCCCAGAGCCCGATTACAAGACCTGCTCTCATCTGCCTGGAAAATGTGACTGTGCTGTCTGGACGAAGGGGGGGGGGGGGGGGGGGGGTCAGTGGAGTGGAGGCGTCACATTCCAGTTCACATCCCACTTCTTACTGGCTCGACAGGGATGATGACCATTTCAGAGGGATGAGACGAGGAGGGAGCACCGCATCGCTCTTTTCTGTCAGCGTCTCTCCTTTCTGCTGCACCAAGCACCCTGTCTCCCTCCTCCCCGGCTGGCGATAACAGCGCAGAGATGGATAAACACTTTTTGTTGGGTGCCTTAGGAAATTCAGCTCAGGGGCCAGCATCAACACGGTATAGAGCGGAGAGAGGGCTGTGGTTGAGTCACACAACCATATATTTAGTAAATGGAGCATGCTGTCAGAATTGCTATTCATCCCTAATATGACTGTTAGGGGCCTGAGTGTGGTTTGGAGGCATGGGGGGGGGCATGGCCTCCCCATTGAATTAATCTTAGCTCCATTAAACCTGCTTTGGAAACATTGAAGACCACTTGGGACTGATGCCCCTCCTCCCCCTCAGGGTGCCTCTCTGTGGATTACCCTCTGCTTTCTGTCACCTTCTTATGCTCCTTATGGAGGGGTGCGCTTGTTTTCGGCTGAGGTGTTTGTGCAGATGGTGCACGTTGTTGTGTTCGGGTAATTACAAGGCAGCCATCTCAAGGTTTTGTGTTGCAACCTTGAGGGGCGGGACACTGACTCATTCCCCATCATTGACAGAGTCGTACAATGAGGAAATTTCACATAGACACACACACACACATGCACAAACACACATGCACACACACAACCATGCATTAACACACAGTCCACGAGTCAGTAACACATGTTGTCAAAGCAAATATTCTCACTGGGTCATTAGCGCAGACACAGGCTGTGTGTATGCATTTATCTGTTGGGTACATTAGTGTTTGCAGGGTATCGTCATGTTGCTGTTTAACTCCTCCGTTCAGACCTTTTAATTAGTAAAGAACAGCTTTTAGTCCTTCCTGTCCTGAATCAGTTCCCCTCCCTATGTTTTTCGAGTGACTGTCAGAACAACCTCTCTAGTCATGTTCTTGTCTAGCATCGAAGCTGCTGTCCTGAATGTATGGCTTTTGCATTGTATTTTATGGTTTCTATAGATTCGGGGTCTAGATTGTGGGTCAATCAGAGAGACATGTTTTGATCCGCTGTATGGTGCAAAACTGCAAAATTAGCAATAAAACTTTGTGAATTTTGGATCTTGGATCCTGACTGCGAGCGGACAGAGTCACTGTCTGGTGGTACAATGTGTAGGTCTGTATTTATGACAAAGAGAGAGAGAGAGAGGGAGAGAGAGAGAGAGAAGTGGGAGACGGGGAGGAGCGGGTTGGTGGCAGACACATTTAGATATCCCACTTCTCTTTGTGGTAATGAGAAACTGCACTCTCAGCTGTTAAACACAAAGGCAGCATCAACAGCCGCTGCCGGCCCGACGGACGGCTGACTCTCTGCCTGCCTGCCTGCGATTTTGTGTGTGTATGTGTGTGTGTGTGTGAGTGAGTGTGTGTGCTGGAATCGGTGTGTGAGAGGGAGAGAGGAGTCTGTACGGCTCTGCAGCCGGGATGGAGGCCAAAGCTGTGCGCTTTCTCTACAGCCAGCGATGCAAAGGTAGGACGATGGACGAGCCATAATGCAGCTTGGCTGGCAAAGTGTCTGTATGTGTGTGTGTGTGTGTGTGTGTGCGTGTGTGTGTGTTTGTTGTTTCTTCACTTCCCTTAAGAAGGATGCATGTGCCGCCTGCTCTGCATTGGCAGGCAGTTATGAGAGCATAGCATTAATCTGTCAGCTGTCAGCGCTCATCCAGCTTATCACGGTGATGTCCTTGGTTTCGGTGGACGCGTGCACGTGTTGCTGTGGACGCTATGTGTGTGCCAGTCTCTAGCTAACTGCAGTGGGCAGGACTCTCCAGAAGACTTTTTTTTTCCCCCGTAGCCGGTGATTGAATATGGTTAGTGAGTGTGTCTGCGCTGAGTGCACTCTATTAATTTGAGGCCAGACTGCAGAGCAGCACGGAGGAGGGAGAGGGGAAGGAAGCAGGAGGAAAATGAAAAGTGATAAGCCGGGATAAATGACTGCCTCTAGAGATCCGTCTGTGTGTGCAAGTGGATAGCCGATCGCTCAAATACGCATACACACGCACACACACACACAGACGCTCATCGGGAGTATCCTGCGTGAATCCCAGCGCATTCTCTGGTGTGCTTTACATTGGGTATTGTGCCCACATGAATGAGAGATAGATACTGGTGTATATGTTTGTCTATGTACTTATGTATATAACTGAATTAATTCAATTCAACTTTATTTAAAGTGCCAACAATTCGTCATGTCAAAACACTTACCATTTAAAATTTGTCAGCTCTAAACTTTTAAATCCACAGAGAAAAAGTGAGTTATCTCAATATCTATACGCAACATACACAAAATGTGTAGTTATGTGTAGAAATCAACAAGTTCCCCAACACGTATCAAAAAGAATACTTGCATGTGTCCATATGAATGCATACAAGTATTCTTAGTAGTTTAAAGTGGTATGTATGTCTTTTATGCATAGATATGTACATGGATAGATGCGTTGTATATTTGTGAAATAACTTGAATATCTAGATGCATGTGGACAAAATGAGCAAAGCGGAGGCTGGACAGACTAGATCTGAGGAATATTATAATGATGTGCACACATGCAGAGCCGTCTCTGCTATATGAACTGATGGCAAAGGGGGATTAGTTTGAGTCATGACTCCAGGCTGATGTGTGAGGCCCTGGCCAGGTGTTTTCACGCCAGCTGTACAGAGGAAACCGTTCTGGACTCTAATATCTTACACATTGTTGTGGCCCACTTCTTAATGATAGCGCTGCACTGCCAGCAGTAATGTATGCAGCCTGCTCCCCAGTCGTGTGGATAATTGCATGTTTTCTCAGAGAAAAAGAGGCCTTTGATTTAAGACAAGCGTGGTAACACACTCCATGAAGGCCAGTCCTCGGTGGATTCAGTGTGTTTGATTACACCTGTGTTTGCATAGTAAAGAGGTGTAGCTCATCTCTCTCTATCTCTCTGTCTTTCTCGTTCTCTGTAGAGATCCGAGCCCAGCTGGTGGAGCAGCTCAAGTGTCTGGACCAGCAGTGTGAGCTGCGGGTGCAGCTGCTTCAGGACCTGCAGGACTTCTTCAGAAAGAAGGCAGAGATCGAGGTGGACTACAGCCGCAACCTGGAGAAGCTGGCCGAGCGCTTCCTCACCAAGACCCGCAGCACCAAGGATCATCTACTCAAGTACGGTGATGCTACCCTCACCCCCCTCCCCCCTCTTCTCCCCCTAAACCTAATCACACACTGTCACAAACAGACTTGTCAGACTGGGCAGCAGGGCGTGGTGGGGATTTATTTGTTCACTACAAGTGTCTGAATCAGCAAATATTTCTCTCTTTTTGGAGAAGAGGGCTGTCTTTATTTAGCAGTTTCAGTGCTTTGAATATCTGTGACTTCCTTCCTGAGAAAAGAGAAGCAGCGACTTGAGAAAAAATAAAACTGAAGAATATTGAGGGAGATCAGACTGATTTGCAGCCGTGAAAACCCGATTTACAGTGATCCACAGTATGACTTTATGAAACATCATGTATCGCTCTCACAGTTCATTAGGACTCACATATCTGCCATTAGTGTGCTCCTGTGAGTCTCAATGTATTATATATGTGTGTAAGTACATGTATGTTTTGCCAGAAATGGCCAGGTGGTGATTTTGTGCTCTGACTATTTTGCAATCCCCTGCTGTGCGTGTAACCTTGCCCAAAGAGTGATATTCTCTCTCTCTCTCTCTCCCTCTCTCTCTCTGTCTCTGTCTCTCTCTGTCTCTCTCTCTCGCACACACACACACCCATTGATGCACAAGATGCGTACAAATACACACAGGAGCTCATCAGCTCTAGCAGCGGGGTGTTTCCTTGTAGAATTTATCTGTCAGGTTTTTTCGATGGGACAGAGCAGTCTGTTTCCCTGTGGGGAAAAATTCATAGAATAATGAACCATAAATCACACACACACACACACACACAGACACAGACACACACACACACACACACACACACATACTCACATTGACTTGAACCATCCTCGCATAAATGCAACCAGTAGATGTTTAGTTAATTATCCCCACATTCAGTCTCACTCCTCAGTTATATCCTGGAGGAGTGGGGTAAGGTTTCAGCAGGAAAACGTAGGTGTAACCTGGGCAATAGTGTTCAGCGCTCAGCAACAACCTTTCAATGAAAGTGTGTTTAATGATTAATCACTGCTGCTGATATGAGGAAGCTATATAGGGCTCTGTGATCATTAATGCGCTATCATTAATACATTATTACTGGATTCTGTTATTTTTTTTCCCCTGCTCTAACAACCCATCGGGATTTGGATAGCTCCACCAAGTGTGTCATGATTTGTGGGACAGCTGAGCAGACTCGATAACTGCTTACTCCTCAGAAATGTTGGAAGAAAAAATTGCTCATCTCTGTGTTTCCTGCATTTCCAGGAGACTCACAGATGCAAGTGATGAAAAAAGGAGACACTTGAACTGGAAACTGCCCCTAGTGCCACTAAAGCTTGGCTTTTATATCCAGATAGATGGAGGCATTTTAATGGGGCCAAAAACACAGTTAATTTATTTTTTATTATATCTCATATCTGCCAAGCAGTAGATTAACTTTAATGTTTGTCACTTCACCATCGGGGACAGAAATCAAAAGATGAGTAACTGTGCGGCAGCACCATCTGAAATCTGGCATCTAGCAACTCGTATAAGGTTTTACTTGTTGGTGTAGAGTGTTGAACTCCTTCCTCCACTGCTCGTCTTCTGTCTCTTGCTGTCTTCCTCTTAACTCTGACCCCCTCCACTTACACCTTCCTCTTTTCTGCTCTGCTCTGTTCTTGTTTCTTTTTACATTGCACGCTTGCCCAGAAACATGTTAGCCTGGAAAACCCAACACTCGCATTTGCTTTTTCGCTATCTCTCTCTCTCTCTCTCTCTCTCTCTCTCTCTCTCTCTCTCTCTCTCTCTCTCTCTCTCTCTCTCTCTCTCTCTCTCTCTCTCTCTAACACACACACACACACACACACTCACAGACTAAGAGGGATCAATAGGGCCTCTAAACGAAACCCAATTCCAACCAAGAGGACATACCCCCCTACACACACACATACAGTGCCCTCTAGCTCGGATCAATACTGAGACCGTTGTGGAGTGTGTGTGTGTGTTTCCTCAGTGTTGCATGCTGGGGGAGGGGGGAGCGAAGGCCACACAGTGTAACGTGCAGCCAAACAGGTCAAACGCTGCAGTTGCTTCAGCAGGTCTGTTCATGTCATAATCTATCAAGATGTCAGGAGGCAGTAAAAGATACACTTCAGCGACTGACAAGAGTTCAATCTCTGCCCCCCCTGTCCTGCCTCTGCTCCTCTTCTACTCTCTTCTCTCCGTTCAACATCTGTGTGTTTAACAGTCTCCCTGCATCTGCTGCTGCTCAGTCCGGGTGCCACACTGGAATTTCAGCTATTTTCCGGTTATGTGTGTGTGTATTTTTGTGTGTCTTCATGTAGGTGTGTGTGTGTGTGTGTCTGTGTGTGTGTGTGAGAGAGAGAGAGAGAGAAAGAGAGTGTGTTTATGTGCGTGTGCCCGTGGCTGTTCCTCCATACAACCAGGCGTTGATGGTGCTCCAAGCAATGTGGGGTGTGTGTGTATGTGTGTTGATCCCGTGGAGACCCCTGGTATTCCTGCTATTTGGCAGACTACATACAGCAGTGGTGGGGGGTTACATGGTTTAACTGTATTGTGTGTGTGTGTGTGTGTATGTGTGTGTGTGTGTGCGTGCATGTCTGTCTGCACTTGCCCTCAGGCTGACAGGCTGATTGGTCACATGTAGAAGGCCTCACAAGTCGCACACTGATTCAAAGCCTGTCCTTATGCTAAATATTAGGCCAGTTCTACTGTTAATAAGCTGCGGCCCCTCATGGCTACAGCGCCGTATTATTTCAGTCTGGTTTTTGGGATCTGACTCCAAAGATCACATGGTCATGTCACCACACACACACACACACACACACACACACACGCGCACAGGCTAAAAAAACTGTTGTGCATCTGTTGTGGCTGCATAGAAAATGGTGTATTGTTGCAGTTCCAAATATACATTCGGAAAAATGGGGGATTCATTAAGCGACAACCATCTTGATTCAACTTAAGGAGTACTTAATGTGCCTAAACTCCACTTGAGGCTATGTTAATGGCGCTGAGATGATCTCGTGCAGAGAGGAAGTCTGTCTAATGCGACACTGGCTGCATCACAGTTCAATATAGCAGTTGGAGCTGAACTGCGACAGAATCTGAAAAAAGGTTACCAGCTTTCATAATAACAACCGTGTAAGACTGAACATTAAACTCAGCAGGATAGAGAGGATTGTTTCCGGTTTTTGTGGAAGAAATACTTACAAAATGCTTCCCTCTGGATCCCCATAATAAGGTGCTCTCTATGTGACTTATTGGTTTCTGTTATTACTCTGTCTCAGGACTTTGAATTGTAATCCAATAACGGACTCAATAAAGAGAAATGACATTTGTTTATTGATGCTCAACTCGACTAATAACATTACGGCTTCAGACCTAGAATCAAAATATTATTATATCATAACAGTTGTTATTGTTGCTGTAGTTGCAAGTTCTGTCTTGTGCAGCCAGAGCTTAAACTGCCTTTGTGTTTGTTGAACCAAACAGCCCACAGTCATGCCCTGTTTAATGCTGTGTGTTTTGATCCCGAATGTAAAAGAACTTTTAGCCTTTTCCCTCTGACGTGAGTCACCGGCAGCGCCTGACCCCGAGGACTGACTCCTGTTCCGCTCCGTGCCATCGTGTGACCTTCGTCGTGCCACTGACATTTCAGTGTTTACCCTGCCACGGCCGAGGTTCAGGGAGGGCTAGGTGATGTTTCACCCTGTGCTGCGGTGCCGTCGCCATGGCGACGACGGATGTGTCACATGGCGGAGGCGAAAGGACCGGTCGCCCGGGCAAATAGAGGAACTTCAGCTGTGCTTTTTGTGAAGGGGAAAAAAAAAAAAAAGCATTGTGCAAGCAGTAAAGTCGGACGGGCCGGAAAGGAAACAGACAGCAGAGAGAAGTTGAGGCAGAAAGTGATACAAACACACGTGTCCAAATGATCGTTCAAGTTTACCAAAGGGCACTCAGGCATTTTTAGGCTCTGTGATATGTGCGTAGGTGTATGTACGGTAATGTCTTTGCCTTTGTTATTTTTGTTATTACACTCTATTAGTCATCTGACATCTGACCAGTGACAGCCAGTACCAGTATATCACATCACATCTATGACTCATCGTATCAGACTTTCCCACACACACGCAGACACACACACACACATACACACTCACCCACATGGACAACACCCCCCCCCCTCCAATCTATTCCCCTCGGTCAAAGACTTTCTCTGTCTGTCTGGCCTTGTGTATGCTTGGGTCACTGCTCTACTTTTCCTGACCCCCATCTGTGTGTGTGTGTGTGTGTGTGTGTGTGTGTGTGTGCGTGTGTGTGTGTGTGTGCGTGATGTAAATGCCTTGCAGCTCTTTGCTGTCTCTATCCAGTTAAAGCTGCTTTTAACAGCACAAAGACCTTCTTTCATCCACTTACACTCACTCATAATCCATTTCACCCACTAGATCATCCATGGATCATCCATAACACATACTGTACACACACTATTGTGCGCAGGCACACACACACACACACACACACATGCACGTACTCTGAAAGGGCCTGTGTTGTCATGTAAGCAGGGCATTGACAGCCTTTCATTTTTGTTGCCTCTTTATGGGCACTTGAAGCAAAGGCAATGAAACCGCATTGAGTTATTAGACTGTTAGCAGAATCATTAGTTTTTAAAATTCTCTCTCTCTCTTTCTTTTTACATCTCTTTTCCCACTTCTTTTTTTTCCCTTTTTCCCTCTTGTTCCTTTATGTGACAGCTGTGCTTCAGGGGGAGTCTTACTTGTTCCTGCTGGGTTTTGTACCCTGGCTGAATCCCCTGTTTGGGCTGGCTCACCGACCCTCTGTGTGTGCATGTGTGTGTGCATAAGCGTCTGTGTGTGTGTGTGTGTATACGTGCACTTGTGCACGTGCATGTGTGTGTGTAAGTGAGACAGAGGGTGGCTGTTTTATGCATAAATCTGTCTGGGCATTAATTCCCTCCTTGTCTTTTATACCAAAGCTTTGTCTCATCTCTGTGAAGTGTCTGTTTTTACAGCATGCCTGTTACTGTATTTTACCTGATGTGTACGTGCATGCACACATGTACCAGCAGGATGAAAGTGAGGAATTTGAAGATGAAAGACTTGATGTTCTTCATTCATCTAAAAAAGGATGCTCAGAGTCCCTCAAATGTAATTTTTTTAAAGTCTCTGTGTTTCTGTGTGTGTACGTCTGCACGTATAGGAAGGAGCAGAGCATTTTGTCCCCGGTGAACTGCTGGAACCTGTTGCTGCTTCAGGTGAAGAGGGAGAGCCGTGACCACGCCACCCTGTCCGACCTCTACCTCAACAACATCATACCCCGCTTCGCACAGATCAGTGAGGACTCGGGACGCCTCTTCAAGAAGGTAAATGCTTCCAGAGGGTTTTTAGATCACGCATCTTTTACACACACTCTCATAAGAGTTCATTGCTAGAACTTTTGTTTGGAAACAAAGGTTTAGTGTGTCACACGAGCAGCTGATGTGGTAAATCCATGTCATATCTCCTCACCACCCGCCCATCTCCCCCAGCATCTGTTTTCTGTCTTGGCTGAATTATTGACTGACAGCACGTCAGCCCAAAGCTCAGACCAGAAGAATTTATGTTGTCTGTGTCTCGCACAGTAGCCTTGTTCTTGTCTCCTCAGATCGCTCCGCCTTGCTACTCTGAGAGAGCAGAGCCAAGCAATGCTGAGAAACTAGAAGAGAGACTTGCAAAACTTAGAGAATAGAAATAGAGACCGCAACACAAGGGGGGGGGGGGGCACCATGAGAGTAGAGAGAGGGGGTGAGAGGATTCCTAGGGAAGTTTAAGCTGGCAGTTAATCCCAATATTCCCCTGAGACCTTCTACCTTTTAATGACCTTTAAGAACCCTGAACCTATTATTTTTTATTTTATTGATGTGTCCTTATACATCACATGGGTCAACTTTTGCTTTTTAAATGTCCTATAAATGTCCTATAGTCGCTGCAGGTGGGACACATTACACCTGAAAAAGCTCAGACAAGCTCAGGAATGTTTAAGTTTAAAGCCAGGCTTTAAAATATGTAAACAAAATCAGTTCACAATGCATATTTCTGAGCTTTTGTGTTTCGATTTACATGCATCCCTTTTTTTCCCCCTTGTTACATTCTCTATGAGTTGAGGTCAGTTTGGCCCATTGTTACCTCTTTGGATCACAAGCCCTTTTGTCTCAATTTCGAATTAGACCTCGGTTCAGATATTAAGGGCCGGGTTTAAGGTAAGAGTCAGCTGCAAGAAAAGAATGTGGAAAGCCCTCACAGGAGTAGTAAGATGTGTGTGTGTGTGTGTGTGTGTGTGTGTGTGTGTGTGTGTGTGTGTGTCTAAGGCAAAGTGAAGCAGCCTGTGTCTGGAATGTGATGGCAGCAGTTGCTGATTTCCAACCCGATAGGTTGTCTTTGAACTGAATATTTACAGTGTGATTGCAGGCGATGGGAATGCACATGCACAAAGTGTCTGCCCATCTGATACACCAGCGAAAAAAAACACACTTTCTCTGGGTTTTTTTTGGTGTTTTCTTTCTTTTTTTCACTCTCCTTTTTACCAATTTGGTCCAGTTTTGGGCATTGATTTCCATTTTGAAAACGCTGGTTGTTCTTTGACTGGAGGGGTTGCTTCCATCATGTCTGGGTCATAAACAGCCTGCACACATACGCACAGAGAATGCTCTGATGGCCAATTAAGTAGATAATTAGTTCATTTATAGCAATTCCAGTCAGTGGCATGCATACCCACAGTGCCAGGGGCCATGTCTCACACACACACACACACACACACACACACACACACACACACACACACTCACACAAAATATGGCAATACGAAACAGCAAAGGCGACACATTCATCCCAGGCTGTGTGGAAAGCAGTGCAGAGTGATCCTGTCAGTGCAGTCGGAGTGTATGTGAGATCTTGTCACTGACAGACAGGAAGCTCTAATGAGTCAAACCGTATTAACGAGCCCAGGCTCAACTCGACCGGGGACATCGGGGCTAATGACGCAGACTCTCTGCTTGTTTCTGATGGGTACTCACCCAGCCAGACGGACAACCACAGCCGAAATGAGAGGCCCAGAGGTCAAGATCCACAACTGATAGATAGGAGGGCTCAGACATGGCTGATTGCTTTTTGATTGGCCGTGGTCCAGCCTCTTGTCACCTAATATCAGCCCACTGCGGCACTTTGAAGAAGGAGGGCGGGAACAGCCTCAGTTATCCCATAACCTCTTTTCATCCGCTGCTCCGCTCTAAATCTCTTCTCTGTCATCTCCTCCCTCTGCAGCACCACAGAGCCCTCAGTTCCCGACCTTCCCGCTCTCCGTGATTCATCATTTTCATTCTTGTTTCCGTTTTCCCGCATCTGAACAACCTCCTCTGCCTTTGCCTTTCCATACCCTCCTACTGTATATTCACGAGACAGCATTCACCTTATTATTCTTCTCTTATTCTTCACCTTTTCTTTTTTTTTTTACTAGTTCACCTCTGAACTCCTTGCACTCCCACCACCCCACCCCCATGTCCCCTGTGCCCTCTCCCAGGAGAAGACAGATGCTCAACAGGAGCTAGTGAAATCTCATCTTGCTTTTCTTTCTGCATTCCTTAACTTCTTCTTCTTCTTATCCTTCTTTCCTGTCTCCACCTCCACTTGCCCACATTGTTTGTCCCCTCCTGTTTTTTTTTTTTTCTTATCACAGTCCATTCTCGAGTGTGCATGTGTGTGGACACACATGTTTATGCCTCTCTTTGGGTCATTAATAAAAACACAGAGTCCTTTCAGCAGTCCCTAACACATTCATTAAAACATATAAGAGCAGCCTTGAATGCATGTGTTTGTGTGTGTATGGGCAGTCTGGTGTGATCAGTGGGCTGCTGTGAAGTCATCAGTCACTAGTGGCTCCCGGCCCTTATGTCTGCAGAATGGTTGTGCCTGTATTACTCTCTGTCCTCCCTCTGTACTCTCTCTCTTTTTTTTATCTCTTCCACCATCGACATCTTGCCCTCTTGTCTTTGGCTCTGCCGTCCTCTTACCCTCTCTATCTTGTTCTTTCATCCTCCCTTCCAAAATGTAAAGATTAGTATCTGTGGCTTCCTCCTTCAACTCTATCAAGTCCATTACTCCCTTGCTCATTTATCTGGGGGAGTGACTCCTCCAACCCCGTTTGGCCAGATAATCTAGTCTTGATTGATGATGGGGCAGTTTGTGGGGCTGCATGACTGAGACACAGAGAAAGCCAGGTAGACGGACAGATGGTAGAAGCTGCGAGTAATGACTCCAAGCTAATGGTTCGGGCCTTTATTCACCTTAATCTGTCTTTTTCTGTCTCCGTCTTCAGAGCAAAGAGGTCGGAGTACAGCTGCAAGAGGACCTGATGAAAGTTCTTAATGAGCTTTACACGGTAAGAGAAACCACTCACACTGCAGGAGTGAAATGTGTGTCCTCTATTACTGCTGCATTCTCACACATCTCAGTGGGAGAGAGAGAGAGCATCCCTCAGGTATTCTAGGTCTCTCTCTCACAGGTGTTTTAGGACAGCACTTATGAGCTTGTTTCAAAGACAAAGTTGCAAATTTTCTCCACTTCATGACATGCTTAGTTTTCCAAAAAAAATGGCTGATAATGTATAGTGTTATCGTGTGTGTTCAGAAAATCAATGAATGAATATGCTCCCTACTTGAAAATTAAAACATCTCGTTCATAGAATAAATATAAATGGTTGAGGTTTGTTTTTTCTTTTTAGTCAGAGAGTTTTAGCCACTTTATCCTTCTGACTGAAGGCATAGCTGCTCACTCTGGCCACCATTTAGATTCCTACTGAGATGTCATTGCCTGGAAATGTTGGTGCACACAGTCACAGTCCACTTAGAATGAATGGTGACCAAATGCCTATAAAACAAATGACTGCTCCCGTCCACCCCCTTTTTACTTTGAGTTTAGGGGTAATTACCAGTTGTTTTGCACTGTTGTCTATGTCATTAGTAGCCAAAAGATCCGATTCGATCATCAGACAACATTTTTCAGTGTCTGTTGTTTTGGTTTTATCATGCTGTCAGGGCCGTCGTAGAGTCTGGTTACACATGTCCATGTTTTCTGCCAAAAGGAGCGAGCGTGTTGTCTACTTGTGTGTCGTTGCTGTTGCAGCTCGGCTCTGAGCAGGCAGCAGCCATAGAGTTTCATCTCAGCCAGACCCATAAAAGCAGGTCTTGCACTGTAATTATAGCATATAGTAAGAGATAGAAATAGATCTGGTTTGAGTGACGCGCGCTTGCTCACATGTGTGCTCGCAGACAGGCCAGCGCGTCTTGACGCAGGGCTGTGGAGGAGTTAGAGCTGGATAATGATGGCTCTGGTGGCGGCCACTGGAATAAAGCTGACGCTGCACACACACGCTCGTTTCATGTGTTTAACTCTTCATGTCGGGCTCATACCACCGTGTCCGGGCACAGCACTGGAGAACAGCAGTCGTGTGACTCACTCGCTGTGTGTTTCTGGAAGCCAGCGCTCAAGTTTCAGCCCAAAGATTAGGGATGCAACGGTTTTTCTCAGCCGATTCAGTTTTTTTTTTTTTCTAAAAGTGACTATCCCAGAATGATTTTTGCTGATTCTTTTTTCTTTTTTAATAATCATTTTACCAGCCTATACAGACAAATGATTTTCTCATCAAAACAAGGTTTTATTTTGATAACTTTAATCATCAAACTATATAAAGTTGGATTCATTTAGTAAATATAAGTTGGATTATTAGACTATTATGAAACAACTTTTCCAAAGAGCTACAAATAACAAAGACAAGACTATGAGTTGCTGTTCACCACCTTTCTGACATATATGAGTCTTAATTGTTCCATTAGGTTTGTTGTTCCCATAGCTTTCTGGTCTTTCATCTACCAAAACAACAAGATATTTTTGTATATTTGCGCCTCAATGCTCCTTTGTGCTCACTGTGACCCCAGTTTTGGTCCGGAGCCAAATTGTGAAGTCAGAGACACGCTCACGTTTGCCTGCACTTCTCACCCCTCGTCTCCAGGTGATGAAGACGTACCACATGTACAACACCGACAGCATCAATGCCGAGTCCAAGCTGAAGGAGGCGGAGAAGCAGGAGGAGAAGCAGATGGGACGCTCCGGCCGACAAGACGACCGGCAGACGCCGCGCTCCCCTGACACCCTGGCTAGCATCAAGAGCGACGACAAGCCGGTCCGACGCTCTAGCGTGAAAAAAATCGAGAAGATGAAGGAGAAGGTGAGTGGGGGCCAGACCAGCCGCAGCTCCACCTGTTGTCACACTTGACTCGCCACGAGCTTTTCGAATGAATGATTTATGAGTGGTGTGACCGGCTTATTGCTTTGCTGTCTACTACAGCTGCTGCGTGTCACAACAACACCGCTCCTCACTTCCAATTATCCAGAATCAATATTGAGACATTTCACTCTAACACCTATTACCCCTCTCCCTTCCCTCTCCCTCTCTCCTCCTTGCGTGACTCCTTGTCTTATCTCCTGTTCTCTCTATCTGCTTCCAGAGACAAGCAAAGTACACGGAGAACAAGCTGAAGGCCATCAAAGCCAGGAACGAGTACCTGCTGGCACTTGAGGCCACAAACGGCTGCGTCTTCAAATATTACATCCATGACCTCTCCGACATCATTGACGTGAGTATAGACGTACTATAAGAGCGGCAAACTTTCAAAGACCTGCTTTGATTGTCTGTCTGTGTGTGTGTGTGTGTGTGTGTGTGTGTGTGTGTGTGTGTGTGTGTGTGTGTGTGTGTCAGAGCTGCAACGAAATTGATTTTCAGAATAGCCTAAACTGTTATCTTATGTTATTGCAGTTGCATACTATTTTGATCAGCAATGAGTAATTAGAAACTGAATGACTTTGAGATGCGCATAAAACAAGGTATTTGAGGCCTATATATTTTTTAAAGACCAACTTAATGAGAAAATAATGCACATATTAATCAACTTAAAAAATAACTTGTTGTAGCCTTTGCATCTGTGTGTGCGTGCGTGTGTGTGCGTGCATGTGTGCGTGCATGTGCGTGCATGTGTGTGTGCGTGTGTCCCTGTCCCCTAGGCCAGTGGTGGCGCCCTCAGTCCGTCTCTTCACATTAACATCAGTTTCTCTAATGAGGGCAGTAGACAGTTCCCCCTCTGCACTTTTTTTCTCCCCATTTGTCTCTTTGCTTCACACTACCCTGCTCACACAAACACATACACACACACACACACACACAGACACACACACACACACACACACCAGCTCTCTGCCTCTCCCTGCCACAGATGGCCGTTGGCCATAAAATCAACACTGCATGGAAGCAGTTTTATTTCTGCCAGATGAAAACACTGCAAATGTTTGCTGGATCAGTAGATCAGACAGCAGCAGGTGGCTCCGGCTCACCCCTGATGAAGGTTTCAGTGGCCGGTCACCGTTTTAGTTAATCGGATCAAAGGTTCCTGAAAATGTTTGTGACAGAAGTTTGTTTTTATATATGTACTCGTGTAAGTGAAACGGTGAAATACTGCATTTAGCATGTAAGAATCACATCAGTTTTTGTTCTTTTAATGTGCATTGAAATGTAGATTGGTGCAATATTACATATTGGGAAATTATGATTTTTTTTTTACATGCTAAGATGCTAGATATCCTTGAAAGTGTTTGAATTTTCTTGATTTGTTTTCAGGGTTTGAAAATTGTTGAAATGTTGGATAAAATGTTTAAAATCTTTGAAATCTCATTGTTTTATAAAGTCTACATTCGAGAGCAACCCGTGTTTACTTGCACTATGGAGCCATATGAAATGTTTTTTTGTCATTATTATTATTATGATTCTACTGCTTGATTTTCGTTACTTGTAGTCTGCTACTGGTATTCATATTGATTGTGTTCATTCTTTGTACACTTCTAAGCTTCAAAATGGACTTTGAAAAATGCTTGAATGTGACCTTTGTAAAACAGTGTATGACCCCTGAATTCTTCTTTTGTTTGGCCTGTTTGCGTGTGTGTGACAGTGCTGTGACCTCGGCTACCACGCCAGCCTTCAGCGCGCCCTGAGGACCTACCTGTCTGCAGAGCAGAACGTGGAGACGTCAAAACACTCCGGCCTGGAAACGCTGGAAGGAGCCACAGAGAGCCTGGAGGCCAACGGCGACAAACAGAAACTGATGGAGACTTACAACAACGTCTTCTGCCCTCCGGCTCGCTTTGACTTCCAGTCCCACATGGGAGACACGGTATGGTTCTAGAGCTGAAGTCACGCTCATGGCATCAGTCTAGTTCTAGGGAAGGGATACTTTTTTTTAACTGGGAAGGCTTTTATAACATTATCTCACCTTGTTAACATCATTTTTCTGTCTGAATGTGTGTGTGTATGTGTGTGTGTGTGTGTAGATGGGAGTGATGTGTGCCCAGCAGCCGCTGGAGGACGAGCTGCTCCAGAGGTGTCAGCAGCTGCAGTCCCGCCTGTCCACGCTCAAGATTGAGAATGATGAGGTTTGATATCTCACTATTCCCTCTCCAGGAATCCTCCATTTATTTATTTATTTATTTATTTCTCATGCCTGTGCATGCTTTCATGTCTCCTCTCCTCTCAGGTGAAGAAAACCATGGAGGCCACTCTGTCCACCATCCAGGACATGGTCACTGTGGAGGACTACGACGTCTCTGAGTGTTTCCACCACAGCAACAGCATGGAGTCCGTCAAGTCCACTTTCAGCGAATCCTATCTCAGCAAGCCCAGCCTGGCCAAGCGACGAGCCAACCAGCAGGAGACGGAGCAGTTTTACTTCACAGTCAGTGCAGCTTATAGTCATCTATGATTTTCCTGCTTTTTTTTTTTTTACTTTATTTTTATTCTGTGCTGGCAAAATAGACATGAAAATACATGAAGTCACATCCGCCTCCATTTATAGACCACTCAAAATGAATACCATATTACTCCCATGGATATATTTACAATACTACCTTTTCTTCCAAGTCTTCATAAATCAAAAAGAAGAGGAAACTCTGTTTCTACACAATCCTGAAAACCTGGAAAATTATGAACCAGTGTTCCTATGATGGAAACCACATGGAAAATGTGAGAAAAAGTTCAAATGTCATGGAAAAACTTGAGTTGTCCTCGAAAAACAATTTTTCCTCTCTGTGCTTCTCTTCACCCTGTGAGTGAACACAGATGGTTGAAAAGGTTTAAACATGCATAGTCTGAAAACTGTAAACATCATTTCCAAATGTGCAAGAACTTATTTCACAGACAGGTTATGGCCATAGACTGCACATCTTCAGATCAGAGTTAATCAGAGTTGTGGGGGCGGAAGCGAATAATCATGAAAGCAATCTGAGTGAAATGCTAAAGATGCAAGATTCAACTGCACAAAATGGCTCATCTCCAAAGCTGTGTATGAAGTGACAACTTCTCACTGCAGCAGCTGCAAATATCCTGGAGAATTATTCCCAGACAAGAGTGGAAATCCTGACTAAATGTAAAAGAAAATAACCAACAATACCGTGCGTGAATAACAAAATCGTAATTTATAGTATTGTCATGGATTTTGCTCTTTCTCCATTACATTATGTTTGGAGGAGGTTGTGATTTCAACTGTGAAACCGTGATAATTTTCCATGCTATCGCAAGGAGGATTTTCCCTACAGTTTTATATGAACACGTGTGTCTCTTTCGTGTGTTGTAGAAGCTGAAGGAGTTTCTGGAAGGCAGGAACCTGATCACCAAGCTGGAGGCCAAGCATGATCTCATCGATAAGACCCTGGGAGAGAGTGAGTGGGGCCTTCATACGTCTCTTCGTACCTTTCAGACATTGTCTTTGTATGCCGGGTCTGTATGTGTGTGTGTGTGTTCCTGGGAGAGACCCTAACACACTTCACCATCTCACCCAGTTAGAGGGAGATGGAGACAGGAAGGCCTCATTGCCTAGAGGCTGAACAGGGAGCCAATCAAAAACTATGACTGGTTTAGTGGGACACATTAGGGCCCAAGCAGGGCACCAGAATGAGTCTGATGTATCTACAATCTGTGTGTATGGTGTGTGTGAGAGAGAGAGAGAGAGAGCGCACAAGTGGAGGGCTAGGTCATAGTGACAGTGACCATATGTGGATGCAGCTGTGTGTTTAAGTGTTGGGGGGGGGTCGGTCCTCAGGGCATAATAGATCTGAATTTCCACAACCTTACAGGAAAACCTCTCCTGAATTGTGTGTGTTTGTGTGCGCAGCTTCAGAAGGAAGTTTGTTTCTCTGTTTCTCTGTCCATCTGAAGCCATTTCCTCATATATCCTGCTTCCATCATAACCCCTTATCTCTCTCCCCTCCCCCTCTTCCTGTGTCTTTCCTTTAGGTCAGAAGACTGACTGTTGCCTTGCCAGGTAGGTGTGGTGAAGGAAGGAAGCATGCTCACATACACGCACACACTCACACACACACGCACACACATATGCACACATTCACATACATTACATCTTAATTTCTTGGCAAGCGGGGGTATTATTTTCCCTGTCACTGTTTATAGATATTCTCAACACATGTGCACGTGTCTGTGTATACAAATAGAGCGTTGCCAGAGTTGTGAGTATAAATAGACTTTCTCCGGAGACATAATGACAGACTGCTATTCCTCCCCCTCCCCACCCATCTCCCCCCATGTCTCTCTCTCTCTCTCTCTCTCTCGCTCTCTCTCTCCCTATGCATAGTGGACGCAGGAACTCGTCGGTACGGAAGCAGGTAATTATCTGTCATAAGCGCGTTTGCCTGTGTATGTTTGTTTCAGAGCTGCCTGGTTAAAGCTTCTGTGGCTTTGTTTTTAACTAAAGCCACATGTTTTCTCAGAGTGTCCAATAGGACGCTCAGGCACCTTGAGGCTACTCATTATCATGCATAAACCAAAACACAAAAATACACATTTGTGTCTCCAGCTGAATTTCTGCAGTGTGTGTTGTCGGTCTGCGTTGCATCCTAAAACACCAGGCGAGCGATCTAAAGCAACATCTCTGCACAGGAATCTCATGTTTGGGGCTCCCCCTTGTGGATACCTTCTCTCTTTGGCAATCGCCACCTCTCACTTCACAGTACAATACAGTGATCGGACATTGCAGATGATAATCCTGGATTTTAACATGTCAGAACCACAGTGGGAGTCCCTTAAGCGGGTCTAGTCCGTAGGCAGACCTCAGCCTGTGCCGCCCAGAGATTTCTGGATCCCCCAAACAAACAAAGGGAAAAGGGAAAGGCGCCGTCTCCTAGCAACAGCTGGGTACTGCGCCCACTCTCCCCAACCCCCCTGACTACCTCTACCCCCCCAGCCCACGCCCCCCACCCCCCCACACATGCGTAAATGTGTGCACCGATGCATGTGCATGTGCAGACATGTGTGTGGAAATCCTCCTGGCAGGGAGCATGTGTGTCTGTGGGCTGTATTTCCACACCAATTTTCAGTCTTGTCTTCCTTTATCGGGGAGTAATGCCTGTTCACCCCTCTCTGTGTTTTAGGACTCTGCTGAGGCCATTCCTCTGATGGTTGAGAGCTGCATCCGCTTCATCAGTCGCCATGGTGAGTGAAACTCTCCAGTGAGGCGATAGGTTGAGCACTGGCTGTTCCTTCACACCGATTGGCTGCAGTTTCGTGTCATGTTTGATTGGTTCTGGTTACAAATAAACATGGAATTTTGTCCCAACTTCTTGTTTTATTTCTAACATATTTATTTATGTGTGTGTAGGTCTGCAACATGAGGGCATCTTCCGTGTGTCGGGCTCTCAGGTGGAGGTCAATGACATCAAGAATGCCTTTGAGAGAGGTAAGATATCATCCAGCAGGAAACGCAAACACTTTAATCGCTTTGTCCAGTGTGTTATTGTCTGTTTTTTTTTCCGCCCTTTCGTCTTCCCCGGATGTAGGTGAGGACCCACTGGCTGGGGACCAGAATGACCATGACATGGACTCCATTGCTGGTGTCCTGAAGCTTTATTTTAGAGGCCTGGACCACGCCCTCTTCCCTAAGGAAGTCTTCCATGACCTCATATCCTGTGTCTGTAAGTCTCTCATTCTTTGGTGTGTGCTGTGTAAAGCAAAGTGCGCGTTTCCCTTTTTTTGTGTGAGTAATGTCCTGGGTGTCATGACTCCGCTTTGCCTCAGCCATGGAGAGCCTCCAGGAGCGGGCAGTCCACATTAAGAAGGTGCTGCAGTCTCTGCCGAGCAAAACCCTCATCATCATGAGATACCTGTTTGCTTTCCTCAACCAGTGAGTAACAAGACTAACACACATACACACACAGGGTAAATAAAGAAATCAAGGATTTATATTTGCTCTGTCAATAAAGTGGCCACAGGTAGATGTTGGACATGGCAGTATATGGCTTATTGTTGAAATGTCAGTTATGTATTATTTGATATATCAGCCATAGAAGTAATTCAGACTTCTGTATGGAGTTTTGGTGGAAAAATCTGGATGAGTTTTTGGAATATATTCATTGTTGTAGAAAAAAAGACCAGATATTTGGGTATTGTTGGAGTTTTGGACATGGTAGCAATGCGGTCTCTTCACATGGGCCTGGTCTATCTGAGTTGAGAGGAACTCAGGTGGTGAGTTAGACTTTTAATCTGGAGCCCATTCATCAGGGGAGAGTGCATTGGTTTCCAAAATGTCTTTTAATGAAAAAGGGTTATTAAAACTTGCTATTACAATTGTCCAGGGATAATCTTATCATCCGTCACCCATTATCCAACCTCGGACCACAGTTTTGTCAATTTGCTCCATACGCACACATCTTTGAAGCAGGAGGCTATAATCATATTGTCAATACATTTTCTTTACTTTTACCTGCTTCGTCTGACTAATGCATCTTCCGTATCTGTATCTGCTGTATTTCACTGATGCACCATCACAATGATCTTAAAGGGTTAATTTGACCTTTGTTTAATATGAAAAAAAGACATAAATGTAAAGCAAAAAAGATCATTGAACTCTAGTAAGTAGTAAATATCCGCTCATACGTGACTCACAAATTTAACTGTGTGAAGCTTTCCTTTTGGAAGGACCACAGTGCAAATACAGATAAGAGCTGTGCTGCCATCCTACATTGGTCTCCACTACATCTTTTATACCGCTCACTAAGAACAAAATCGTACCTTTTTTATCGCTCAAATGTTAGTCATGATGTGATGCCACTGTCCAAGTGTGCAAAAGTTCAGGAACAACCAAAGCAGCTCTCAGTCAAGAGAAAGTAAATCAAAGGCACCGTCAAGCAGCTCGATTCGTAAGTCCACCATAATTACTGCTCAAAGAGACGTCCTGCCTCTAATGTCCATGATGCATGAATTGTTGTAAACAGCACAGGGCCTGATAAGCTGCTTTTCAAGTATGCTCTACCCCCACCCCCCACCCCACCCCACCCACTAATAAACACTACAAATAAACAGCTGAATGAGGTTCATTTGGCCTCCTCACATCAATTATAAACATCCTTTAACCTTTGTGGGAAAGTCAAGTATGGACCCTAATGAAAGTTTTTTTGCCTCTTCATTTCTTCCCTTTTACTGGAAAAAAAGATGTTTTTTTCTCTTCAAATTAAGTTTATTTGTGTAACTCCATCTCTCAAACAGTGTAGAAATGTTGTGGCAGATGTTTAAAGTTGCAATAATGGACAATCTACATCTGCCTGGACATTGGAATGTTTGAGGTGTATTTATTAAAGTCACTCAAAATGTTGTTTTTTTTATTATTGTGACCTTCCTGCATGGGGTAATAGCACATTCACATTGGCCAGTAGTAGCAATCTCAGAGCATTTTCTCAAACAAAACAGTTTAATTGTGTTGTTTTTCCAGGAAAGTCTTTCATGAATAACTCTCCTCAGCTCATATCAAAGCATCTGAATGGATTTGAGCCCAGGATCAACTACAATCATTCCATTTACTAATAATTAATTGAGAATATGTTTGCAGCTCACAGAGTTTACTTAACCACATTGCATCCTTTTTCTTGTTGGAAAGCGCAAACCTCATCAAAAAGCAATGATGGAGAATTAAAAGAATCCAGACTGAATCATCCCCAAAATCCTTGACAAACACTTTGAGTTTGGTAGCAGAGAAAATGAGCATGAAAGAGACAAAGGAAAGGGAATGTGGGAGACTTGAAATCTGAGACTCCTGGGTAAACCAAGATGCCCCAGACAGCTTGTGTGGAGACAGGAGTGGTGCTTCCTCTTTTGCTTAAGTGATTTACAATCACCACAATCCTCCTGCTTCTTCTCACTTACTGAAACACAAACACACACACACACACACACACACACATGCACACACACATCACCAGAGTCTCCATCTCCATAGTGTATGAATGAGGTGATGCATCGCTTCTCGCTAGGATTGTGTTTATTGTTGGACCTGGTGCAATCCAACATACACAGATATGAATTCAGTTTATTCACAAGGCAGGGATGATGGAGGCTACAAATGAACATGTCATGGCTGTTTGTGTGCCTAGTCAGCTTTGTATATCTCACATGCTTAATGGAGAAGAATGAGGTAATGCCCTCGAAATGACTCTGTCCCTTCCCGTTCTGTTCCTTCCGCCCAGCTTGTCTCAGTACAGCGAGGATAACATGATGGACCCCTACAACCTGGCCATCTGCTTCGGCCCCACCCTGATGTCTGTCCCCGAGGGCCATGACCAGGTCTCCTGCCAGGCCCACGTCAACGAGCTCATTAAAACCATCATCATCCACCATGACAGCATCTTTCCCGGACCGCAGGACCTGCCGGGCCCCGTCTACACCATCCCCGGAGCCGGAGAGGACTTCTGGTGAGAGGGAGAGTGAGAATGTGTGATGAGAGTTTGTGAGTTCCACAAAATGAAAGTTAAAATAAATCAGATTTAACTATTTGTTCTGTGGATGGTCATTTTTCGGGGAAAACTTTAATTTTTTGCAAGCGGCTTGTCGTTTGTAACAAGCATTTGATACACAAACTACACTGAAACGTTAAGTTCTAGCTCTGCACACAAAGTGACTGTAGGACTGTTCATTGAATTTCAGCTTCACCTCCTTTCAAAATTGATGTCAAATGCAGTAATTGAATAGAGTCGTTCTCGGGTCAATTCTGAATTTTGTACAGTGAGAGTTTCAGAGATTGCATTGACTGTGACGGTGTTATCCAACTGTGGAGCTCCGAGAGGTGGGGCAAGGAGGCCTCTAAGAGGGGCTGGTGTGGAGGTGCGGGTGATTGATTCACAGTTCACTTTGGAGCAAGGGGGTCTCAGTCTGTCTGCTCTGCTCAGGAGCGGGGGGGCCACGAGGATCAGCTTACTCTCCGTCCAACAGGAGATTAAAGCACCACCTGACCGCATCGTCCTGGGAGAGGTCTGAGCAGCACACAGGGGCCAGTTTTTAGTTTTGCTGTAATGACAGAGTTCAGCACCACTTATTATGACTGCTGCTGCCAGTCGGTACAGTTTAGACTGTGCAGCTCTCACAGTCGACTGTAGAAAATATCACCACAGGGGCGTAGCTACCAGTTCACAAGCTGGAGGGAGTTTGCGCTCAGAAGTGCTGATATACTGCAACGAGCATTGATTTGTGTTGTGGTATATTTTCAAAAAATGTCTCGTAGTGTAAGTATAGTATTCATAGTCTCCCACCAGGACGTTCCTGTTGAATGCGTGTTGTTAAAATACCTCGAAGCTCACTCCGTGATGTGCATTGATAACTCCACATTCCTGGCGGTGTTTGAAAATTGAATTGGCAGGAAAATATGATTTTGAACAGTTAAGCAAAAACTTAAATAGAACTTTAAACACTCGGTTTTTGATTTGACGCCGGATGGATGACTGCTGACTTGGCCCTTCGTCTAAAAGCATCTGAGCAGAGGCAGATGCCACATTTCCGACCTGAACTCGTTGTTTCAGGGTGCGTATGAGTTTCCAACGTGGTTCTAATCTCGACACAGAGTCGTGTGGAGATGCTGCACTGTATGAGCGCATGTGATTTAATAGGGGGAGTATGAGGTCAGGGTGTGAGTCATCAACACATGTGGTCTGTGTCTCAAGACTTTTTTTTTTTTGTAGTTGTGTCCTCTAACCTCATCTGCCCTGTGTCTCCACATCAGTGACAGTCCACACTGTGAGCCCCCCCTGGTGGAAGAGCCCGCGCCTGACACCGTCTCCGTCGGACACAACAGCGAAGATGGTTCATAATGCACACACACACTCACAGAAATAGCTTTTTTTTCTGAGATATTAATATTAATGTAATTGTTTTTTCATGGAGCATGGAAATATATATGTATATCTATATATATGTATATAATTTCATGAATTATAATTAATATATATAGTTAGGAGATTTTCTGCTTTTCTCACAAGTTACTATGGCTCTAACCGTCTAGACCAGTTTGCGTTCGGCACCCAGTAACCTGCCAGTGATGCTGCTTTGTCACCGCTGTGCAACTTTTAACATTTGTGCAGTCACAGACACAGCTGCGCTAACCTGCTATGCACTAATCTGGCTCCTCGTCTCTTCTGCTGCTCTTCTCTGCCCCCTGTTTGCCCGCTGCCTCCTGCTTCTCCGTTGCTTCCTCCCCGCGTGGGCCGTCCTCCCTCTGAATCTCAGGCTCCTTGGCTGTTTCAGAGTCCGACCCCGTCGAAGCCATTGCTCGGTTCGACTACTCCGGCCGGACTAGTCGGGAGCTGTCATTCAAGAAGGGTGCGTCCCTGCTCCTGTACCATCGGGCGTCCGACGACTGGTGGGAGGGAAGACATAATGGAGTGGATGGACTGGTGCCACACCAGTACATTGTCGTCCAAGACACGTAAGATTCGGTCCACTTGCTCATCTTGATTGAATTTACCATATGGATTAGTATAAAATAGTGACACAATATCTGCTGGGGAAGAAGTTTAGTCTGCTGAAAAGTCTGGGCTATAGTGTGTTGTAGCTTTTAAACTGGGAGGGGAAAATACCCTGGAGTACAGGATGTCTAGTCTTGATAAGATTTACTAACATTTGATCCAGGAGAACTAAAGAGGAAAATTACATTACAGTTTTCTGAGGGTGGTCCTGAAGTATAACTGATGTTGC
This sequence comes from Karalla daura, assembly GCA_029224185.1. Taxonomy (NCBI): domain Eukaryota; kingdom Metazoa; phylum Chordata; class Actinopteri; order Chaetodontiformes; family Leiognathidae; genus Karalla; species Karalla daura. The sequence goes on from CM055188.1 coordinate 26,518,689, forward strand.
CAGTATCAACAGCTTGATACTGTGTCCATGCAAACACTTCTCCAAAACAGGAAGCCAAAACAATATTATCTCAGTACCTCTTATTTTCTCTGACTGATACAGACATGTGTATAACTCTCAAGAAAAAATAGTCTCTCACTGCTGGAATGTCACAATAACCCTAAGGGCTAAGCTGACCTGACCTGTCAATGTGTGATATATAGAGTTTCAGAAAATTCCCAAATATCCTAGATCAATTTCCTCCTGTCAGCTTCAGGAACAAAGGCCGCTTAGCCTTTTAGAAGTGATGTGGAAGCGTGGGAGGAATAGAAAGTTCCCTTTTCGGCTTGCAGACATAGCAATGATTAACACATAACTTCCTGGTTGTTTCAGGTCTGATGGTGGCAGAGGAAGTCCGAAGCCTGACGTGGACAGCAGGGATTTGCTGGAAGAGAGGGTGTCTACTCGAGGCAGCGCCGCCTCTCCTACTGGAGCTCATGTGGCCGACATCTACCTGGCGAACCTGAACAAGTGCGTCTGACACTCAGAAGCTCAGAAAATGTATTTTGTGGTGTGAATCCCATAGAAAACACAACAGTGCTAAATTTGCGTGGTATTTGGCTCTGCTTTGGAATATGATATATTCAGTTGTTTTACATAATTTAATGTTCTGTTTGTAGGAAGAAAGACTCATTCAGAATTGTATATTTTGAGTGTAATAGAGACCTGCAGTGTTATCAGACATCTCTTCAATTTCCGTCATAAGAACTTGTTTTTGTTGATAATGTCATATTTGCTCTGAGTTTGCTGCCTCATAAATGACAAAACGTTTGGGTCATTCAGGATGAGGAAACGTCCAGAGTCTGGGAGCATCCGTAGGACTTTCCGGGGCTCCGAGAGCGACGGCAGCAGTCCAGGGGCCAGTGGAACAGGAGCAGGAGGAGGAGGAGGAGGAGGAGGAGGAGTGAGGACAGCTTCTCTTCCTGTTGGCGGAGCTCTGGTGAAAGAAACTGGAGACAAACGACCCGTCAGCGCTCACAGTATCCTCAACTCAGTCACCCGCCACTCCTCTCTCAAGACCAAGGTACAGTAGGATCTCCTCTTCGGCAGATCGATGCGGTGAGCTGAACAGTCTTTGTAAAGCTTTTAATTCTGGGAATTATAAACGTTTTAGGTGGAGAGTCCACAGCTGCGCAAGACGACCACAGCAGGACGCTCTAAGAGCTTCAGCAACCACAGACCACTGGAGCCTGAGGTCATCGCGCCACTGGAGCACAGCTCACAGGTACTGATGACTTATGTTCTTATGCTACTGTGAGTGTTATCTTACCTCTGAATATCTCTAGCCCCCTCATGTCCTATGAACAGTTATCAAAAAAAAAGAAAGTTACAGAGCCTTTCCGATCCCTCGGACCAATTGCCACTATACGTAAAAGCTGCTCCTTCAATCCTCTTGTTGCACTTTTATGCTCTGCTGTTCTCTAGATGTGATTGCTGGCATGTGTATGTCTTTCAATGGGTAGATATGACAGGTTCTGTCATATGTGTTTTATATGTACATTTGTCTTGTATAATTACTTTTTACACAACCCTGCTTCCAAGAAACATTATCGGTCAATCAGAACAAGCACCACATGCTTCATGAACAGTTTTAGGTCTATGGTCTATCTACTGTGTAGATAAGAGAATGAATGATGATAAATGCATTTATTTCTGCTTACTTATCTGTTATTTTGTAGCACAAGTCCAGTCTTGAATGCACATGAATTTCATTGTATGTTCTGTATATGCAATGACAGTAAAGTGGTCTTAATTAGAGGTGCAACAACTAATTGATGAATTGACCATTAATCAACTAATTAAATCAATAATTAAAAAACACCTTTCACAAATGATTAGTTCATTTAAACCTTCTAAAGGTTAATATTTTCTGGTTTGTTTTGTCCTCCATGATGGAAAATGTAATGTTGAGGTGAGGACAAAAACCTTATCTTGGCCTTTGTTAAATGGGTATTAACCATTTTTACTACTTTAGACACAACTAATTGATAAATCAAGAAAGCCATCAAGATAAAAAGATTGAATACAAAATAACCATTTTTTGCAGACCTAACCCTAACTTTAAATGTACTAATTTACTAATTTTTACTTAACTTCTCTCCTCGTAGGACATTGATGCTGCGATGAGCACTGCCCTGAGCGAGCTCAGTAAGCTGGAGAGACAGAGCACCTCCAAACACACACACACCCCTGACGTGGTCCTGGACACACTGGAGCAGCTGAAAGGTGTGGGAGGTGGCGGCAGTGGAGGTGGAGGAGGAGGTGCCTCCGAGCCCTCCAGCCCACTCCACTCCCGCCTCCTGCGGGACAGCGAGGGGGGCTCCTCGCACGCCCATCCACTCCAGCGCAGCGCCTCCTCAGCCAGTGACGTGCCATCCTCCTTCCGCCCAGCGAAGACCCAGCCACGCAGCCCCCTCCCCTCAGCCACCTCTCCTTCCCTCTCCTCCACCTCCCTCTCCTCATCCGTACCTTCCTTCAGGGAGCTGCGCCCTCCGGCAACGAGGCCCAAGCCAGTGGTCTTCCCAAAGAGCGGAGGAGGGAGTGGCAGCCCGGCCATGGGCTCCCCAACATCTACCGTGCCCCCTACGCCTCCTCCTCCACCCACGGGCCACTCACACTCTCTCCCTCACACCCCTCCACCTCCGCCTCCACCCCAATCCAACGACAAATCCTGCCCAGCTTAGATCCACAACACTGATTCCTGCAAACTCTTTGATTCTCACAGCTCTTCTACCAGGTGCAGAAAGCACTTCATTTGTTTCACACAAGACCTAACCCACTACTCATGTGTAGCATTCACTTCTCGGTGTTCGGGAGAGTTCTTAAGACCCCACGTTCCCTTTAGAGTGTCGTGTTTTTTTTTTTCTGCCCTCCCCTGGCAGCTCTGCATATTACATGCCAGTGACCACAGGGCACGGATCAGTGACAACAACCCTTCAGAGACACTTGTTTTTCTTTGCCACCACAGAGATTCCAGGGACCCCTGGATTTTTACAATCGTGTACAAGGGAACAGGACTCAGGATGGACACCAACAGACCTATGGCTCACATAGACTAGTTTTGTGATGTTTGAAAAATTGTGTTTGAGTGGGCGTGCAAGAGTGTTACTTGCCTTTACACACAGATCTTAGTGAGAAACAAAAAGCACTGTTTCATTTTTGTATAGTAGACATGACAGTTTTTTTTCTTTTCTTTTTAATGACCCATGACTAGCGGACTGGAAGGGAGTGTTTGATTCCTGATAATAGACTGTGAAATGCTAAGCTCTCATTCTGTGTAGAAATGAAACTCACTGACTTGCTGCTTCAGAAGTGGAAGACTGCAGATAACTGAGGACTTGTGGTTGATGATGATCAGAGAGAAAACTGGGCCAAATATCAGTATAAGTCATGTGAAAAAGAGCTTTATCTCTTCCTCCGGTGTTTGATATGTTGGTGATATATTTTTTTTTATTATTATTCTTGTTCAGTACTAGTGCAACAACAGGAGCATAGCAGGAGCCGCATTCTCCATAACATAACATCTGTAATGCTAAATCTTAATAAAGCAATAAAAATAATGAAAGCTGGTAATTTGAGGCATTATGCTGCTTCCCTCTTGCAGCTCTATTGTGTATGTAGAGGACCACTGAAACCCAGCATTTTTCTAGGTAATGTTGGACTTTACACACGCACGCATTCTCTCCAAATGTGTGTGTGGTGGTGTTTTGTGGCAGCTAAACGCCTTTCAGGTTTTCCTTGCATGCTGGGGCCATAGACCGCAGCCATAGCGGCAAGCTGGCTGATTGCATCAGTTTATATATCTGCAGTACCAGCTACAGGATGACTTCAAACAATGTTACAGCTTGCTCCTTTAACTATATACTTCAAAACTTAACAGTAAAAAAAAAAGGGTTTTATTATTCTAATGGTGTGTATGTATGTGTTATAATCAAGATGATAACTGGAAGCATGGAGCTGAGGATACTCCTGAGTGTGTTTAGATAGAAGCACAACCAACCACCTCATCCAATGCGTTCTTAAGCAAAGTTTGCTTTTATTATGGCTTTTTTTTCTTTTCTTTTTTTTTGGTTCCTGGTTGTTGATTAATGCTCAGAATCTGTAATGGTAAAATGTTGAACTGTGTAGCTGTCTGGGTGTGTGCACGCCTGTGTGAGCATGCGTGGCTGTGGAGTATGTATGCGCCCCTCCCCTGCCCCCTCCCTCCCCCACCACCACCTATCATAAAGGGATGCCACCTGACAGCACCTGCCTGGAGACACACACAGGAAGACACTCCTCACATGTTCTGGAGTAGCAGCCGCCTCTGTGCTGAATAAATATGCACTGTGTACATGTGACCTGTAGGAAAGAAAAAGCCTGCAGGGATACATGAAATGCCTCGTCCTCTGTTGCTGCTGTAACACCACCAGAGGCAAGCCAGCTTTAAGTAGAAATGAGAAAACCCAAAATATTTTTTTCTTTCCTTTTTTTTTTTGTATATTATTTGCTAAAATGTATCTTTGCTAAATTAGATAAGATGATGAATTGTGGAATATGTGAATAATCATTAAAACACTGACTTCAAAAGTGGACATATGCCTTTCAGGGTAAACTGAATAAAGCCTTTTTTTGTTGTCTTTCGCCTTCCTGAACAATTGAACTCATTCATATTCCCGTTCTCTGCAACCACCCTAAATACAGCACATACTGCATTCCTGTATGCTGTCTTCCAGGTAATTAATCATAAATGTTAATTTTTTTTAATCTTTGTATAATGTTTGGGTATTACCTGGTGTATTTTGTGTTGCTCTTACCTCATTGTGACAACTGGAGGGGGTGTGTATGTGTGTGTGTTTGTGTGTGTGTGTGGTAAGAGATGAACTTGCTTTATCAATTTGCATACACACTCACATACAGACATGCATGTGGTTGGTTGGTGTGTTCTGTCCCGGCTGTGCTGTTGAGGGGAGCTGGGACCCTCTTCGATCTGAAATCAATCATCGTGCACTTGAACAACTTGGCTTGTGTGTGGACTAACTGTGTGGGGATGATTTGTCAGAATTGAATATTGTGAAATATGCATTTTTGTGTCCATTTGAAAACAGCAGAACTAAAAAAAAGACTGTAATGTCAAATCTATTTATAGTTGTCTCTGTATTACTGGAGAATCCTGTGTTCAGATGTACTTTGTATATACAATGTTGTACATTACAGAGGTACACTCTTTTTTGGTACAATATTGTACAGTAATAGCAATAGTAGTTTAATCAAATAGGCCTTATATAATTCTATGTGTAGTTCTTGTAGTAGATCTGTTTTTTAATAAACATTGCTTGCCATAAAGATAAATGGATTCACTGTTTGTAAAACATCTACAGACTATAATAATACATGTATATGAGAATATCATCCATGATATCTCACCAGATGTGTCCAAACCTTTTACGCCATCCTCCCTAATAACATTAATGGGGAAATATTTTGAAAAACGTATTTAACTTATATTACATATAAAGTTTTAGAATCAGGTTTAAAGAGGGAAAATAAGATTGTGCACCAATGCAGGAAAGAATACACACCAAAAGAAAAGAGGGCAACAAATCCTGCAGGCTACAGTACATTATCCATCCATTCATCATCTTAGTTGCTTTGTGCCTTAATGGTGTCATGGGGTCTGTTATTGCCTATTTCCAGCGCACACAGGGCAAAGGCAGGGAATAACCCAGGACAGTCAATCAGCAGGGCACAAACACACACGCACACACAACAGTCGCCTAAATTCAATTTAGACAATTGACTCTCCAGTCTTCTTCCGCCGGAGCAGGTGGAAGAAAACTGGTTTATCTCAAGAAAACCAACGTAGGCATAAGGAAAATTACCAAAAAAATTACTCAGAAAAGGCCTCAGTCCAACCAGGGTCCAGATCCTCATGCATGTACATTATTCCAGGAGAAATTAAGGTGTGTGAACTTCTTTTGAGCCACATTTTTGGAAAATGCAATTATTCAAGGTGTAGAATATCACTGTAAGATGAAGGTTGTTTCAAATTTAATGTTACTAACAATAAGACATGCAAGTGTTTGCATAGATGAAAGAAACAAAGTAACAGAAAAGAGAAAGAATAACTTGGGGACATAGAAAAACATCATCTCTCTATATACCCTTACTTAAAAACAGAAAGCCTGAAATGTTTTGTAAGGTAAAAGTGGGAGGAAGATTTTCTTTGCCATCCTCACGTTATCCCCTAGACAAAATGCGACCACATAAAGAGAGACTGGCTGCAGCACCTTTGACCTGCTGCCAGGAGTCAGGTGTGAAAATGGATGGAGCACAAAGAGAACAATATCTACATTCAACAGATGGACAGTGCAAAATACACATGCTTATATTAAAGAAGATGAAGAAATTGATAAATCTGGGACACAAATAGACATGCTGATCTTGTCTCATCTTTTTTTTGTTTTTAGCTTTTCACTTATTTTATTTACTACATTAACCCTGGGTTCCCCTCAGGAAATTTGCTTGGGCACTGCCAGGGAGCAACTGGGATGAGGTGCCTTAGTCAATGGCACGATGGCCCTTTAGGTTACAAGTTCAGACCATGGCCAGACACAATTCATGATCATAGATGGGGGTTGGAATGTAGATGGATCAAATTGAGAGTTTCACTTCATGGCACATCTCTCTCTCTTCACCACCAACAAACCTTGTCATACAGTGACCACCATCTTGTACTGGCAAGGATTTTTATAGCACCTGTACGGGTGCTTTCACACCAGAGCAGGGCAGTCCAGACTAGAGTTCGACTGTCCAACAGCCTGGACTTTCGGGTAGTTGTAAAAGCTCAACAAACTCTAGATAGGACAACAGAGGTGAGCTCTGGTCCCCCAAAAACCATGGGTCTTGGTCCAGACCAACCCGTCCTCTGTGAAAGAACTCACTAGTTTGTTAAGGGCCAAGCTAGGAGTTTGGCTCCAACTTGAATTAAGAGGGTTAGGCTGGAGCAGAGCAAGCCCCAATTCACTGTAACGTCACCTGTTGGTGTGTGAAGGGTTGTCAGTGTAAATCAAATAAACATGCCCTTAATTATTCAATTTTTTAGGTTTAACACCGAATTATGGAATTATTTGCAAATTGACCACTATCCTATACTCGGCCACAAGAAACTTAAGTTGTTGAAACTGGTATGGGTTGTGAAAAAAGTTGTTTGAAAGAATATTTCATGATATTTTTTCTACTGCTTATTTGAAGCACCCCTGGCAGATCGTGGTGGTATTGCAAGTAAAGTCACTTCCACATTGGCTGCACTATACAGACCCAAAGATCTATGGTCTATGGTGCAGAACCTGGTGCAAATCAGGTTGCATGGGTTACAAGTAATCCTCCAAAAACACCAATCTATCCAACTGGTCAATCCATCTGTCAATTCATCCATCCATCCCTCTTTTGCAGTCATGGCGTACTAGTAGCATCACAAAGGCAACACCACTGCTTGCGCTGCACTATGGAGGCTTGGCTTCAGATAGAGGTCTGAAGAAAGGACTTGGACTTTGGAGGTGTGTTTTTTCGAAGTGTTCAAGTCATTTTTGAGAAATCACCTACCCCACCTCTAAGGGAGAAAAGGCTGGGGTATACTTCCATGCATAATGCAGCACACACTGCCACACAAGCCACATTGCGTGCCATGAACCTTCAGCCTAAGGGAGAGAGAGAGAGAGAGAGAGACAGAGAGAGACAGAGAGGGAGAGAGAGATGGTCATGGTTCTCAGCCGAGAAAGGGTGGAGTGCCCACTAAGGAATCCCTCAGCCCTTCCCTGAATGGAGGAGTTCAAGTATCTCAGGGTCAACTCAACTATTATATATATTTTAAGTGTCAGTCAACAGACCTTATCTCAAGGCATTTTACAAAAGTGAGCAACAATATGTACAGAGAAGTGACAGAGCAAACACCCCCTGCCCTCGCATGGGCTGAGGAACGACTCCCAAGGAATACCCTGACGGGGAAGAAAAAGAGGAGAAACCTCAGGCTGAGAGACAAAAGAGAGGAACCTCACCCAGGTTGGACAGGCGAGCAGAAGCAAGACAGTATGCAGAGATATAAGGATTGATGGCTAACAATTTAGATTTTAGTCTAGAGGTCAAATGAGTCCATAGTGGACTCATAGTGGAGTCCAACTCAGCATGTAAGCAGGGGTCTTGTCCATGAATGAGTGAGGGGAAATGGAGCAGGAGATAGAGTCTCGGATCAGGGCTTTATAATACAACTTGCTACAACCCAATGCCTTGAGGAGGTAACCCAGATTTTCATGGTGTCCCCATGGCTCGGTGCTCAGTCTCCTTCTGTTCATACTGTACATGCCGCCCCTCGGACACATCACGGACTACAATTCCACTCCTGAACCGATGATACCAGGCTCTAATGCCCCGTTTCCACGACCGCATTAAGAGTATCCGGTCGTCATAGCAACGCAGGTGAACACGCTCATTCCGTGTTGCCTGTCTCGGATCTTCTGGTTGGCGACAAAGTGTAGGAATGTCAGCACCTCCTCTACGGACCAAGGTGTCGCTTTACATGTTGTCATTATTTCTGAAACAGGTGAAAAACAAATGAGAAATGAAGAGGCAGTAGTTGGTTTTTTTAAAATACCACTGCTTGGTTCTCAGCCAGATTTGGCCCGGCAGATGGGCAGGTACTAGAAAAATAGTACCAGTTACACATTCCAGGTAATGGAAACCCACAAAAGGCCGAGTGGGGTCGAGTAGAATCGTGCCGGTACCACATAGTGGAAATGGTGCATAAACCTCTACAAGAAACATCACTTCTATCACCTCTCCTATCCTTTTAGAATTGCTCAACAACACATATGCACACACAAAGTCAGAAATTATCATCATTGGCCCCAAATCTTTCATCCACTCTGGTCAGAAGACTTTCTTATAAACCACAACGTCTGAAGTTTTCTGCCTCAATGTTGCATGTCTTCAGCCCACCAAAAAGTACAGTATTTCCAGAATTTCCTCCAGGATAAATATAGTATTTCCCATTCTGAACTCAGCTGCCAGGTTCCCCACCCACTCCCGCTCTAGAGATCATATCACACCCATCCTTCCAAACCTTCAGCACCAGTTCATCCTCCTCAAGACCCTCCTCATCAATGACAAAACTGTCAACAACTTCACACCCGCATCTCGTCTGTCAGATGTCCTCCAACCTCACTCCTCCACTCTCCACCTCAGATCGTCAGATGTGAACCTTGACCTACAAGCTGCTGTAAAGTCTGTCATTTCTGCCTCAACTTCCTGGAAATGGAGTACTGTTGGAACTTCCCTGTTTTCCTTGTTAATCACAGTTTGTCTTTAGGATCCTGCAGTATGATTAACCTCCCCCTCTCTCTTTATTTCTCTCCCTCTTTGTCACTCCCTTTCTTGTTCTTCTCTCTTCTCTTCCCCTCTCCCACTCCACATCTTCCTCGCTGTCCCTCTCTCCCCCACCCTCCTCCCATTTTCTCTCTCTTTCTCTCCTAGTCCTACTTCCCTGCCTCTCTCCCCCTTTCTTAATCTACCCCATCACTCTCTCCCTGTTTCTACATCCTTCTCTCACCCCTCTCCCCCTCTTCCCCCACCCTCTCTGTCCCCCAATGCTCTCTCTCAGTTGCCCTCACTCACTCTCTCCCTCTTTTCCATTCAACCTTCTCCACACACCCCTCCATCTCTCCCTATCTCTTACTTCTCCCCCTTTATTTCTCTACCTCCCCCATCCACTCTCTCCCTCTCAGGTGCCCTAAATCATTCTCTCCTCCTTCTTCTCTACCTCCTCCCAATGTCTTTCCTCCCCTTAATTTCTCTGCCTAGCCTCACAATCCCCTTCTGCCTCTTTCTCCATCTGCTGCCCTCTCTTCCCTTCTTCCTCCTCAACCGCCCCAACCTTCCTCTCTCTGTCCCCTCTGCCGTTCTTCCCTCTCTTCTTTTTTCTCTCCCCTCTTCCTCCCTATGTCCCCATTCTGCCTTTCTACCTCCCTCCTCCTCCTCTCTCTATCTCATAAGCGTGAGATACGCTGTGGACATGTCTGCCACTTCTAGTTAATATAAAACAGGCGGAACTTCTCGGTCTTATCAACAAAAAAGAGTCAACTTTGCGTTCCCAGACGAGTTTCCGCCTTCATCTACAGCCTCATACTCCGCCTCTTGTGAAACCTACACTTCCTATATCGGGCGGCGTAATGTTGCAAGCTCTGTGCACAACTCCTGAACAACACAACATTAAACTTGTCATTACTGCCGTCCCACAGCTGAGCCTCTCTCACCTCTCTGCACAGGTAAACACATGCTCCTTTTTTCTCATTGCGGAAGAAGCTGCACTCGTAGGCGTCACATCACTTACGCACACACACACACAAACACACAAACACACACACACACGCTGGATTTACCGTAAAAGTTCACGATACTTTGAGCTGTAATTGACGACACGAAGGACTTTTTTTCTGTGACTCATCGACTACAAAGATTTTCAACCATAAACACTGGCGGTGGAGACGGGTCCAGGTGAGCTAGCATTGCGGCTAACACACTTGTAAACCGGTGTGAAAGGTAGCTTTTAGCATCGTTTGCTCTCAGGTTAGTGAAGTTAGTTCAACTAAGCAGTCGTTTTGTTGCTTTAGAGCACTGTCTAAAAGCTGTCATTCAGAGGAGCTTTGTTAAGGCTAAATAAGAGCTGCAACAGCTTATCACTCAATAGATTTGTCATCAGCCAGTGTAATAACGCTATAATAAGTTTATTTCAGCATTGCTTTTAATAAAGTGTGAGAAAAGTTTTAAGTGTGCGTGCGTGTATGTGATGGTTTACCTTACCGGGTCCTACTTTTCAGAAATGATTTGAGATGTTTTTGTTCTTAGTTGATTTGTGTCTTTGAGTTGTGGACAGAACAATCTTTTAGGACACATTTTCAACATTTTACAAACCAGTTTCACCAGTTTTAACCAGAGTTTTACTCATCTGCATCTGTTTCATGCAGCCAACACATTAACTTTCCTGTGTCTGTGATTAAATATTAAGTATATTAAGTAATATTAAGTTAAGTATGTTGTAGTGTAAGGTGCACTCTTGAGCTGACCAAGTCCCGTAACTTGTAACTCTGTTTTAGACTATTTAAGACTGTAGCTGCTTCAGGTCATTCATCCCAACAGATGCCAGACTCTTTAACTTCAATAACAATCAATAAAGTTGTTACACAGTACTCTTGACTGTAGGTGTCATGCTGTCAAGTTTCACCTTGTCATCTGGTCAATGCATACATTACCTATTACCTATTACCATACATCACCTATCTTTTGAACACATTTATTACTATCTTTTACTAAGTGTTATTTCTGCTGAAGAACATGTACATTTTCCATAGTAGGATTGAAAATGTTGACTGATTGTTATGTCTTTGAACTAGAGCTGCAACAACTTACGTTCTATTAATTGATTAATAAGAAAAACATTTAACATTTAAACATTTAACAAACACTTTGAGAATGATTTTCAGAAATGAAGTCAAGATTCCGCACTTTCAACTTCTTCTGACCTTTTTTGTCATCTGTGACAAAAAAAAAATTGAATGTGGTTTAGCTGAGGACAAAAAAAGGCTTAAAATCATTTCTACTGCTTACGCATCAACTTAAATGGGAAAATAATTGACAGAATTAACAATGAAAATAATCATTTTTGCCGCCCTAGTGTGAAGTGTTGCACCTTAGCAAGAAGTTCCCAGGTTCAAGTGCAAGCTAGGCTGAAGGTCTTTCTGTATTGAGTTTGCATGTTGACCCTGTGACTGTATGTTTTTTTTCTTCTGGGAACTCCAGTTCTGCTTTCGTCTTGAGGGCACTTGAGATTTTTCTGCTGCATAGTTCCACCTAACATCCAAGGTTCACAGCAGGAAATAGGAATAGCACTATATTGTATGTACTGGTGGATGTTTGGAGAGCGTACAAGGGAAAGAAGGTCCGTATTTTGTGTGATCGTCATCCTCCATGTCTACCCTCCCTCCTCCAGCATGTCGGGAATGACAGCCAGCACAACAAACTACCTGTGGTCAGTACAAGATGTCCTCGGTCAAGGGGCCACTGCAAGTGTCTTCAAGGCACGACACAAGGTAGAGTCAACTACTCTGGATGATTTTATCATCAAGACGTTTTTTTGGGGGGGGTTCGGAGCAGTTCATTGACGTCATAGCTGCTGTTGCTTTGATGTTTCAGCCTACTTCGAGGCTCCAGCGCACTCTCAGGATGTACGATAAGAATGGTTTTGTGGCCGTAGAGCTGATGGTGTCTTTTTCAATGTTTCTAAACGACACTTTGATGTCTTGTTCTTGCGTAAATATGTTTGTCTGTGTGTGTGTGCGTGTGTTTGTGCAGAAATCAGGTGAACTGGTTGCTGTCAAGGTGTTCAACATTGTGAGCTACAACCGCCCACACGAGGTCCAGATGAGAGAGTTTGACATGTTGCGGAAGCTCAACCACAGCAACATCGTCAGACTGTTTACTGTGGAAGAGGTGAGGATCTCACATAAGGAGGAAAGACTTAGCCTTGAGATGACTTTTGTTATGTACAACTGGACTGTAGCATTATTTAGAGTTATAAAACAACAGCGAATTTATGCACCTGGTTGTATACGGTCTCTTTGTATATTGCAGCAGTATTGTTTCTTAGTTTTTTCATAGTGTAGCTCATCTCAGTATGTCCTTCTTTCCAGCTGCCCTCCAAACAGAAGGTATTGGTGATGGAGTATTGTTCTGGAGGAAGTCTGCTCAGTTTGCTCGAGGAGCCAGAAAATGCCTACGGCCTGCCCGAAGCTGAATTCCTCACAGTTTTGCAGTGTGTAGGTGGGTGTATATCCGTATGTTAGCATTTATTAACCGACACAAAAGTTAATTATTGGTCCTTTTTGCTTCAGTGCAGGGAATGAACCACCTGCGGGAAAATGGCGTAGTACACCGGGACATCAAGCCAGGCAACATCATGCGGCAGGTGGGGGAGGATGGCAAGTCTGTCTACAAGCTGACGGACTTTGGAGCAGCGAGGGAGTTGGACGATGATGAGAAGTTTCAGTCCATCTACGGAACGGAAGAATATCTGGTAAGATAAACGTCCCACAGAAACGGTCTTGAACATTGATTGAAAGTGATCAAGGTGCAAAAAAGAAAAGAAATATGCAAAGCTGTGTATACAGATATTTGAATATACATTTCCCATGATGCTTCGCCAAATTTCATTGAACATATAACCTTAAATACAGTACAATACATATGACTCTGAATATAATCCACACGGATAAGGAAAAGAGACACCCTAGAGAAACTCCGGTGGAAATTTTACAGCTCTTTTCATAAACCACTTTGATAGCTCAGCACTTGTTTTATGGAGATTGTTTCCGCCATGTCGTAAGCACAGACTTCCCTTATATCATCTTTACTACTGGTAAACCTGCAGGAAATCTTTGCAGTCTTAACTGTCACATTCATTTCCCATTACTGCTGCCTTTTCGAGAACACAAGGTGCCTGAAAGAGCAGAAAATCTTTTTTTAATGCCTCAGTGGACAGGGACCTTGCTTAGAGAGCACCTTGTGTTCAGCTATAATCCTGGATAAATAAAGACAAAGCAGAATGAAAAATGGGATGAAATGAGATTGCGTCAATAAAAAGTATACTCACTGCTCCCTGTTGATGCAGCAGTAAGATAACTTTCTCTCCCACTGCAGTTTTCCTGCAGCAAAAGATTCAGATGCCTCCCAGCAGAAGCATTATTGCCTATGGACATATATATGGCTGGAACAGTTTGTTTTTGAGGGAAAAAAGGTTTTCTTGAGTATCTTCTAAATAGTCATTATCTCTGATATGACAAATGATTTGGTTGCTTGTTTTTATGTTTTTACTTTGTCTTTACACAGTCTATAACTCCTCCCTTCCCCCAGCACACTGTATTACCTGTCTGTGGTGATTCTAGGATCTAGAATTACACTTCTTAATAGATACTGCTCTGGCATCCTACTCATTAATCTTACCCTATCAAACGCTGAATTGATTTGCACCTGATTTATATATATAAATCAGATGCAAATCACACATATAACACCCCAAAATATGCGTTTGCTTCCATAGAAAGGCTGTTTGACCTTGTTGTGAAGAATGTAAGACAGACTGAAGTAGCCCCCTAGTGGACAAAGAGATAAACATGAATTCAAACATATACTTATAAATACCATTTAAGATTATTATAGCGTTTTATTTTTTCAGAAGAAAAAAAAAACTTTTTTAATTTCACCCATTCAAGTCCCAGATCGGATGTGAACACACTCACATATGAAGGTATGAAGATATCATAGTTCACTGCTGATTTGTATCTTCTCTTGTAACTATGTGAAATATGTCTGTGTCTAGCACCCAGACATGTATGAACGTGCTGTGCTGCGGAAACCTCATCAGAAGTCCTACGGAGTGAGTGTGGACCTGTGGAGCATTGGTGTGACATTTTACCATGCTGCCACTGGGAGTCTCCCCTTCACACCCTATGAAGGACCGCGCAGGAATAAGCCCACCATGTACAGTAAACCCACCACGATGGTTTATTCATTTGCTATGTGCATGTGAGCGTATTCATATGAGCAATTGATAATTTGGTCTTCATCGTGATTTCAATCACCTTCAGTATAAAACAAGGTCAGGGGGGATCGTGGTCATCTATTAGGGCTGGACAAATTATCACATCTAGATACTGAAGTCAGATATAGATGCGATATAGGATATAATTATGATTTCACACTTGTTTAAAGTGTGCCAACAGTGAAAACGAAGCATTCTTAAAACAGCATAATAATGATAATAACAAGTAGACATATTACAGGATCCCAATTAATGTGTTGATTAATCTCTTGACTCCCTTTATATATAGAATAAAGAATAAAGACATTTAATAATTAATAATATAATATAATATAATATAATATAATATAATATAATATAATACAATACAATACAATACAATACAATACAATACAATACAATACAATACAATACAATACAATACAATACAATACAATACAATACAATATAATATAATATAACATAATATAATATAATATAATATAAGTAGCTTAAAAATATATCTATAGCTGTCCAGGAGCAATGGGCAATTTTTATTGAATTTCTCTGTAACGTTAACTACGAACAGGTGCAGTAGTCATGTTCAAAAACCAGCAAGCCTCAAACACTTAAAACAAAGCAAGCAAAGCAGTCCATGACAGACAAACCAGTTGGTTTTACATCGCCAGTATTGCTGCTTTTGAGATATTAGTACCTAGACTAGAAAAGCTCTATATAAGAACCATTCCATTCACCATTTTACCATTTACATGTTTCACCGTTAACATCAAAAGCTTTAATTTCCCTTTATAGAGGGTGTTTCTGCTGTACGAGTGGCTCTTATTATATTTTAACCAAGACATGAACGCCACCAGTGCTGCAGCAGCGTGGTAATTGTGTTTTGCTACGTAGGTACAAAATTACTACAGAGAAGCCTATGGGAGCCATAGCTGGAGTACAGCGTGTGGCAGACGGACCTATAGAGTGGAGCTACAACCTCCCTCACAGCTGCCAGCTCTCACAGTAAGTTCCCTGTCAGACGTAAGTTGAATTTGTGTCACATAGGCTTTGTCTCCATTAATACAGTGTGTGTGGCTTTGTATAAAAATGTCCCCATGTTTGTAAAAACGTCCTTGGAATCAGTTGAGACTGAGATCAGTCTATTTTTATCGTTCCCAGTAATTTCTCATCTGTTTTGTCCATATCTATCCTCTCTCTCTTCGACCCAAAGGGGTCTGACTGTGCAGCTCGTTCCAGTCCTGGCAGGTATACTGGAGGCCGACCAGGAGAGGTGTTGGGGTTTTGACCAGTTCTTCACAGCCACTACAGACATATTACAGCGGCAGCCAATTCACCTTTTCTCTCTGCAACAAGCCATGGCACACTGTATCTACGTACACCACTACAACACGTAGGTCTGGGCGGGGGAATCACTAGTGCGGTGTATGACATTTGGATGGATGCAGAACTCTGCAGACTGGCGTTGGATCATGATTGTGGTGCAATTACTGCACTGATTACAGTGCAGTAGAAATTTCACTAAACTCTGAATGAAGATCAGCAGTTTCTAATGGGATCAACATGACTGCCTTGCTAGAATAGAATAGAACCGAATAGAATAGAATCTGCATTCAAATGGTAATAACACTAGTGAATGAATGAAGGAAGAATTAATGATTGAATGTGGTCTACTGGGAGCAGAGCTGGGTGTTGTTTTATTCATCTTTTCCACTTTCTATGTCTTAATAAACATAAATGGATAGTATTAAGCGGATTCCTCTAAATCTGGTCATAGATTTACAAATCTGAGTAAAAGATCTGTCGATCTATTATCTCACCTGCTTTGTACCCAGTGGTGTTGCAGGGTACCTATCTCCAGACCACGCAGACAGGCCTCCATCACAAAGCAGCATTGACCCTCCCATTGATGCAGAATCAGACCTGATGTGTTGAAACGTTCCCTGCTCTCTGTCTGCCCTCAAACCTCTCAGGGTGTCGGCCTTCTTCGAGGAGGTGGCGTCTCAGACAGGAATCCCAGTCCAGCTGCAGCAGCTGCTGTACCTGGGCCACGACCTTCCTCTGGAGGGCAACATGAAGGTGGTCAATCTCCCCAGTACCTCACCTCAGCGGCCCCTCATTCTGCTCAGCTACGGGCCTGAAACAAACACTGGCCTGCCCTTCAGAGAACGTGAGTCAATCAAAGACACATGTAACGCCTTTGATATGTTTACGTGAAGCGCTGTGATGTGTTCTCCGTAATTCTTCGGGTTTTATGAAAGAACTTGGATATGAGGTGCATCACGGTTGTTTAGATAATGTGTAAATATTTCTGTGAATCGTCAGATTTGTGTAGCTTTTGTTGGATGATTTATTGCAGAAAAGACAAATCAATTGTCAAAGTTGGTTCGAAAGGATTTTGTAAACTATAATTTGCATCTGATTTTGGTTTCTCTCCTCTGTAGCGGAGACTCTCGTCATCCCATCCAAGTTTGACGTCATGGTAGACTATAACTTCTCCAAGGTATGGCTGCAGCATTGATTTTTCTGTCCCTGAATCGCTCAATATGTTCATCATATATTTTTTATTAATGCTCCAATCTGATGTCATTTATCACCTCCCTTAATCTTCCATTTTTATTTCTAGGTAATCGTAGGGGTCGTCCATCAATATCTGAGGATAGTTCAGTTGCTGCACCTGCACAGAGAGCTGCTCCTACAAGGATACTACACCTACATGTAAGACACGACCACTAGAATAAGTACTATTTACTTAAGTCATCCATGGTTGTTGCTTATTGGTTCTCCTTTCCATTTCTGTTTCGTATTCTTGATGTTCTGCAGGATGAGGTTAAGGAAGAAGTGTGGAGAGGCGATGCACAGTATCGCATTGATCACTATCAGACTACAGTCATGCTTCAGCGTGGAGCACAGGATCCACACCCTGTGAGTTCATCGACACATTTGAATCACATGGTTTGGATATTGTCAATCTAAAAATATCGTCCCCTTGTTTTTCTTAGAAACCATTATGCCTCCGAAAACCATGGTTCAGCTGACAACAGTAAAAAGCTGCGGCAGGTGAGTAGCGACACGTGGACAGAAGATCATAGAAGCGATCTGGAGGTGTTGTGAAAATATTATTTATTTATCAGTTCATTCATGAATGGAGAATGACATATCATAACAAAAACAGGCTAAATAAAAGCTACTGAGGAAAAGACGACAGAGCTACTGGCAGTTTCCCAACCGGCTGACGTTGTTTGTAGGGATAGTGATATAATTACTAATCCAGGATAATGGACTTTAAACCGTTAATTCTGTATCTGACGTTCGATCTGTAGATTCAGGGGATCTAAAGCCATGGCTGTTGTCTCTACAGGTCCACGAACACTTGCCCATATATGCTGCCGGCATCCAAGAGTTTCAAAACCGGTTGGATCATCTGCAGATAGAGCAGGCCAAACAAGCAGAGACCCTGGCCAATGATAAGAGGTCCTAAATGGTTTAAATCTCCATGGGGACGTCATGGATTTGTGGTGTTTGAACTCTGACCTCTTATCTCCTGCAGCTGTCAGAAGTTGGAGATGCTGCTGCAGAAGATAATGGCAATTCATCAGCACTATCGTAAAGACAGAATTACTGGCAGTACGTTTGTTTATCTGCTCCCACGTGCTTCGCATTAACTGCTTTTTTCATTCACGTTAAAACTGACACGCTTTTCTCTAATATTCTCTGCAGAGTTGGCCTACAACGACGAGCAAATCCACAAGTTTGAGAAGTGAGTGTGTGCCCAGTGTCCACACCGCTGCTCACTCAGCTTGTGAAGGGCTTTACCCTGAGCCCTGCTGTAATCTGCTTGTCACTCTCCCTTCCCAGGATCCACCTGTCATCCCACATTAAGCGAGTAAAGTCTCTCTTCAGAGAAGACTGTGTGCCGAGATACAAGGAGCTTCTGGCCTCGACAAGGACTTGGAGCAGGTCTTGAGCAAGCTGTGCAGATTTTGTTTTGAAACTGTTTACAGCAAATTCATCACAGCTGTATTTTCCCAACCACTCGTGTCTATTTACATCGAGATAACTGCTTGTTTGGTTTGACAAATGCAGATGATGAAAGCTTCTGTGATGAAGATTAACAGAGACAGTAGGACACAGCACTTCAACAGTTGATATTCTCAGTGAATATTTACACTTTAAATCTCATTTCCAGTTTTCAGTTCGATGATAATGTAGCAGGCAAAGATTAGGTGAATGTGTTTTATCTCGTACTTTTTACTCTCAGGAACCAACATGCAGCCTTGTTTAGGATTCATAAACATGCTCATGCCCTGACATGACCACGCTTACTGTGAAGCTTTGATCTGCTCGATTAATGTTTGTGGACTTTAAGTTTTGACACAATGTTCTGCCCTCAAGAAACATGTTCAATCATGATGAAACTATATTTTCAAAGTTATGAATTGTTGTATGATGAATTATTTATATCTATAGAAATAGATATATTGTCTGCCATCACATTTTAATCAAAACTTACCACAGGAGACTTAAGGCTTTAGATTTGAACATATGTTTCACATACTGATGTTTTTCCCCCTTTCATTTGCAGTGTTTTACTGGAGATGCAGACTCGACTGCAGGACTTCAGCTCCTTCTCCAAAGGCTTGTTGGCAGACTTGGAGATGAGTGAACAGTGCCAGAATAAGGTCAAACCCTTATTTATTTATTTATTTATTTTGCAACTCAGATCAAAGCTTATAGCATCATAGGATGCTCAGCCTTATTAAATTTGTTGAATATCGTGTTCATGAGAGAGATTTGTGGGGATTACGGGTCATGTTTTTGATGTGACTCGTGCAGCATCCCAGTGATTTGACAGCGTGTCGTCTCATCTGTCTTCCTCAGGCGCTGGACACAATCCTCTACAGTCAGCTGTCCAAGAGACCAGCACAGCAGCTTGGAATCACACCCACAGACAAGGACCAGATGGTCTCCAGGTCTGTGTCTTGAGAGTGTGTGTGTGTGTGTGTGTTGAAGACTGAGACCCAGTCACCTGATAACATCTCCTCCTTTGTTGTAGGATGCACCGTCTGAAGGAGGAGATGGAGATCTTGGCCAGGGAGCTTCAGTGTAACAACAACGTTATTGAAAGGTCAGTCGAGTGACCGGTTCCCTCTGGGGAAATTCACACTCCCATTATGCATTAGGTGTGAAAACGTGAGGTTGATTTGCTTTTGTTTTACCCCAACAGTCTAGGAGCTGTGAATTCTGCAGCAGCTCCGGAGCCGAGCTCAAAAAAACCCTCTACACTGTGACGCAGAACTTGAGCATCTTGGTATCCTAACTCGCGTGCTCAGGATCCTCTGCTGAACGAAGTGGAAGCAGCCAAAGACAATCGATAAAATGTGGATCTCAGTTTAGAGATAAGATGTAGTAAATGGAGTAGGAGGAAATGCTTGTGATGGATTTTTTTTTACTGTGTGTGTGTGTGTGTGTGTGTGTGTGTGTGTGTGTGTGTGTGTGTGTGTGTGTGTGTGTGTGTGTGCAGACCTGTGTACTTGGTCGGCAATGAGTGCAGCAGTTCAATATAAACCTCATTAATGCCTTTAGTGTTATTGTATTTCTAATAGGCTGTTGTAGTGATGGACTGTCAGGATAAAGCAAAAAGCTGCTGCTAGACATTTTCAAAGGCCCCTTTTTTCTTCTTTGTCCCACAGAGGAAGCAATGCAGTGTTTGGAGAATCCGGCATGATTAATTTAACCAGACTGCCTTTATACCTCTCTCAGTGTGGGTGTATCTTGTACTGTGTTTGTGTGTGCTTGACTTCTGTCTTTTTGCCATATGGTTGATCATTCGGCCGCTTTCATGTGCTGTCATTTCTAGGTTCACATCTAGTAGATCACTGTCAGTTCGATGAATGAATGGTGATTGATTACATCATTGGTTGTGCTCTCAAAGCACACATCAATACAGTTTTGATGTTAGGATTCTCTCTATCTGTCTCTCTCTCTCTGTCTGTTTTTGTTTTTTTTAACTAGGACGATGAGTTATCTCTATGTTCTCAAACTGAAGTTTCACTGAAAAAGAGAAGTCGGGGAAACTCACCACAGCGTCGTCCTTTTTAGCAGAACTACTATTGACACAGTCCAGAGACATTACAGCTGAGTTGCTGAACTGCCATTAGACGTTGTGGGTAAACTGCTGGGGAAATCCCGTGGTCTGATATTTGTTCGTAAGAGGTCGATGCCTTCAATACTTCTATCCATGTGTTTGTGTCGTGTTGTTTGTACCCAGATAAATGATGTATGTCTCAGCTTCTTAAACAATAAAGGCTGAAAAGTGAATGTAAATATACTTTCATGGCACTTCTTGGGTGTAAATATACTTTCATGGCACTTCTTGTTTTTGTATGTGTTACTGTGGCCGGGGAAGGTAGGACAGTGAGCTGTTGTGACACAGCAAAGCACGGCGAATGAAATTGAAAGTTCAGGCCTCGAGTCTGTGTTAGTGGTGTGGGCGTCTCTGGGGGCTTTCTCGACTCAGCCTGTGGTTTCGCACTGCTCATATGACGCGCTCTTGGCAAAACGGAAAATTTGATAACTTTCCTGAACATAGCCTACACAGACAAAAGGGCTTTTGTGTTGTCATCTGTTAGGCTTTGATATCAGGGGCTCATTTAAAGGTCCTGTTTTCAATAGATGTTTATTAACATGTTACTGTTGATACGATTAGTCAGTTATTGTGTAGTTTGCACAGTCGCGTGACAGTTCTGTTTGGACTTTTTAACCCTAAAACAACTAATTACGTATTAAATAGTTGACCTCCAATCATTGAGAACGGCTCACGCACGACCGAAGACATTGCTCTTTGATATTTGGCTGCAGCACAGAGGGTTTTAAATACTACATCCTCCTCATTATTACGTTCCTCGTGTCAGGCTCGTCAATCCACGCTCTACAGCTCTACGCAGTCTCTTCATCTGGGGCTGTGGTTTCTGGTTGATGTCAGTCTACTCTCAGCAGTCTACTTTTAGTTCAAGTGGTTTCAGAAGATTATTACTATGGCTCTAAAGGCCCAAAAGCAATGGTCACAAAACAGCAAGGAAATTCAAATGAGCATTCAGAAAGTTACGTGTTGTAATTCAGTGGATTAACTTGTATCAAAACGTAGCATTAAAAAAAGTAGTGTCATGATACAGTGAATGAACACCATACAACAATGGGAAGATGACTTAGAAAAAGTGTTTTATTTACAAATGCATATAGTTATTGTGTTGCCCAACCAGTGTTTTGTATACTTTGTATATTGCTCTTGTGTACTGTTGTCATGTGATTATATCATCATCCTCCTGCCTATTTTCTGCACACATCATAAAAAGTAAATCCCCTCTTAGCTTTATAACTAAGTTGTGTAACTGCTTGACAATAAATCTAATTCATATAAATAGATAGATAGAAAACAATGGCTACATACATACATACATACATACATACATACATACATACATACATACATACATACATACATACATACAGTATACAGTGCACATCTGCTTAAAACACTATATTGCACATAATCTGTATAATACATAATCTGTGCGCTACCCTCATGTGCACTGTTGTCTTGTGCTAATAACTCACGTCCCCGTCCTCCTCCTCCTCCTCCTCCTCGCGCTCTACACCAATCACCGCCGTCCTACGTCACAGCTCCATGCGGGCGTGAGTTTGAGTTTACATTCAGGGCACGGAGTGAAAACACACACACAGACTCATACACACTCTCGGTCGCACACACAGACACACATACAAACGCACCTCGGGATCATGGCGTCTGTGAGTGTGGTGGGGCAGCAGCACCTCCCGGGTCCACACCGGCTGGACTTCAAACCCGCCGGCGGGAGGAAGAGCTTCCTGCCGAGGAAGACGTCCTGGGAGAAGATGAGGATGTCCCGGAGGAGCTCCGCCGAGGAGCCGGAGCAGGACCCGGCTCACGCCTCCACCTGGAGCGGGGACAGCAGGCTGCAGAGCCCCGCGCTGGAGCCGGTCCACAGCAGCGGACTGCCCCTGGAGCGGGTCACCCAGGGCCGGACCGGGGTGGTCCGGCTGGTCCGGACCGAGCCACCACGCAGGGAGGCCTGGTCCATCTTCCCCCGGGGAACGGACCCACGGGTCCGGACCGAGACCGGGGAGGGACACAGATTCGAGGTCAAACCCGTCAGCCAGGACTGGTGCGACTCCTGCAGCGGACAGATCACTGCCCAGACGCTCAAGTGTAGGAGTGAGTACTCATTATTACACTGTTTGTGATCCTCTGTGATCAGGTCATGTACCTCACACATGAGAATATACAAAATATCACTGTCAGTCACAGAATTTGTATCGCACGTGTATTTTGTGTGATCACAATACGATATATTTAATGTAAATGTATTTGTATCCATCCATAATTTTGCGGTACAAGACAACATCACAGGTCAGGTTAGCACTGAATATACAGTACAATGATAGAAACATAATTTATATTGTGAAAATGACTTGAGAAAATTGTAAACTGTCTCTCAAGTATACAGTTCAGATTTTAAGTTTATAGTCAAGATTTATTGCCAGGTAGCGATGCAGCTACAATTAATCTGCTTTTCCCGATTGGTACCGCACAGACAACAGGCAAGGTGGATGACACTTGATGATACTGCACAGAAATATTTGAGGGTAGAATATCTGAGGAAATGTATTCCATTAACCCACCCATGGTAAGAGTGGGTATAGAGTGAGTAAGATAATGGACGGATGTATGGATGTATTCCATTACCTGAATTTCCTGAAGGGAATGTCCTTAGGGGATCTGTGAATTTTCTACTCTATCTATCTATCTATCTATCTATCTATCTATCTATCTATCTATCTATCTATCTATCTATCTATCTTATCTATCTTATCTATCTTATCTATCTTATCTATCTATCTATCTATCTATCTGTCTTGCCCACTTTATACCTGCAGTGTCATGGGTGTCTTCTGGAGCCTCTCTCCGGTGCACAGAGGTGATAGATGTTAAGAACAAAGGCGACCAGACTTTTGTTCCAAAAGGCTTCTTCTGTTCTGATTCATGTGTGGGAGTCTCCAGGTCCTTCAACCGTCACTGGCACCGTTGGGCACATTAACATAACAATCATGTGAGTTGTTAAGGTCGAATGGGCGAAGGTGTGATGGACCGACGTCCAGCTGCCTTTGTCTTTAGCATCTAAAGATTCGCAATAGTGTTTTCTCAAGACAAGCTTGCATTCAGAGCTGCAAACTGCAAATTAAACACAGCCTATTGTCACAAGCCCCATAAATCTTCTGGCCCAGTTACATGTCATGGATATCCTAAACTTGCGTTTTGATTCCCGAACATGTTGTTTTTTTTCCGACTTTGTTGGCGAGTGCATATTTTGTGCTTTCTCACATGTTTCTTGCCTCTGGTTGCGTTATTAGATTATATTATGAAGGGCACATGTAGCCTGGTGCCGCTCCCCTGTCATGCTGCCGTCGCTGTGTTTGTCCACAGAAAGTGTGAATGTGCTTTTGTGAAGGAGCCCGTGTGACAGAGAAGGACATTTCCAAGTGTTTTGTCTAACAAAAGCCTCAACAGCCACAAGAACAACAAACCCTCCATGGCAAGCTCTTTATCTTCTCCTCCCAGACTCCTCGGTCCGTGCAGCTGCAGCCTCTGCTCACAGAGCTGCAGCAGGATAATAGAAGTCACAGTGTGATGCCCCGGAAATAGGCTTGTTAGCAGCGCTGCAGTGATTAACTAATTAATCGATTAGTTGATCAGCTAAAAATGTGCCTGTTAAGGCTGAGTGGAGACTCTGAATTGCTTGTAGGTGTGAGAGTGAATCGTGTGTGTGTGTACCCTGTGATGGACTGGATATCTGTCCACTGTATCCCCTGCATCTCCTGGAGGTTCCAGCATATGTCTTAGTCCAACTTCAGTATAAGTAACTACTTGTTTCATGACTTTTCTACATCAAAGTGAAACACTTTAGTATTCTGTGTTACCCAAAGACGCTACCCTGTATTTAGACACCTCACTGTTGTGTATTTCCCCACGGGGGGCGTCCAGGTTAAATCTGTGGTCCCACCACAGAAAGTACTGGTTTGCACTGATTGTGTTTGGGTGACACGGTGGCTTGGTGAATAGCGCCGTGACTGCACTCACAGCATGGGGTTCCCATGTTCAACTCCTCAGGTGGACTGAGGGTCTTTCTGTGTGGAATTTGCATTTTCTCTCATGTCTGCATAGTCTTTCTATGGGGTTCTCCAGTTGTCCCTCTCACAGTACAGAGTGGGGTGATTCATGCATGTGGTGACTCTAAATTGCCCTGAGGTGTGAGTGTGAATGGTGTGTGTGTATGTCTTGTGATGGACTGGAAACCTGTCCAGAGTTTTTTCCCTGGATTTCCCCTACGTATTCTGGCACAGGCATCGTTAAGGTGCAAAGCAGGTAAGATGATGGATAGGTGATTGCGTAAGGAGTATCTGTTTGAAGCTTATTTTCATTTTCAAATTGCTTAAGCCTGTTTGGAGCGTAGTCCCTCACCTGTTTGTGCAGGTGAGAGCTGCTCAGACTCTGATGTCAGCACCACCTGGACAACAGAGAGTTTTGGCCAAGCCAATTTGACCTGGCACAGTAAAAACGGGTTTAATCTGGCTTGAGTGTGCTCGTGTGCACACATGCACATGCAAACACACACATACACGCACAAATTAACACCTTTTTTGCTGGAAAGACAGCCTGAAGAGTCTGTGCAAGTGCGTGTGTGAGTTGTGTAGATGCTGTACATGCATCTTGTGTTTATGCGTGTGAATGTGTATGTGAGAGTGCTGAGTTGGCATTGTGTCAGCAGAGCTCTGTCACCGGGAGGCTGCGGCTGCAGAGCAGTGTGAGATAAAGGAAGCGAGGAGAGGTCGAAGTGAAGAACGGAGCTACGGGGTAATGGAGACAGAGGAGGACAAAAAAAATAGCAGAGAGAGTCAGGAAAGAGGTGGAGAGAGAAAGAGAGAGAGAGAGAGAGGGGCAGGGTGATAGGAATGAGGAGAGACAGAGAGCAAGAACAAGAGAGGGACAGGGGTAAAAGAGCGAGTTTGTCCAGCACTGCAGAGCTGTCTAATTTAGTGTGCTATCAGCAAGAAACTCAGTGGAGCGAGAGCTGTGATTACTGGAGCACTATTCCCTTACACACATACACAGACACACACACACTCACTTACTCACACAGCCACGCACACACACACACACACAGTCATGAGTTTCTTTACAACCCAAGAACTTCAGCGAGTCTTTTTGTCCTTGCCAGCCTCGGTACAGATCAGGATAATTAGCTGTAGCTCGGAGCTTCCAGCCAGTTTTCCCTGTTCCCGGAAAACATCAGAGGTGCGTGTGGCGTGCAGTCCTGGGGGTCACCAGGACATGTATGACAAGCAATACAAATTTAGGCATTTTGGGGTATTTTTGTGGGGAGAAGCACAACCAAAAAACTGCCAGAATAGAAGCACACGCAAACACACACACGCACACACACACTGCTCCCCTTTCAACTACACCCAGCAAATGACAGGGATTGAGCGACGGTGGCCCTGCAACCATAAACAACCATCACTCTGCTTCTTTGTCTCGCAGGCCTCCCTTGCTCCCTCCGTCTTTAATTTATCTCCCACTCCGTATCTGCGTTGGCCATGTTGCACATGGGGTTTTACAGAAGCAGCTAGGCAGCTCCTCTCCCCTGGGACAGGGGTTTTGCTATGATGTGGCCATGCCCTACAGTGGAATCTGTCACTCCAGCCAGCGCTCCCAGTCTCATAGTCTGCCGCTCTGTTGTTTTCGTAATCCTCTGAATGTATTCCTATGGCCCGGCTTTGTGCATGTTTGTGCATTTTTCTTTTTTATCTTTGCAGCTTCTCTTGGGATTTAGATGAGAGCTGGATTTGTGATGCCATACATCATCCCCCACGCTATAGATTAATGCACACATGCAGATGAGCGTCATATCTGGCGCCAGGCATTAATGAGCCATAAGATAATATGCATAGGTCTAGACATCTATGAGCTCTGTCTGCTTTACTGACACTAATGTAGTCCATTAAGGAACCAAACTCCACCGTCTTTCACTCTCCTTGAATGAAAACGATATTCCATCATGCACAGAAAATAATGCCTATGCAACATGATGCACAGAGAGCGAAACCATGAATGTAAAGAATGTGTTACAGCCCTGTAAATCCATACAGTAGATTTGGGTTAAATCATGTCCCTGGCAGTTGCTTGTCAGATTTATCATGATTTGATTTGTCATATCTCCGTGTTGGTCAAGGCAGGGAGGAAGGAGCCAAGGAGGGAGGAATGGAGGGAGGGAGGGCACTGGCAACCTCCTTAATCCCAGCTCTGGGTGTCTCCTGCCTTGGATTATGTGTCAGGGATGGTGAGGTCCGGATTATAGACTAGCCGACAGAGTCAGACGTCAGATTAATATTTAATTAAAGCTTTCAGGAACACATGCTGTTGTGGCACCAGTGTTTCTCCTCTCCTGAGTCTCTGTCCAGCAGCTAAACACACACACCTCGTGTGGCACAATCACAGATCCCACTCACATAGTTTCCATGTAACCTTGATTACAGTATAGTGCTCATGCTAACCACTGTTGCCCTGAAGAAGCAAATGACCAATAAGTGGTTTAAAACACAGAGATTTGATGGCATGTTTTTCTGTCTCTAAACAGATTAAAACCCAGCTGGATTATTTGTTCATGTTGTTATTTTAAGATGTGCTTTAAGGATATTTCACAGCTGCACGGGACCTTTTGTCTGTTTGAGTTTATAGCTGCTAAATGAGGATTTAAAATGCCCTTCGCCCTTTAATTTAAAATGATCTAATTAAAAAAAGGTCACTCGCTAAAAAAAACACTTTTAATCAATTGATGACTGTTGATGATAAATGTTCTCATTTTTTATGATCCATCTGATAATGTTTTGAGCTATAACATTCCCAAAATAATTCATATACATTCATATTTTCTAACACATTAGATCTAACTTTCCAATGTGTCACGTACTGAAGCCCAAAGTCTGCAGCTACAATCCAAGAAAGAGGTAGAAAGAAGCAATGTCCTTATTTAAGATAAATCAAGGAATGTTTGGCATCAATATAACGTAGAGAGGCTTCTCAAAGTGAACGTGAACACGTGACTCGTGTGTACTTTTGATTTGTTATTGGTCCTGCAGGTTCACCTGTATCTCTCCGTTTCGCATGTCAGATCACTGCAGACCAAGGTGAACGGTCCAGAGGTCAAGCTTCCTCAAACACTCTGTCACAACATCAAACCCCCCCCCCAAAAAACTGCGGCGTTAACTCATATCGACAGAGCTCACATGCTCTTTGTGCTCCAGTCTTTACAAACAGAGCTGGCTGTTGTTACTGTGCATCTGCAGCAGCAGATGTAGCGCAGGCTGCTGCTCACTGCTCAGACAAGGAGGGATACTCACACTGACACATGGCTGCCAGGAAGCCCCACATGTACCACACACACACACACACACACACACACACACACACACACACACACACACACACACACACACACACACACACACACACACACACACACACACACACTGCCCTTCACAGTGACCCTCCAAGTGTGTTCTTTATGCCCCATGGCGTTCCTTATCCCTCTCTCGAGGATGTTAGTTTTTTCTTAAACTCCATCTCTTCCTTATTTTACCGCTTTCCCCGGGTCTACAATGCGGACCTTGTCTTAGGAATCCTTTTGGCTGCTTCGTGTTGAGCTCCATTCACAGTGGCAGAAGAAAACATTGGAGGAGGAGGAAGAGGAGGAGGAGGGTTGTGTTAAATGGCTCATAACCTTCTTGTCCCGACATACCATTGCAGCCACTGCTCTGCCAGTGCTGCGATGAATATAGTTTTTACTATACTAGGGCCAAAACGCCCAGAGCTCATAGGTTCTGACCTGAAAACACACAGACTTTGAACACAAGGCTGCATTGAACATTGAGGGCAGGTACTGAAAACATCTCTGATCACACCTTATTATAGTTTATTTTTTTTGCTACATTTGTTTTTGCTCACTTTGCAGTTTTCCTCAATGGAAAGTCCACTGCTGGACATCATTTGATATATATAAAAAAGGCATGGTTGAATGGAGTATTTGTCCTTGTTCTCTGGTGCTGACAGAAGCTATGGAATAGAAATGTCTCAGATGCTCTTGTACAAACCCTTTGATAATCTTGTTTTTGGAGTGGGACCATTGTGGCCCATATCTGCACAGATCCCTTTCATAACTATCTGGCAACCACATGCACACTTAATGCCGATTAGAGTGGCTTAGATATGAGATATTGGATTAGATATTAGTCTTGGCTGTCTTGCCCACAACTCACATGAACAATCATGTGACTTAATTTCCTTGTTAGCAACTTTTTAACAAACAAAATCATAACTGAGAGTGACACAGCTACAGAGAATGTGTGTGAACCATAATCAGATGAGGAATTAGATATTGGGAAGAACTAGGAGTCATTTCATCTGAAACTTTACCAAACTGCAGACCCGCACCCATGTGTCTTCAGTCACTTGTGTACCTGAATGGAGCCAGGTTTCACACTCATATTCTCAGTCATTTCAATTTCCTGAATGTATACATGAATGTGGTGTTATGAGGTGATGGCTTTGGACCCGTGGTGCATATTTGGCCCCGGCAAGACTCTCATTACTCAACGAAGCCAAGTCATTCTAGGTCACCTTTAAACATAAGATAAGATCGGGCAGTCGGACAAAGCATTTGTGTCTGCACAAAGACCTGCATGGCGTTTTGCCCTCTCCACACTGTGCGTCGCTGCTCAGCTGTATGTATGGCAGAACAGTGGGGATTTTCAACCAGGCTATATTTAGGTTGCCCTTGGTGGATAGCGATAGGACGACTGCGGAGGAAAAGGTGGCCTGGGCCTGAGCAGAAAAGGACAAGACAAAGACATTCTCGAGCACATGTAACTCGAGGGTGACTCAGGAAATGTCATCCTTGGTGCCGCAGTGACAGAAGAGGTGACATCAGGGCAAAACAGTTCTTTGTGTGTTTCTCATGGTTATGTCATACGCATGTGAGCGAAACTGGTGAGCACATCCTGTTCCTCCAAACTCTTCAGTTTTAAAAGTAGGGCAGAAGAACTCCCAGCAGCGCTCTCTTTCTCTCTCTCTCGCTCTCTCCATCTCCTTCACAGCGCATATCATTAGCCAAACGGACTGCGCATCACCTCGGCCCACTCTGGAGGTGATGCGCGTCCTTCACACTAACACAGTATGGCACTACCAGTGTCGTGGGGTTCGATAAGATGCTGACTCACTTCCCTCTGGATCAAACGGTGGGGTTTCTCACCCAGGAGACAGGAAAAACCGGAGAAGCGTGGAGGTGGTGTTGGTAGCCACCTCTGCAGTGCTCTGCTGTGACGTTTCCGCTCAGTTATATACGGAGGTCCCACATTCGTCTCCTGCTGAATGAAGTGTGTAGAGTCTGCTGCCGAGGGAGACGTGAGGGGGAAAAAGGGCTCCTGTTGCTGGAAATAGAGGGGAATAGAGACGGCGAGGATTGACTGTGAGGGGGTCTCTGTCTCTTTAAGCTGGCTGTTTGTTGCTGCAGAGTGTGTGGGTGCTGCAGTACAGACAGAGAGAGAGAGAGAGAAAGAGAGAGAGGGAGAGCAAAAGAGGGGAGAGAGCAGGAGAGAGGATGAGGGTGCATTGATAACATCGAGACGCCAGAGTGGAGCAAGTTGTGCTTCAGAGATTCTCGGTGGGCTCATGTCCACGCCACCACGCTGAGGTGCAGGGCCGGACCGCTTCAGGTGTAAGACGAGCAGAGGGGCGAGAGCATTAGGGAGTGGGTGAGGAGCACAGGTGGAGGGGTGGCAGAGCGAGCGGAGAGGGGGCTGTTTATTCGGAGCGTGGCACCGGTGGCAGAGTGGCTACGCTGGGATGGCAGAGGGGGGAACTGGGGGGGCTGGCGTTGGGGCAGCCCTCAGAGGGACAGGGCCAGCCGGGGGCAGGACAGGAGGGCCAGCGAGGATTACACGCACAGGACAGTCCCGGCTGGATGGTGCCACCATGCTCCATCTATGGCACAGATAGCACCTGTCGTCCCAGGACACGGGGAGTCCAAGGGAGGGGCAGGGGGAGTCGTTGGGGTCCGGTCTGGGGGAGTTGAGGGGGTCGGGGTGCGCAGGATGTTCCTCGGCCAGGTGTCACTGCATCTGGAGGAGGTCAGGGGTGAAGCAGACGGGGAGGTGGGCAGCGCCTGCTTCGGACAGGTGTCGCGGCGGCTTGGACGGCTCCTGAAGAGGCTGCCCAAGTCCCGTTCCTGGAGCGACAGCCTCCGGATCCTCCGACGGTCGTCGTCCAACGGATCTCTGCTCACCACCGCAGGTATGCAGAGGAGAACGGAGAGGGCACAAAGAAAGATAAACCCTGGAGTGTGAAACTTAGTTTAAGTTGTAGACGATATCCTGATTGGGTAGGTCATGATCGGGTTGGTGTTTTGTGGAAAAGGAAAAGATGATGAGTAGACAGGTTGAGCCGGGTTGGCCTCAAAGGGCGGCTGTGGGCCAAAATATTTGGGTATTGTGTGCATCAGTTTGTCTATCTGTGAACTGCAATGCCCTCAAGCCCTGTTACTCTTTGTCTATACACCCCCCTCCACCTCTCTCTCTCCCTCTCTGTGTCGGCTGATCTATCCTACTCTCTTTTGTGTAAGAGCACATAGTGTATATGTGTGGAGGATAGTGTGTGAACAGTGAGCACTCTGGCTGCAGATTGGTTGCAAATGGCAGAATAGTCCAGTAAACAGGTCAGATGAAAGCAGCAGGACCCACAGTTTGCTCTTGCATCTCCCCCTCACACACACACACGCACACACACACAGTCGCAGACAATCTTTCCAGTTACAAACTGTTGAGAAAAGCAGGGTTAACTGGATTATCATATTGACTTTCATATTTGTAGCAGGAATTTGAGATAAAAGTGAGCCAGCTGGGGGCCGCATGATATCGATTTTTCCCATGTTTTCTCCAAATAGAAGACTAGCTAATGCAGTTTTGTGAGTCTCTGTCTGTGTGTGTGTGTGTGTTTATGTGTGTGGCTGGGTGTATGAATACATAATGTAACATTAGAACAAAGTGTGGCACAGAGTGAAATGGCTGGGAGCTGCAGAATATTGATTTCATTCACAGCGAGAGGCCGACAGCTGAATAAAAAAAAGATGTTACTTCAGCTCTTTTCTGTGCATGTGTGTAGATGTGTGTGTGTGTGTGTCTGTGTGTGTGTGCCCTCCTGTGTCAGCCTGATAAGACCCTGACCAAACATGACTCAGGGAACCGCTCATCAAGAGCTCCGCAGTTCACCTGAGTGACATCGCGTCGCAGCATCAAACGCGTCAGAGACAGCTTCCACAGCGTGAGCTACCTCGCTCAGATAATGTGTATTTTTAGACGGCGTTCCCTGGAAGGAAACCCAGTTAATCCTGGGAAGAATGAACTGGCCTAAACCAGATTCCTCTGTTCCTCTTTTATAGCTTCTCCTATCTATTATTATCATCTGCGTAACGCATAATCTTTGATGGTGCTGCTGCATGGAAATTCCTCTTGGTGTAACTTGGTGACTGTAGTCCTCGCAGTTGCAGGAATCAACTGTAGAAACAGCTGTTTGAGGTTTTCTGTGGCTGTGGATGGGGATTTTAATCTGGGTTTGTTTCAGCTTGGCTTTGGAAACTTTTTTATATAGCCTGTGTTACAGTATAATAAGTCTTCCTCTTCGGCATTACATTCTGATCAATACCGAAAAGTTGACTGCATCTGTTGGATAGCACAGATGGTATGATGTAAAATACTAAAAACAGGTGAGTAACGATGTCAAATTCAGTCCCAGAAATATTCTCATTAAGCATTCAGCTGCATCTGTTGCCCAGCTCACTGGACAGAATGAGTCTGTCAAAAACTAAAAAATAAACACATGCATCCTGGTTCCTCTTGCGTCTATTTGGTTAATTTAGTCAGCATCTGTAGCTCGGCAGATGGAGGATCTGAGGGAGGGGAAGATTTAGATGCTGCGATGCATTGATAGGAGTAAAGATTGTCACTATCAGATATGAAATTGTTGTTTGGGCACAAACAGACACAGATGTCATGGTGAACAGGGGGCAGAGTCCTCACAGATGTGAAGAGATTTCTTTTTGGGGAAGTCTTTCTCCCATCGGGGAGTTTTATTGCATGATATTTTGATTATATTGATGGCTATAAACATGTAGGATGAGTACGAGCGTCATGGTGAGTGTGCGGTTTGAGTCACGCAGTAGGAGAACATGGATAACTGCTCGAAATGAGCTATGATGGGATCAGACTGGCTAAAGCCCCCCAAAGACCCCAAAGCTGCTCTTAATTCCTCCATAAGCCCAACAGAACTCCCTTTAGGTTCATTAATGATCGTGTTAATGTCCTCACCACTACATTATAGCTGCCTTACCCCTATTTACCCCCTCCCTGCTCAAGCAGTAAATACAATATGTCCCTCCCAGTGTCTCTATCTGGTGCCACACAGACATCCTCCATGACCTGTTAATCTGTGTCTCCCCACTCCCCAGTCTGTCTCACACCCACTGTCTCACAGAAATAACAAAACCACCCACATCTTCTGTCTCCAAAAAGTAACTGGAGATGATGCAGAAATGTGTCTTCTTTTTTTTTTTTTTAAAGCTCCTTGGACTTCCAACAAGGATGGGAGTGGATTCAGGACAGGAAAAGGAGATTTAAAGTGTTAGAAAAGACAAACATGACAGTGGAAATCTATCACTCTGCAGCCTCCACTGAGACTTAGATCTGAATGTCCCCGTTTTTCGAGAACAAACCCATCGCCATTTAGCACGCCGCAATCAAAGCTCCTCCTTTCCTGTCCTTTCCCGGCGTTATCGACCCAGGTGTTTCAATGGAAGTTAACACAGCCACCACATATAGATCTCCTCTGCTGTAGATCTGAGCCACACCCCCCCCCACCCCATCCAATCTTCTTCCACTGCACTGATGGAGCTCCTCAGCGCCGTCTCTTTCTCTCCATCTCCATCTATTTGCGTCATCTCCCTGCTCTGTCTGGAGGCGGTGTGGGTTTAAAAGCAGTCAGACTGGAAGTGATGGGATGTGAGACAAAGAGGGGGGAGTCTGTGCACCATCCTCTGCCGGGCAGGAGAGACCGGGTCCAGTGTACCATGGTGACACATAACACCACCGCCCTTCGCCTTGTTGAGACAACACACACACTCACACCCATACACACACACACACACACACACACACACTCCAGACTCCAGACTTTACGGCTATGTGCGGGAGGAACAGATTCTGATGAGTGTTTATGGTAAAGCTTCATTACAGTGATCCCCATCCCTGTCCCATTCCTGCATGCAGGTGTGCATTCCTGTGTGTTCACTGTCATCAAAGTGTCTAAACTTTGGAATAGCTTTATTTTGCCATCAATGTCTCAAGGGCATTTACTGTCTCATCTACAAGCAGAGAATGTGAAAAAATCATGGAAAATTAAATCCAGGTTACAGTGAATATTAGATGAATTCAAATTGCCAAGTTAAATAACATTCAGATTTACTGAAATGGGTGAATCATCCTCAGTGTCCTAAAAGGCCAGTCAGATAAAATGTTCAGTGAGTGCTTGATTAGGTTTCCTACAATCAAAATCATACAGCGAATACACCTCCACACCTTTCAGACGCAACTATGTACTAGTACAAGTGCATAGTGTAAGCACCAGTTTAGAGGAAGTATCAGGAGGATAAAGAAGATCAAGGTCCATGTTAGGTAAGTGAGAGTTGGAAGAGGAGATGCTCCTTTAGGAGAAGAACATGGGTCAAGAGCTTGTTGAGGATAGAGAAGGATATTTCCATCCTCATGGTGCTTGGTATCTTCTTCTACCTTCAGCAGATCACAAATGTTGTGCTTGGACAAACGATTAAAAAAAAGGAACATCATATTTAAGTTAAATGAACAAGTAACATAATGATTAAATTAGTTGAATATGAGGTGAAAACTATGGTTCGTGCACAGTAATCACTACATTAGCGGTCCTGCAATCACAAATAAGAGTCCAGTGTGAAAGGTTTATTAAGTCTGTGACTGAAGCTTGATGACTCCTCTTTTGTGTAGTACAGATGTTTAGAAGAGAAAGTAAAAGTTAGGATCAAATGCAGGCTCCTATCCAGATTGGCAGATAAAACCCAGAGGCACCAAAACAAAACCTGTTATTGCATTCCTGTAAATGAACCTGAGCAGAACTTCTCCTAAAAAAAACAAAAACAGAAAACATATCAGCTTATTTCAGGGGAATATCAGCATATCAGGGGAATCAGCCTCCTTCTCTTTACGTGAAAACAACTTCCTCTTTTGACCGTCTGTGAAACAATGTACTTTCCACAGAAAGGGGGTAAAAAAAAACAAAACCTGCAAGTCTTCACATGAACCACAGACGAGAGGGAAGGGGGTGTTGGTTTCTCCCCGGCGACATAAAAATCTGACAAGAAAAATAGCCGTTCTCTCTCTGACTGCCTCCCTCTGCTGCTTTCTCTTTCGCTCCTTCTCTCCGTCCAGTCTCTCTTGTGATTGTGCCTCCGTCAGCACGCCTGCATACCCTTCAGAGCCCCGCAGGGTCACTGGATCGCTGCTGGAGCACTTCCACCTGCTCATTAAGACTCTGCATATGCACAATACATCATCCGGATGGAGGTCTCCACCCGAGTCCACACCTACACAACACACAGACCCCATTATGAAGGCATCCAGGCCGGAGCCTGAAGGATTACGTTTGTGATTCCTCGAGTCGAATGGAAGTCTGAATGGAATCCACTCGTAAACCTTAATCTAATTTCCGTGCAAATCCTGGGATTCGGTGTTTTCACAAGGATGTCAGCTGAGCTTCACACAATCATTTTTTGTTTATTTTTATGTCCGTGTGTCAGTTGAGAGTCCAGCTGTTTGGATGTAAATGCTGAAATGCTGTTTTTTCTTTCTTTCCTGCATGTATAAACAGCAGTGTGTGAGTGGGGGAGAGAGGGTGCGTCTTATCAGTGTGGGAATGATGTGGATCCCAGGTGAACCGCAATTTGCTGACTTTGGGCACAAACGTAGGGAGGTTTCCATTTCTTTGTGCCCCTCCCATTTTCCCAGCATTTTCCCAGCACTCCTGTCTTCGAAATCAGGAGAAGAGGGTGTTTTCCGAGTGACCCCCCCCCCCCCCCCCCCCCCCCCCCCCCCAAAACCAACGTAAGCACTGATTTTGTTCCTATGAGGAGAGGAAATCTAAAGTTTTGTGAACATGGCAGTAATATCAGGTTTGTCTCGTGTTTGTAGGTAAACATGAGGCTCTGGGATTCTTCATTCGCAGAGAGTGAAGACTCCCTTCACATTTTCATGAGACACAACTGTAGTTCACAGCCGTTTTACGATATCAATCTGCTCGTCCAACTCTCAGCGAGAAAGCTGACAAATGTGGGGAACAGGGTGGATGGAGTCCATGTGTAGCGGCAGGGCAGGAAAGGAGTTTCTCTCTTCCTCTCCGCTGTGTGCTTCCTTTCTTTCTGTCTTTCTGCGATGACCTCTAAACCATCACGAGCACAGCATGGCTTATCTCGACTCCTCTCTTTCCTCAGCACATCCCTCCTGTCAGCGAGCCTTCGCAGCCCTTCCCTCTCGCTCTCTCTGTCAACCTGTCTCTGCAACACACACGCACACACACACACACTAACATGCTTACGTCCTTCTCTTAATGCAGTGACGTCTAAACTGGTCATGAGCAAAGTCTCCTTTATCTGAACTGTACTGTTTGGCGGACACATCCTGCCTGCCTATTAGTGAGCCCCCTGGAGCCTGTCTTTACTCTCTTATCTTTCTACCTCAGTAATCACACATTATTTTCCACTGGCAGTGGGGAGAAAAAAACGTTAAACCATCCAAACAACCTCCTTTGCAAATACATCCAAAACCCATGGGTGATAATTTCAGTTTTATAGTTAATAAATAATTAATCAAATGTTAAAAAAAAAAATCCCTTTTATCTCTATGGCCTTATCTAAGTAGAGCTCTTTTCGTTCCTCAATGGTCATCGGGAGGCTTGTTGCCGTGGTTACGGTGCTGATGCTGACTGCGAGAGAAGCAGCGGTGTCC
Source organism: Karalla daura (assembly GCA_029224185.1). Classification (NCBI taxonomy): domain Eukaryota; kingdom Metazoa; phylum Chordata; class Actinopteri; order Chaetodontiformes; family Leiognathidae; genus Karalla; species Karalla daura. The sequence goes on from CM055188.1 coordinate 26,555,584, forward strand.
CTTCTTCTAGCAGGATACGGACAGAGACGGAGAGTAAGAACAGCATCGGACTACCCCACGGACACAGAGAAGAGGCAAAAACGTTGTGTTGTTTTACAGTTATATACATAATATAAAATATATTTACAGCAAATGTTGTGACAGAACGATGTGCAACACTTTTAGTTGATTCACCTGATTGAGTGATGCCTGAAATACAGTGTGTTCCTGCTTGAGGACCATAAAGTGGATCTGACTCAGACTGCACCCCCTCTCCAGAGCTGTGGTCCCCCTCTTTGCTCGTGCGGTTAGAAAATCTCTCTTTTCTTTAGCATGGATAATCTCACCAACAGAGGAGAAGTTGGATGGCAGACCGTGCGTTTCAGAGCAGAAGCCTCTGGCCACAAGAAAGTCAGCTTGGCATAAACAAGCCGGGGCTGTCATATGTGGAACCAAATCAAAGAACTGACGACTATTTCGGGAAGTTTGGGGGGAAGTACCTAAATCCTTTTCTAGCTGCAGTTATGATGCGACTGACCATACCCCAGCAGCTGGGCCTTGAACGAACAAAAAGAAGTGCTTCTCCCTTTTGTTACTATACAGTATGCCTTCAACTGAACGGGTCAGTGGGCAGCACTGTTACCTTTCAGCAAGAGGATCCAGGCTTGAGGGTTATTTCCGTGTCTGTGTGGGTTTTCTGCAGATACTCCAGTTTCCTCCCACAGTCAGTCATTAACATCCAAGATTAGACTGATTGGTGACTCTAAATTACCCCTAGGTGTGAGACTGTGTGTGCGTGCGTGTGTGTGTCTGTGAGCGTTTGTGGGAGATACTGTCTAGGGTGTAGTTTCCGTCTCTCACACTACAAATAATGGTATAGACTCTTCAAGGCCAACGTGGTTGTGAAAATGAATGAATCTTTGTCTCACCCATATTTGTCCTAAACCACATACATATAAGGAGTATGAATGCATGCACATGTATATACATACATATATACATATATATATATATGTGTGTATACAAACACATCACACATACATGTCTGTATATATGTATGTTATAGGCCTAGTACTATACCTGAACCATAATGTACTAGTGAAAGTGCACATTTTAAGTACCAGTATAGAGAAGATATCAGGAAGTTAAGAATAAAAGAGAAGGCTGTGTTAAGTAAGTGAGAGTTAAGAAAGAAGACGCTCTCCTTTAGGAGGACACGAGTCTTCAAGAGCTTCTTAGCTTGGTATCTCCTTCCACCATCAGCGGACCGCAAATGTCATGCTTGTACAGGTGACAATGTAAAACTACTTGTATTTGCTGAAGGCAAACAATTGGAAAAAAAACTACATCAAATTAAAGTTAAATGATCAAGTAACATAGTAATTAAATTAGCTGTTGGATATAAAAGCATCTACAAAGATGAGGTGAAAACTGTGGTTCGTGCACAGTAATCACTCGATTAGATATCCTGCAATCACAAATACTTGTAAGAGTCCAGTGTGAAAGGTTTATTAAGTTCAGTCTGTAACTGAAGCTTGATGACTCCTCTTTTGTGTAGTACAGATGTTTAGAAGAGAAAGTAAAAGTTAGGATCAAATGCAGGCTCCCATCCAGATTGGCAGATAAAACCCAGAGGCACCAAAACAAAACCTGTTATTGCATTCCTGTAAATGAACCTGAGCAGAACTTCTCCTAAAAAAAACAAAAACAGAAAACCTATCCCACTACAGGGGATCAGCCTCCTTCTCTTAAAGTGAAAATAACTTCCTGTAAATCTGTATAATCTGAATAATGTTTTTACATCTATTTTAATAGAGGTACATTAGTGTTTCCTATCACCTGACAGTGTCCAGTACCGTACAGTCAGGTGTGTGTGTGTGTGTGTGTGTGTGTGTGTGTGTGTGTGTGTGTGTGTGTGTGTGTGTGTGTGTGTGTGTGTGTGTGTGTGTGTGTGTGTGTGTGTATATATACAGTATATATACACCACAAGGTGGTGCAATAGTAAGTGCTTTTGCCTCACTGCAAGAAGGCCTCTGGTTTGTGTTTTGTGTGTGTGTGTGTGTGTGTCTTCTTTCTTTGTGGAGTTTTCATGTTCTCTCAGTCTTTTTATGTTTTTTTTTCTTCAGCTACTTCTTCTGGTTTTTCCCACAGTACAAAAATCTTGCATTAGGGTCAGTTGGAAGAAATTGAATTGCCCCTTGGTCTAAGTGTGAGAGTGAATGGCGTGTCTTCTCTACCTTCGCCCTATGTGAGCTAGATACAGTTACCGTCAGAGATGAGATAGTGGTGAGATGGTGGGATAATGGATGCATGGACTTATTGGATTGCAGTTCTTGCAGACTGTAGGTGTGTGGCCTGTGTTGGCCACTAGATGGAGCTATTCTTATATGTGAAGAGAGATCTCACACATATTGTAGATTAAACAACATTACTTCCTGTTGACATGAAGTGTCATTGGTAGTGTAAGATCAGTGCCAGCTGTTTTTTATTTTTTTTACTCTCCTCTTCTTTTTTTTTTAAATTCTGTTTGCTCCCGTCTCTGACAAGTGTGTGATTGTGTTTGTCAGACTGCAGCTACACCTGTCACCTGGAGTGTGAGAGGGAGGTTCAGCTGGACTGTAACCAGAAGGACAGAAAATCTGAAGACACGCCCCCTCCCAGAAGCAACTGCTCCTCCAAACCCCCCCAATCCAAGGTGAGTGTTTTTGGAGCAAAAATATAAGAGACAGCAAGTGGGTAGATGACGGCCTGAAAGGGCTATTTGTGTCTGTTTTTTTTTAACATGTATCTTTGAAGCGCAGACTCTTCCATCTAAGAGTGAAGTGACTCTTCTGTGTGTGTGTTATTTTAGAAGTAGTGTGTGTGAGTCATGATTGGGTAATGGCAGGGTTCGTCCTGCAGCATCTCGACAAGAGTGCACCTTTACATAACCACACTCCTCTTTCACAAGACCCCGTCCCTCCTCCTCCTCCTTCTCCTCCTCCTCCTCCTCCTTCTTCTTTGCTGTCTTCTTATGAATTTATTTATGCATGCGCTCATTTGCTTCTTTTGGTCACAGAATGTTCCCGGGACAGACAAGAGTTTTCTACGTCACCTAAGCACGATTTCCCTCTCGCTCCTCTCCTGCTCTGTAGCTCTCATGGCCTCCCCCCACTCTCTCCCAAGTTGTACTCTTTGATGTATTAGATCATCACTTCCTCTGCTTCTCTGATACCAGTATGCTCTAATTTAATTGTCACTGCTCCTCTAGCCGAATAGAATACACTGATGTACTATTGTAACATTTGGCATGAAGTGAAAGTCTCCAAATCCATCTTTCATTCTCTCATACTGTACCAGCTACAGGCTATCCATTGATACAGTAATTATGTAAAATCCACCCTCAAAATAGTGCTTCACCCACTCTTAACTTGTGTGTGTGTGTGTGTGTGTGTGTTGGTGTGTGTGCGTACATCAACCTGAGAGCCTGCTTGCTGCTCTTGGCATACCAACGTCAGTCACCCACGCGCTGTGGTTCTCACACACACACACACACACACATACACACACACACACGCACACACACACAGACAGACGTCATGCATGAGAGGAAGCTGGATAACCCCACAGGCCTGCAGCAGAGCGTTGGCAGCTACTCCATGCCTGCGGGGCAGATACCACAAAATTAGCCCCCTGGTTATGTGCCAGGTTGTCTTCCACTTCTAGAGAGCATGAGCAAATCCATGCAATCATGCTGTTCGGAAACATGTTGATGGGAATAGTGAGAACTGGAAGAACTGAGCAGCCAAAGAGAAGGGGAGCAGATATGGGGTTCCCATATGTATTTAAAAATGTATGGCCATTGTTATTTTTGTTAAAGTACCCTTTCAAGTGTACAACATGAAAGGTCTAACTGTAAAAAATGAAACATCTCCAAAGTAAGGGGAAAATAGGGGATTTATTCGTGTGTGGTGTGAGAACTTGTTCGTTATACTGCAGCAACTGAAAATGTCCGGGGGACTTCCTTCAAACTCATTTCAAGAAAAGAGTGGGGACCTTTAAATAACCGCAGTAAGCTTTGCCAAATTTTAAGAACTGTCCTGAGTAAAAAAAAAAGGCCTTTCACTTAAAAAAAGCAAATTATTCCCAGAATTCCCAATTTCTTGGAATAAAACAATGGCAGATTTTCTTTTTGCCCATCCATTTATTAGATTTCCCACCATTCCTATTAAGTTTCTTGTCTGTGCTGTTAGAGATAGTGAGTTGAAACTCAGATTTAAGTGAGCGTTGATGATGTCTGACTTAGAGCTACATGAACTCTGCGAGTCGATGACGCCGCTCTACACACTCTGGTTTGCTTCCTTGTTGTACACTGGCTGGATATGACAGTTCACTTCCTGCAGTCATTTTTCTCCCCTTTTCGGTCCGTTTCATGCGAAAGCTGCAGCTGTGTGCGCGTGAATGAGTGCGAGTCGCTGCGTTTTCTTTCGCCTCCATCTTTATAGGTCCCTATTGTCTGCATCAGCAGAAATTGATCCCGCTAATAAGGCTGTGGATGCAGCGTGCTGCCGCTGCCTCATCGACTCAAAGCCAGCAGGAGTGTTCTTCAGCATGCATGTTTGTGTGTGTATGTGTGTGTGTGTGTGTGTGTGTGTGTGTGTGTGTGTGTGTGTGTGTGCAGCATCCCAACCCCCTGCATGTTTCCTTTCATTGCTATTACACTGATGGAGGCGAAGAGGTTGGTTGCAGGCTGCAGGTAATCAGTCTTCAGCAGAGAGTCCATCCTGACAGAAAGACAACTGATGAAAAGGTGACATGCAGGCCCTGCACGCTCCAGCCCTCCAGCAGCATATAGGTTTACCTACAATCAGTCCTGTCCCCATTTTTGAAATCATACCACATATACAAGCACACACACACACACACACATAGAGAAACAGCAGGTGCAGACAGACGCCCATATGCTCCATCAGTCTCTGCCGTGACGCAGGCATTAACTGCTTTTTGACAAGGGGGTCAGCACGGGAGACAGAGGGCAGATTGTGAGGTTGGAGTGAGGTTAGAGGTCACAGGAATCTCTACCCAGAGGGCAATCACTCATTACTTTCTTAATCTCACCCCAAAGCCCTGGGATCAAGCTCGCCCCACCAAAGCAGTGGTTGTGGTGGTTCAGCTGTGCAGCAGCAGCATCATCAGGGCTGTGGACAGTCCAGAATTTGATTAATAAAGATGCTTGAATTTCAATTCAGCTCTCGAAATTTGCATTACATTTTTAATTGAGGTACAAAAAAAGAGCGTGATTTTTAATTCAATGAAATAAGTGAAAACATGAGAGATTTATTTAAATTGTCTAGGTGCAGTGTTGCATTCAAAGACCTGGGTTATTTCAAGGGATTAGAAAGTCTTCTGACAGCTTGTCAGAAGTTGGGAACAAGGATGCAGTCACAAATTGTGG